>JAVJGJ010000001.1:63861544-63877385 GCA_035590215.1 Microhierax caerulescens
CATGCAAGCCCAAGAAAACAGAGCTGTGGGATAGTTGGACTGCTTTAACAACTGGTCTTGAATGCACCGATGCTGAACATTGGAGGCCTTTGGGGTTGGTTTAAAACTCAATTAGATCAGTTTTCTTTTATTGTTACTTGGTATTTTCCCCCAAGACTTTATTGTCTGATTTAGTTAGGGTCAGTCAGGTCTATAAATCTGGACAACTTGGCAAAACCTGAAAGATAAAGGTGCAGCATGTGCACCTGCTGTCTCTTGTACTTGATTCACAAGTACAGTGTGACTGAATAGGCTGGATATTTCAAAACTGTCTACTAAGTTTAGATGCTCAGTTCCTCCTATTAAAACTGTTGAGAACTGTACTGCCAGCTCCTCTAGGCAACTTCAGAGATTGCAGCCATAGTACAAAGGGAGGTAATTAGGGATGGTGGCCAAGGGATTTAGAAGCAGGATAAATCTTTCTCTGCTGCCTGAGTCACAGGAGCAGAGCAAACTGTGAGTGACAAAACAGTCTGTGTTGCCAGGGCAGCAAAGATGGGTTGACTTCTGCAGTTACCAAGCGGACAAAGGACCTATCAGGGGGATTTTCTCCCAGAGAACAGATGGAGACTTTTAGGCAAGAGATAGGAAAGCGGTTAAGTTAAGCAGTGCTGCCTTGAGTCAACTTCCAGGGAACCTGGAGGCAATAGGCACTAGCAGCAATTAATACAAAAGAGTTGCAACTGGTAAGCAGGAGGCAGGTGTCAGACTCCACATGGGGCCATGCAAGACTTGCCCCAGGGAGGCCATTTTAAACCTTGTTACAGCCCAGCCCTGGCTCGGTATTTAGATGCTTGCAGGCAACACTTTTGCCACTTGGTGAACAAAGAAAAAGTCAAGGGAGTAATCTGTGTTGTGAATAAGTGTATTTCCAACCCTTCCAGTTATTTCTGTGATATGGGGCTCTGGCTGAAGAACATAACTGAGGCAGAGGAATGCTGATACTTCTGTTTGAACCAGACACCTGTATGCCAAGACAGGCATGTGGAATGAGGCCTTATCAGCTTTAGAAGACAACTGAGGAAAAAATAGACGAAATTTTCTTCCATCTTGAAAACAAAGATGACTGAGCTGTTCTATCTATACCAATATATCCAAATACTTTTAGCCTTTCTTGTCACTAAACAAACCGTGTTTTACATTTTGTTTGTGACTATCTGACATCCACTTTATTCAAAATGCATTTCAGCTTGCCAAATCACAAACTGGATTCTAAAAAGTTCACAAAACAAGTCAGCCTTCTTTCTTGAATTGCTGGATGTTACCAAGGTATACCAAGGAGAAAGAGTTCCTTATGTAAGAGAGATCTTGGTTCTGTTAAAATTGCTATGTTGTCAGGCTCTAGCACCGATTATAAAAGGAAAGTTCCACTCCATGAGGAATCATAAAATGTGGAAAGAAATGTTTTGTAATGAAAAAGACACTTAATAAAAAGAAAAAAAATCATGTAAAAGAAATCTGAAAAGTTTAGAAATATGAGTTTTAGAACAAAATGGATCTGGGCCTGCAAGTACAATGCTCAGAGAACATTTGCTCCCATGGCATCTAGTTTCCCACTAGCCTTAGGATAGGATAGCTGGAAGGGACCTACAACAATCCTCTAGTCAGCTGCCTGACCACTTCAGGGCTGTCCAAAAGTTGAAACATGTAATTAAGGGCATTGTCCAAATGCTGCTTAAACACTGATAGGCACAGGGCATTGAGCACCTGTCTAGGAAGCCTGTTCCAGTGTTTGACTACCCTCTTTGTAAAGAAATGCTTCCTAAATTGCTTAAGTGCTATGAGCCTAGAAGCCCTTTGGGACAAAGCTCAGCCTTACACCTGTGGAGAAACTGTCTCATGTTTTCATGACCTGTTACACAAACTACTGATCTGGATAGCAACTGAACTAAAAAGCAGGTGCACTAAGGTTGGAAATGCTCACTTCGGACATGTTGCTACAAGGACTGTGTGAAGTTGATGATAGTCTGTGTTGATCTTACTAGATATAGATTTTAATAGTTTCACATGGGTGTCTCTCCCTTACACAGCAGTCCGAAGCTTTGCTGTTAAGATACTTTATAGAGGTTCTGGTGCAACCTTATTTTTCAGTTATTACTAGTTTTTTTTGGCCTGAAGAACACAGGCACAAGCTTACTAGTGTCTGTGGTTAGTAACTGTGGATGTGTAGGCAGGAGGCTTCCTGTACAGCATCACACTGACGGCATAGGGCCTTATTAAGCAATAAATGGGCCATTCTGTTCTCTGTATTTATGGCACACATGTGGTCCTTCAGCTCATGTAGTCTCTCATTAACTGTCTGGGGAATTTAGAGGTTTAAAAGCAGTAGTCCTCATCTGTGGTGTGAGGGGCTATTCCTGTTTTTCAGAGAGGGAGCTTGATGATGTTAGAAGTCAGATTTGCTCCTCAAATAAAACAAGCTACAGTGGATACAACAGCTTCCAAAATGGCAATATTAAAAGCTCCATCTATTTGGATTCATGGGTGCTCCATTCTTTGCTAGATGCCTAAGGATGGGACTCTATGCAGACTCAAAAATTCCTTAGTCTTGACAACTCTGAGCATGTTAAAGCTCCTGGATAAATCTGGGATGTTGAAATTTAAGGCACATGATTCCCCTACCCCTTTCACAGGCTATCTTTAACCAGAGGGTAACATGCCTCTTGTGGGAGGGGTGAATCGGTGGCTCTTTTTCTAGGTTCTTGGTAGGTTGGTTTGTTTCCTAAACAAACTGCTTCATACAAAGATAGAAAGTATCTTAAGGAAAACAGTCTGGGACTCGGGATTCACACTCTCAGGAGGGTGATCTGTCTGTTGAGGAAGGTCCCCCTTATGGTATCCTTGGCCATATGAATTGTCTTTCTTGAAAAATGAACTAAATAAAATAACAGTTTGGTGACCAGAGCCCCTTCCTGGAAGACGAGAGGGGAAATAAATCTATGCATGTTTCACAAATGTGTTTCTGATCATTCATTTTACAGAAGATGGGTCCTCCTTTTCTGTAATAGTTAAGTGTTTTCCTGCTGAGTCAAGGTCAAAGCTCTGTGCTGCTTGACTTCTGGGAAGGTTTCAGCTCCATGCATTAGAAAAAAGGAGGAGGTGAGGGAGTATGAGGTTGACCTCTGTCCTCGCTGTCTTCTGTTCAAGCAGCAAGTTACCCAGAACTTGCCAATGTACTTGCTGTTTTGAACATTATCCAGATGTGCTTAGCTCCTACAACATACTTTGCAAATGCTGTGTCTGGGCTTGAAAGTTAGGTGCTTTGGTGCCAAAGCCACTTGTGTCTTTCTCAAAGTAGCATAAAATGAGCACCAAGGAAGTCTACGTTCTAGTCTAGGGTATTAATAATTACAAGTTTGTCCTACATAAAAGTTCTGAACCCTAAGGAGAAAAGAAAGTGCAAAGGCTCAGGATTCTGTACATGATTGCAGTACTGCTTTTTGTTACCTGTTCATGTTTGTCACCTGTTCACCACGCAGCTTAAAATTGCAGTGCAATCATCAGCATACTCTACCATGTTAGATATAGTTGCAAATTGTCCTGCATTTCTTTTTCCTGGTTGTAATATGTTTGGATATGCAAAAGGTGTAGGAAATGCTTATAGTGGAAGCAAAGTATGTGTTTTCTCGTAATTCAAGACAGTTCTGTGATCAGTATGACAGCTGATTTTGTAGTCAACTGACAGCAAAGGAGTTTAGAACTGTTTAGGGAGAAAATTATTCTTTTAAAAGAAAGCAAGAAGAAATGCAAGTGGCATTTCAGGATTAATCTTTAAAGGATTTATATTAGATTAGTATAATTAAAATTATTGTAACCAGTAATCTAAGTAATTTCTTATTGCCCTGGCCTTTCTCAGTCCTGAGAAACACCAATAATTTTTCTAAAAAATAGACACTGATTATTCTAACTTCTTCCACCTCACCTATCTGGACTGACAATTAAATTTTAAAATAACACAGTGAAGAAATACTTCAAGCTAGATCATTAATTTAATACTTAATAGCTCCCAGTAACTAGGAAACACCTGCACATAACAATATACTCAGTACCCAACACATAGAAGGAAGCTGTGGACCAGCCAATCTAATTACTTAAATCTGTCTGCCCAGGGAAGAGTCTTCCTGTCCCTCATTAGGATTCTGAGCCACAGCTGTAGCCTGAGGAGAACAAAGACATAAGATGAAGGGGGAAATGAAAGGAAAGTAGGAAAGGATATACAGTTTCTTATGCTGCTGAAGGAAAGGAGAATAAATGACATAGCCAGGAACTACAGAGGTCCAGGTAAAAGTTATATTCTGTCCTTTCTGTGTGACTGCCACTGTGTGCTGCATGCTGTTTAGTGTTTCTTTTTGCTGAAAAGCTTGCATATTTCCTAATGACACTTGCTTGCAGTTGGGCTAGGCAAGGGTGTCACATTAGAAAACTGCCTGTTGTGCAGTCAGTAAGTGTCTTTGGCCAAAAAGTCCTATATCTGCACAGTTAAATTTGTGATAGTTCTTGTCTCTTCCTCTCAAATATTTCATCACCCCTTTTCAGGTACTCTCCATGCTGTCTAGGAAAATTCTGTTTCCACTCTTGCCCTTGACAAAGAACCAGCGCTCTTTGTTCAACCAGAATCTGTGTGTTGTGTCTTTAATCTGTGCATTGTATCTTGCTGCACCTGATTGTTAAGCTGTTGTCAGCATAAAATTCCTGTGCTTTGTTTGAATATTTCTATACAAAGGGAAACCTACAACTTAGTAACAAGGCCCTGAGTTGAAGGAGAACAGATAGATGTTCACCTTACTGATTTCACTCCTACTAACAGATGAGATACCAACGGGGCTGCTTAGAGTCCGGAGAAAACTGGACTTCAGTCTTCCTTGCAGAAGAGGAGAATGGCTAAGATAAAAGAATTTAGAAGTTTAAGAAGGTAAAACATAGGGAAGCATGACCCAGAACATGGAAAACAGATGTCACCTGTTCTGGGACCCAAAGTTGGCTAGACTGCATACATCTATTCCATAAAGAAAATGCATAGAAAGGACTTTAAATTCCTATAGTCGCAATATTAGAACAAGAACTAGGGAAAATTCAGATGTGCATTGTGAGATAAACAAACTTGACCACTGTTCCTTATGGAAAGTGGTCTTTCCTTCATCGTTCAAGTCTAGCACAGCAGCTTCCTGGGCAGAACAAATTCCACTGAGTGCACTCGGAGCCTCTAGGAATTTTCTTCCTCTTGTCCACAAAACTAGCTAGGTATCTGCTTCTTGCAGCCTACCTAGGGTTCTCTCAGTTGGCTCATCCCTGCTGTCCACTGCTGAACAGTGGTACTGGTGCTTTCAGGCAAGGCAAGTCAGCCTTTGGAGAACAGAAGCAATGAAAGGGCAAACAGGTTTCTGTGTTGCACAAAACAAACCACGAGTGGTGAGCTACCAACACAGGAGCCAAAGTCGGAGGTTCAGCATTGGCCTGAATACCATTGTTCTGAATAAATATCCATATAGCACGGATGGATCTGTGGAAGAACTGCCCCTGCAGCCGGAGTAGGGATGTAGACCCAAGAGAGACTGCTCTGAATGCTGCAAAGTATTGAGAAAGCCTGGGGATTGTGTGTTACTGGCTTTATGTGAACCTTACAGCCTCCTCTGCTGGTGCTATGTAAAAAACCCACTTGTGTAGAAGTTGGTTTTGAAAAGCCTGTGCACACACAGTATATGAACAGCTGTTACATGTTGATGAAGAAATGTGTTGTATCCAGCTGGATGGAGGTCTGTGTGGTGTTGCATTTAAACCATGGGAGAGTAGCAGCCTGGTGCTGCATATCCAGCATTTTACATCAGGGCTCCCTCTGTGCTAGCACAAGCTGGAGCGTATGGCCCCTGCTAAGGAGGCATGACAGCAGTCCCCCGTTCTGATTCAGACCTAGGTAGTGATGTCAGTATTATCATGCTTCAGCACAAGCAGTGAGCTCTTACAAGTAAGTATAAACCTATCAGTTTAAAGCTAACTTTATACCTGTGAGACATTGTTTGCAGGTGTGTTACCTGTAATCTTTTTCCTCTGTCAATAAATGTGCTGTCAGTCTAATTATTCTATATCCAGTTTCAGAAGATGAAATTATTTTCTGGGGCTAGTATTTAATATTTCTGCCCTGGACACTTTTTCTATTAGTAAATCTTAGTGCCCGTTTGGGCTTTCTATGGTTTTGGACTTCTTACAGTGCAGCTGTGGGATGCAGTTTACTAGGCTAGGCCAGCTCAGATTTATCATTTTCAAGTGATCACATTTGTTAGGTGTCTTGTTTAGTCTGTATGTTACTGCTTTCTATGGTTTCCTTTGTATATGCTTATGTGAGAGAAAAAAAGAAGACACTGCACAGCCCAAATTTAGGCTGCTGACTTACAGGTTTAAGGTGCAGGCTTGAGGAGATGTCTTTCCAGTGACAGTTTCTTGTTCTGCACAGGGTGCTGAGCAGGCAGCGTAGGGCATGCCAGGCCACACAGCTGTGAAGGAGAGGATTCAGGAGACTGGATCCAGTTTTCTCTGCATCGAGGCAAATCTGAGGTAGACAGACAAGCATATTAGTTTCAATCACATTAAGTTCTTCAGGAATATGAATGTTTTCATAGGCCTATGTCTAAGCCACAGTCTCATCATTCAGCCACTTGTCATTGGGATAAATGACTACACAAGTACATAGGATGGTCCTGAGGGTGATTTTTGTGAATGGGAAGCCTACCTTGACATGGAGGTAATTAAACCTATATCTGTTTATTGCATAATTAAGGGCTTGAGCTTGGATGATAGTCTAGACTCACATATTATTGGTGCTACTTTTTTGGCTTATGACCTGGCTCGTTTGGTGAGGGTGGTCCTCCAGACCAGAAAACAAGAGTCTGGGCCAGAAGGATCATATCGTACCATCAACACAGAACTAGCAAACTCAAGAACTTGAGCCCAATCTCCAGCACAACTATCAAGAGCAGAGAATGTCAGATGGGAAGTTCTGGGTCATCCTCCTAATATGAGACATGGAGTGAGAAACTCAGGGAACATTAGGATTTAATTTGGTCAGACTTTCAAGAAGGCTGTGATTTGATGGCTCCTGCACATATGGGATGACTTGAGAGAGACTGATCCAGCCCTGTATCCTTGATGCTGCCTGTGAGTCTTCTCTGATCTAACAAAAAACAGTAGTAGCTGTGTGGCATGTGACTCTTGAAAGGATTTAGACAAGTGAATTATATTCTGGAGTTAAGCTAGTATATTTCAACACGTTGGAACTAGGATTTTCTTTTCCTAGCCAAGTCTTTAACAGAACATGAAACAGCAGGAAATCTGGCTTTCCGCCAGCAACAGGGTTATATAAATTTCAATATATTTGCAATTTCATTGCTGTTCTAGAAAGACAGCGCTTTTCCGTATCTATTACTTCCTTTTAAATAAATAACCTTGACTTTTCTTTCCACTTAATTCTGTATGTAAAGCTCTAAATAATATATTATGTCAATTATTTATTAATGTCAAAGTTAATTTTAGTATGTAGTTGGAAAGACCAATTGGTCTCATTTTTTATGTTTTGCCAGTGGTAAGGATTTTTAAAAAATGTTTCTGTTTACAGAAAGAGTTAACATTTTATGTAACTGCTTGAAATTTATTGATCACAGTCTCTGAAATCATTACCATTTTATTGGCAACTGTGTAAAATGCAGCACATACCTGTGCTGAAGGGTTAGCGAATCTTTATGGTTAAAATGACTGAACAAGCTATTCAGCATGATGGCAGGCTTCTTAGTCACACTTTAAAAAAAAAAAACAACCTCTGAAGCCCTAAATCTGGTCCTAGAGAGCTGTATGCTGCTTTCTTTTACTCAATTGAAGGGACGCACTGGTCAAATATCTGAGGGTATTAGGAGACTGGGTGCTTGGAGGTGAAGCAGCGATGTATACAGATGTGCTTGCTGCCAGTGAATTTCTTGGTATTGTTGGTGCTTCTGCCCTGCTCTGTGCTAGTACAAGTTTCAGGGTTATAAATGGACTCAACACTTCTTACAATTCAGAGCTGGTAGCTGGGCAGAGTATTGAGTGTTAACTACTAGAGTGGAATTGTCATGGCCAAAGTTGCATTAACTACATGGGATTCCTGTCATTTCTGTTTTTCTTTACCAATTCTGACACCAAGCAGGGGATATTGATTTTTTTTTAATTATTTTTTTTTTCCTCCTGATCTGTTTCCACAAAAATTATCCAGGAAGCAGAGCCTGTGGTTTGTGGGCCTGTTCATAGATGTGTGCCTATTTAAAGTTAATTTCAGCATGCTTGAAAAAGTTTTGTTTTGGGACATCGATTCCTTCGTTAACACTCCAAGATTAGAAAGGGTCCTGAGCTGCAGCAGGAGAGCATAATGCAACTCTAGGAAATCTGGCAGTTTGATTTTCTCTGTTGTGCCAGTTTTAGATCTCCTATGAAGTCCCATCTTAATGGAGAGTCTGAAACCTAATTGATACTTCTTGCTGTACAGCCCCAGATGACATACAGGATTTCTCCGCTAACCTTAAAGAGCTTCATTTGTGTACCCATGTAACTACTGGGAGCACAGAAAGTGACAGTGTCACTTTGATCCTCTGCCTGGCAGTGTTTGGTAGCAGAGGACTCAGAACAAAGTGCACAAAACTTCACAGTAAGGAACTGTGTGATATCAGGTAGTTAACTGAAGGCCTCTGAGACTTACGCTGTTAAATCAGTTAAGGACTTGGGAAAAATCATACCCTAAACCTACAAGGTGACCTAACCACATGTACATGCCTGCACGTTTTTATAAGAACCATGAAAAACATAATAAACATGAATTTTCAATACATTATCTGTCTCAAAATAGCATTGTTCATAGCTAGTTCCTCACTTAAATTGTCTTTCTGACAGCAATGCTGAGGCAAAGTGTTGACTTTGGTATATATCATGGAATCTGTGGCATTGATATTTTGGAAGTGCCTTCAGATGGTTAAAATCTCATATTAATACTGCTGTGGTTTAACCTCAGCTGGCAACTAAGTACCACAAAGCTCACTTCCCCTCCTCTTCCCCTGCCCTCAGTGGAATGGGAAGGAGAACTGGGAAGAAAAAGGTAACACTTAAGGGTGTTATAAGAACACTTTAATAATTGAAATAATATTAATGATAATAAAATGGAAAGGGGAGGGAAGGGGAGAGGAATAAAATCCAAAAGGAAGGAAAAAATCCAAAGTGATACACAATACAATTGCTCACCACCTGCTGACCAATTCCCAACCAGTCTCTGAGCAGTGATTGGCACGCCCTGGCCAACTCCCCCCAGTTTATATCCCTTTGGGTCTGCTGACCTGGCTGTGTCCCCTCCAAATTTCTTGTGCCCCTCCAGCCTTTTTGCTGGCAGGACCTAAAAACCTGAAGTCCTTGACTTAGTATAAATATTACCTGGGAACAACTGAAAACATCAATGTGTTATCAACATTATTCTCGCACCAAATCCAAAACACAGCACTGCATAAGCTATGAAGAAGAAAATTAACTCTATCCCAGCTGAAACCAGGACAAATACCATGGATTTATCTCAAGACTGTGACCTTCTCTCTCTGTGTGAAACTAAAATGTCTGTACTTTGCACCTTCGTTACTCCGACATCTATTTTGGCTCTTGTTTGGCAGTGGGGTTGAACTGCTAGCTGCAGCCTGTAATGAGGGGTCAGACTGCCTCTGGCAAGCTGCTTTTATGACAAAGTCTTGCAAAAACTTTGCTAAACTCAAACTCTTCCTGCTAGAGCCTCAGAAGGTGTCAGCATCCAACTTCTCCTATTAAGAATAATGTAGTCATCTGATGCTGCTTCCTTTTGGCTTGTCATATGGGAGTTGTGCACTTTCATAAATCTGGTCCCTGCTGTGTTGAAAGGCAGGTATAAAGAATTACAAGTCTATATAATAACGCGAGCAAGGGCACAAGGCAGGACAAACTAACTGTTTTTTGTTGGCAGCTAACAGCTCACATTAAAACCTTTTTTTAATCTTGTATTGAAGTTACAAAGAAGAGTACTAAAACACTAGGAATATCAAATACTAAGTAAAATTCCTGTTTTTTTAAAGCATTCCTTATCCTTTTTTGCTTTACATTTAGGGACTTTTTACAGAAAAAAAAAAAATTACATCACGTTTAAAGCTGTCTAACTGCAGTTTTGTGAAGAAGAAATGATTGAGAAGGCATGAAACAGTTCCAGTGCCTATCATTAAGTCCTTGATGACAAAATAAGACAAGACATGGAAGAGGACACATAAACATAGCAAACTCGCCAAGTCCATTGCTGTTTCTGGTATTATTTTCTTCCTTTTTTTCTTTTTCTTTTTATTTTTTCTTCCAGAGTCACTGCTAGTTGAAAGCATCACATGAGATCTTTCCAGTCATCCTGTAGTTTGAGTTCCAGTGAACATCAGCTGTTTAGAGCATGCCTTTGTATAACCACCTAGATCCATAACTGTGCTGCAAACGATACATATGTAATATAGCTACAGAAGGTACTATTGACAGAAGGCAAGGGACAGGAGTAGGAGAGACAGAAAAAAAATGGTGAAGGAAGAGTGTGCACGAGGGAAGCGCAACAAGAACTCTCTATGTTGGCTGTTATTACTCACTGGTCTCAGATGCAAGTTTTGTTCAAAAAGCATCTGCATGAAAATGGTCCTTTTCTTGGCACATTCTCCCAATCTGTTTTGCTGTGACCTGTTTTTTACAGTCTTTCCCTAAACAACATGTAATACCCCATGTTGTAAACTCAGGATAAGGACTTATCTGGACTTGTCTTTTGAGCTGGTATGGCTACACTTGGCTCCATGTGTCCTTCACTTCCTCCATTTCCCTCACTCTTGAATACAGCAAGAGAAAGTACCCTGGGTTCCCCCCTGAGCAGCCTGTTCAAGCTGCTCTTTGGGATCAAGGCAGTGATGCCTTACAAACGTGCTCCAGATTGCAGGGGCCTCTAGGAGATTCTGCATGGGAAGCCAGGAGTATAGAGCCTGCTCCTTGTGCTCTACCTACTACTACTATGTGACCTCCCAAAGCCATCTTTTCACTGATGTGTTTCTGAAGAAGTTGGTGGTTTGTACGGCTGTTCCACCTCTTACTGGTTTTGACTGTTGATTAGGCTGATTTTTTTTGCCAAATAGTCCCACATAATTTCACTCATTCCCTTTTTTCTTCATCCTAACGAAGCCCTTGAATAATGTAAAGAAAAATTTTGCCTGGTCTGTCCCAGAAAGGATATTTATCCCTCCTGTTGTTCTTAATACTGTTCTTGGTGGCTGTAATATCTGAACTTGTTCTCTTTGATACAAACTACCAGAATAGTAGTTAGCCCACCAGAATGTAAAAAACAAAACCTTTCTGTAAACTTTAGAACCCTATGTAGAAGGACATCTCAAAATGTAGGGCAATGGGTCCTGCTGGATGCTTGTTACTTTTGGACAATACAACTATAATTATCAGTCTTGTTGCCATCTTGCATTTCTGAAAATTAGAACCAAGACTGATGAGCTGTATTAGCTTTCTTGCCTCTCTCTCCTCTAGCCACTTGCCTGTCTTGGGATTAGTTTTGAAGTCTTTGCCTATATGTGTACTTCTCCACCCCCAAAAGACTCCTAAATTAAGTAAAAGATGTTTTATCCATTGTATCTAAGTTTATTTCTTTAACTCAAAAGCCATGTTTCTCACTCTTCAGATTTTTTACATGTTTCTCCCTGTGTCCTCTCCTCCCTGACTAAATAAATAAATAAATAAAAAATAAATAAAATGGAAATTTGTCCAGCTTTTCAAAAGCTTTATGCTAGCAGCTTAAGTGATCCTGTCTTGAATGGAACAGGGGTCATGAAAGTCTGACTCTCTCTGATATTCCATGGGATCTGGATATGTTTATATCCATTTTTTCCCTTCCTTGGACAGAGAAAGGTGAGAGGAAATGCTGTCACCTTTTAAGAAGTCAAGAAGCTAACTAAAGACCTTTCTGCCCTCATGATTCTTGTGTGGAGTCAGCCCCAGCCTGTAGGCAGGAAAAGTGTTTGTCTGATGGGTACTAAGGATCTCTGTGGAATACTATCTAACAGCATGTCCTGTGAGCAAGTCATGGGTACTATAAGCAAGTTTACCCATAAATCCTTCTCCAGCTGGCAGATCAGTGAGCGTTTAAGCATAAAGGCTGAGTAAAAGGTCTCACTTAATGTGTAAGCAGTCTGGTGGTCATGGTTTGCCACCCTTTTTTGTTTACACTTGTCTCTTGGATTTTCTCAGTCCATTTATACCAGTGTTGCAGAAAGTAATGGTGTATATATATGATCAAAATATTACTGAGGGATAATCTAGCACCACTTTACAAATGGAAAATTACTTGCACTCATTTGGTATTGATTGTAAAAACATTAATCATGTTGAATTCTTTTGGTATTATTCATTTGGATATAAGAGATATTACTTCCATCTTAAGTACTGAATAATTTAACAGTAAATCAAAGTAATCTAAATATCATCCTGATTGTGTCTCAGTGCTCTGTACTCAAAACACAAATATACAGCAAGGGAGGAAGAATGAGCTTTAATTTATCAGTGTTTAGCGAAACAGAACAAAATGTTTTTGCTATAGATTCAAATTAATCAAACTGAGCTGTTCATCCACTTTGTTGATACACATCTTCAACATGGTATTTCTTTTCTGGAGTCTTTTTGCTGTAACGGGATGCACCTTCATGTAGACAAGAGGAGAGAGATGTTCAGATGTTATACATGACTGTACAGCATACTAGTATTTCTTCCTGTCAGCCAAGGACAACTAATTGGCCAAGTTGTTTTGGCTGAAGTGTCTTACTCAGAAATAATTTCAAAGAAAAGGAACAGGGCAACAGAGACCACTTATGTCTCAGTGTCCTTCCAGTGAGTCAACAAGAAAGGCCCCTTCCCTTCAGAATAGTAATTCCTTTCCTGAAAAGCATGGGCCTCTTGGGATGGTATATGAGCTGAGATGCTGTGTATGCTTGCCCACTGGGAAGCAAATTCCTGAATGGCTTATTCCTAGATCTCATGCTGGTTTATTTCCAAGAGGGATGAAGTGTTTGGCTAGGATTGTCAGATGCTCACATCCCCTGATGAAACATGCACATGCAAATTATATCCATCTCCACTTCTCTGCGGACAAGTGAGTGAGAGGGCAGCCTTGTGCACCAATTTTCCCTGTGTCCTGCACCTAGTCTCTGTGGTACTTAAAGATGTTTTTTTTTTTAATGAGCGAGAAACAGAAACAGTGCTGTTGCAAAGAAGGATAATTCATCAGAGCTGTAGAAATGCAAGCTTAAAACTTTTCTTTGACTAGCTGGTATATGTTAGGTAACAAAGTGGGTCCATGTGGACCAGTGAGATAGCAGATCTGTCTGCTTTTCCATTGTGTCATGCCTCTGTTACCACTGCTTTTGTCTATGTCATATCATAACAACACAGAGCAGCATCAGGTGAGAGCAGGTTAAAACCACAGATCAGAATTCTTGAAAACCTGACACAGAATATCCCACGGGAAGATGTCCATGTCAGTAGTTGAGGCCCTTCTGGCAGCAAACTGTTAACGGGAACAGGTGGGTCAGTTTTAGCGTGTGCTTCATCCATAATCTCAAGGAGAAAGATCACTTGACTTTCTCTTATGCTGTTTCTGACTTGTTACCGTGTTTTTCATCCCAAGTCTTCAAGAATAAAGCAGTTCTCAAACTTATCACAACATTGTTTGGCACATTTAATTTACAAATATCGTCCAGAGAACCTGTTTATTAGCAGTCAGACTCCAGTAAACTCAGCAAGTAATTCATTTAATGCTTAACTTTGACACTAGCATTTTAAACTATTTTTGTTTATATGGGTGACACTGTTCAGGCAGGATGCAGGACAATTAATTTAGACATATCAATGGCTATAAATGTTCTGACATGGCTAATTTAGATAATTTTTGCCTGTTGGCACTGCTTTAGGCATGTCTATGCAATTACGGTAAGTATCTCCTGGCTCACATAGCTTGCCAGTCCGGAGTGTGATTTACACCAGCAGTGCTGCAACAGACTAGGGTTATTAAGTTTTGCCTGGTGCATAAACTTTTTGAAACTTGACCCAATTTAACTATGGATTTGCTATTGAAGCATATATGTATATAGTCAAAGTTCTACAAGCATAGAGAAGTGGTGCCATGAATCACATAGCTGACTAATGTGTTAGCCTTTTCTTAGCCATTTTTCAACTGGAGAACAGAGATGAGTTTTGTATTTTGTGGATAGAATTGAAGTAAATGTCCATGGATGGGGTGAAAAAAACCCCATCATTTTCCCTTTCTTCTCCTTCATTTGAAGGTACTTTCCAATTCCCTAGCTCATTTGGATTTCTACTGGATTGCCTGCTGTTTCCCAGACCTCTAGAGAGCAAGAGTGGCAAGGAACAAATATACTAAGTCTGTATGTTGTGAGGGTGTTTCTCATTTTCTTTTGAGAGCAAGTGTCTGTGGATTTTTTTTTTTTTTTTTAGGCTAGTTGGGTGGTAATGGGAGTTATTTAGAAAAGCCAGCAGGCGTAAAAGGAACTGTCTACAGAGCTGCTCTCTGCCACCTCATATGCTTCAGATATTCTAGCCATACATTCTGAGACTTGAATACAGGGGAGAGGTCTGATCTCTTCATCACGCTCTTGCAGGTTTGAGTTTCCAGATATCTAAAGAAAGATGCTAGTTCAAAGTGTCTTACTTGGGAAATGGAGATTATAAAGGATGTTTGATCTGGGTGTTCCCAGAAGTATTAATCTTGTGGGATGTTCAGGGTGAACTTTCTGGCATGTGGTGTTGAAAAGAATCTGCAAGGAAGATGGAAGATCTTACACTGTGTTTCTTGAAAGACTGGAGGAAAATAAATGGCACAATGTTAAATTAAATGGCTACAAGGGATGATTGAATGTGTAAGCTGTAATTTTAGATGGGACCCTCTGTACCTAGAACACTGGGACTGGATGCTAAATTGATTATAGGATGGATACTGCCAGTCTGCCTTCTCTCATCCTTGTTCTTTTGTATTCTGTTCAGATACACCATCTGGTTTGCTTTTCTGAATTTTTCATTATGAATTTTCTCCAGGCCTTCTGTAGGTTCACATGTCAAAAGTATTAAAAATAATCAAGCAGAAAAATCAACAAAGTAAACTTGAAATCCATTAGTACAAAATGTACATACCTGGAAATGCAAATGAAAGTCAAGCAACTGTCATCTTGTTTGTTTTGTCATTTTAGACGATGTCACCACAGTAGAGGTTATTGTATTTTTGAGTTGTGTTCATGTGTCATGGAAATGCAGAGCTAGACCTGTGCAGTCAGTAATTTCACCAGTATGGAGGGTTAATGTGAGGTGGCTGCTAGATGACCACCAAGCTTCTCTCTCACTCCCCCTCCTCAGCAACACAGGGGAGAAAATATGATGGAAAAATTTGTGAGTTGAGGTAAGGACAGCAAGATCATGGGCAACAGACTCTTTAGGGAAATAATTTAATTTACTGCCAATCAAAAGTGACTTCTGAGCCTTGGGACAACTGGTTAAGGGATCAGGAACTCAAGCAGTGCTTTCCTCTGTCTTTCCAGTTGCAGGGAAAGAGGGAAGAAACATGAAGACTCAGCTGATCAATATCTGGCTCTGTGACTGGTGTCATCAGCAGAATTTTGAGTTTTTTGATCATGGTCAGTCTACATGACATCAGGCCTGCTGGCAAGAGATGGGGTACACGTTTCTCAAAGGGGGA
>JAVJGJ010000001.1:63879455-63915060 GCA_035590215.1 Microhierax caerulescens
TCCCCCCCCAATCCACCGCCCCCCCCCCCCCCCCTTCTGTTTCTGTGACAATACTCAAGTGATAAACATCTGTGGTGGTCAGGAATAGATGTATCTGGATAGTGATGGCTGTATTGGACTCAAAGTGAATTCAGGGGAGACAAATACCGACACAATAGCCAAGAGCTATTGTGAACAACGGGCCTGCTTAACACTGCTGGTCAAGGCCCAACTCAAGCTAAGTATGTAAGAAACTAACTTCTGCAGTTGGTATCCAAATAGGATGAGTCAATTATCTTACTTCACAAATGGTGGACGGCCCCAGAGCCTGTTGAGCTCTCCTGCACGGCAGCGGGCTGCATGACAGGATCTCCCCTTGAGTAGGGATGTCTCTCAAGGTTACTCCTCCAGGTTGAGAGATTCCTTGCCGCAACAGATTTGTGGTGACTAATAGCATGCTAAACTTTGAAATCTTAGCTAAGTTGTATAAAGGATTGATTGCACATTTATAATCATTTAGACATAAACCATTGACCAAGCTTAAGACTAAGTCTGGATCTAGCAGCACCTAAATTTCCTTCTGAGAATTTCAGAACACAAGAGGGTCCTTTCTGAACCTCGTGACTCAGCATGAGGGTCTCCCTGAAAGGGCCCAAAGAGTTGTGGTGAATGGAGATAAATACTGTTGGTGGCCAGTCACAAGTGGTGTTATCCAGGGTTCAATATTGGAGCCAGATTTCTTTTAACATATTTATCAGTTATCTGGATGAGAGTATCAAGTGCACCCTCAGTAAGTCAGTTTGCATATGAAAAAAAATTGGGCAGGAGTGTTGATCTGCTCGAGGGCAGGAAGGCTCTGCAGAGGCATCTAGACAGGCTGGATCAATGGGCCAAGGCCAATTGTGTGAGGTTCAACAAGGCCCGGTACCAGGTCCTGCACTTGGGTCACAGCAACCCTGTGCAACACTACAGGCTTGGGAAAGAGCGGGTGGAAAGCTGTCTGGGGGAAAAGGACCTGGGGATGCTGGCTGACAGCCAGATGAATGTGAACCATCAGCGTGGCCAAGAAGGCCAATAGCATCCTAGCTTTGAAACAGTGTGGCCAGCAGTTCCAGGGGAGTGGCTGTCCCCCTGTACTCAGCACTGGTGAGGCTGCACCTTCCCTCACTACAAGAAAGACATTAAGATCCTGGAGTGTGTCCAACGAAGGGCAACAAAGCTGGTGAAGAATCTAGAGAGCAAGTCTTATGAGGAGCAGCTGAGGGAACTGGGTTGTTTAGCCTGGAGAAAAGGAGACTCAGGGAGGACCTTATCACCCTCTACAACTACCTGAAAGGAGGTTTAACAAGGTGGTGTCAGTCTCTTCTTCCAAGTAGCAAGTAATAAGACAAGAGGAAACAGCCTTAAGTTGCACCATGGTGGTTTAGATTGGATATCAGGAAAAATTTCTTCACTGAAAGGGCTATCTATCAAGCACTGGATCAGGCTTCCCAGGGAAGTGGTTGAGGCACTATCCCTGAAGGTATTTAAAAGACATGTAGAAGTGGTGCTTAGGGAAATGGTTTAGCGGTGGACTTGGCAGTGTTAGGTTTGCAGTTGGACTGGATGATCTTAAGGGTCTTTTTCAGCCTACATGATTATATGATTCTGTAATTCTCCTGCAGTGCTACACAGTGAGTTTGATAATCTAGTAAGAGGTTGGAGAGTTATGGCTTAGTATTAAGATTTAAAAGAACACTTGTGTTGTAGAGTCATGAGATGTAGCTTTTATTTATAATGGCTTTTTCATACAATATCATTCCCGTCACTGGAGCTTTCATTGAAACAGATACAGTGAAGCTCAGAATGAAATCAAAACAATGGATATGGTCTGTGCTTGCATCTGAAAATGAAGGAAAGGAATATCTTACTTTCCTCTAAAATGTTTGGTTAAAAACTTCTAGGCTTGTCTGACTGAAACATATTCCTGTATAAAAGCCACATAAGCAAAAATGCAGAAGCAAAATTCTGAAGCCCCGCAAAGAACTCGCAGGAACCTGTTGCAGTAACATGATACAGAGCAACAAAAAAAAAAAAAAAAAAAAAAAAAAAAAAAAAAAAGAGTTCTGCATCAAAGAGAAAAGGAGACTCTTGTCTGAAGAATATAAGAATTCGATCTCATGACCTCATATACCCTAAGAGAATAGGAGGAGAGATGCCTTTTAGTCTTCCAGGGATTCAGGCATTTTCATACAGCACTAGGAAGAACTTTTACATCTCAAGTCTTCTGTTTTCAGAAAAGACAAGGTTAAGCCTGTACTTTTAAAAGTAAAGGCTTTGTGGACTAACTTCAGAAATGCTTAAGATATGAGTCTTTTTTTTTTCCCCTTTTTTTTTTCTTCCCTTTTTTTTCTTTCTAGTGCTAAGAACTACTTTCACCCTTCTTTCAACAGTGAAAGATGTGGTATTTCACGATACTGTGGGAAACTTGTTGTTTTACCTGAAGACTGAGAAACCACAAATGTCAGAAGCACCTTATCTTCCAGCAGCTGTGAACATCTCTGGCTAAGCAAGCATGTACAACTTGCCAGGT
This sequence comes from Microhierax caerulescens, assembly GCA_035590215.1. Lineage (NCBI taxonomy): Eukaryota > Metazoa > Chordata > Aves > Falconiformes > Falconidae > Microhierax > Microhierax caerulescens. Next base: position 63,882,007 of record JAVJGJ010000001.1, read on the forward strand.
TATCCATGGTGGCTGTGGGATTTCTGGAAAAGGCCTGTGGTGCAGCAGTCAGTGTTAGTCTTCATGTTAACCTTGGTGTCTACTTGTGGTGGCCAGCTGTGTTCACAGTGGTTTGAAAAGTGAATTCTGCAAGGGTCTGTGAAGAAATACTATTTTTTTACATTAGCAGAGACCTAAGTAAATACCTAATGAAGTGTCACAGTGAGAATATTGGCTCTTGTCTGGCACATCTAAAGATGATAATCTTCATCTCTACTTATATTGGGTTTGCATGGTAAGACTTTAGTAGCAGGGGGACTACAAGGGTGGCTTCTGTGAGAAGCTGCTTGAAGCTTCCCCCATGTCCAACAGAGCCAATGATAGCCGGCTCCAAGTTGGACTCACCACTGGCCAAGTCTGAGCCCATCAGAAAGTGCCTCTGGGATAGCATATTTAAGAAGGGGGTGGGGTGGTAATCTATGCAACAGTGGCAGCAGCAGAACAACTCTGCAGACACCAAGGTCAATGAGCAAGGAGGGGCAGGAGGTGTTCTAGGTGTCACAGCAGAGATTCCCCTGCAGCCCGTGGTGAAGACCATGGTGAGGCAGGCTATCCCCCTGCAGCTCATGGAGGTTAACAGTGGAGCAGATATCCACCTGCAACCTGTGGAGGACCACACACCAGAGCAAGGTGGGTGCCCAAACAAGGCTGTCACCCATAGGAGGCCCACACTGGAGCAGGTTTGCTGGCAGGACTTGTGACCCTGCAGGGGACCCATGCTGGAGCAGTCTGTTCCTGAAGGGCTGCACCCGTGAAAGGGACCCATGCTGGAACAATTTGTGAAGAATTGCAGCCCATGGGACAGATTCACATTGGAGAAGGTTGTGAAAAACTGTCTCCTGTGGGAGGGAGCTCACACTGTGAGGAAAGAGTGTGAGTAAGAAGAAGCAGCAGAAACAATGTCTGATGAACTGACCATAACCCCCAGGATCCCCATTCCCCTGTGCTGCTCAGGGGCAAGAGCCAGAGAAATCCCAAATTAAGTTAAGCCAGGAAGAAGGGAGGGGTGCATAGAAGGTGTTTTGAAGTTTTAATTTTAGTTCTCATTATCCTACTCTGGTTTGAATGGTAATACGTTAAACTATTTTTCCCCAAGTTGAGTCTGTTTGCTGACTGATCTCCCTGTCCTTATCTTGAACCACAAGCCTTTCATTACATTTTTTCTCTCCTGTCTGGTGGAAGATGGGAGTGACAGAGCAGCTTTGCTGGGCACCTGGCATCCAGCCAGGGTCAAACCACCACACTGCTTCATGCTCAAATGAGTTGCTTTGGAAAATCAAGCTGAAAGGAGTGCTGGCACCATATTGCTTGAGGTATTATCGTTTTGCCCACAAGTATGTGACTAAACTACAGAATAGAATAGACTATTTCAGTTGGAAGGGACCTGCAATGACCATCTAGTGCAATTGCCTGAGTAATTCAAGGCTGACCAAAAGTTGAAGCATATTATTAAGGGCATAGTCTAAATGCCTCTTAAACACTGACAGCCTTGGAACCTCAACTTCCAGTGTTTGCCCACCGCCTTGATAAAGAAATATTTCCTAACGTCTAAACCTCCCCTGGCACAGCTCTGAACCATTCCCACACATCCTATCACTGGATACCAGGGAGAAGAGATCAGCACGTCACTCTCCAATTTTCCTCCTCAGGAAGCTGTAGAGGGCAATGAGGTCACTACTCTCTCATTTTCTCCAAGGTACTTGATGCATTGAGCCCAGCACTGTGCACAGTACTCAAAGTGAAAGTGCACCGGTGCCAAATACTGGGTCTTCCCTCACACCCTTCTTGTAAACTGGAATAACACTGGCTAGCTTTCAGTCAGTGGGGACCCCCCAGTGACTGTGGCACCAGTCCTGTAACCATATGCTGATCTGCCAGATTCAACTGGCCCTTCCAAACCAAACCCCTTCCCTTTGACTGGGAGGATTGATGAAAAAAACCTACCTGTGCTCCAGAGCCCCTTACAGCCGCTCCCAGGGTTCTGTAATCCATCTTGATACTCCTCAGAATGCTCCCGGCTGTATCACCGGTGCCCATGTGAAACAGCAGCAGCAGATGACGGTCAGGGGCCTGCACGAGGCTCGATAGTCTCTCGGTGACATCCCTGAGGAGCCCTCGGTAAGCAGCACGCCTCTGGAGAGCGCGTCAGCTCGGCAAATGGATGCGCCTGCACCTCTCAGAAAGTCACCTGCTGCCGCCACCCGTCGCCTTTCCTTGAGTTGCGCTGGCTGTCACACGGGGAGCAGGCCCTCGACTCGCACAGATGGACTCCGAGCGGTGCCCGGCTGCTGGGTCACGGGGAGCTCGGCTCTCCCCCCTCAGCCAGCCCAACGTCCCCTCAGAAGCGGCGCTCCCCCGGCCCCTTCCCGCCCAAAGGCCGCGCCCCGCTCTGGTGGCCGCGCTCGGGCCCCCGCGCTGGCCGGGGCAGCCTCCGCCGTGGGTGCCGCTGCCCCGGCCCTGCCCGCACCTCGCCAGCCGCTCTCCCGCCGCAGTTTCTGCGAGCTGCCGGCTCCGGGCGGCCCGCTGCGCTCCAGGGGATTTCCCGGGTCAGGGACTTCCCGCCCCCGACCCCTGCCGTGCAGCTGCGATTCCCGCCTCGGCTGAGGAACGCGCCTGCACCGGAGCTGGTCGCCTCAGCGAGAGACTAGTGAAGTGGTGAGGTAAGGAATGTCCTTTGGCGGTTCGGGCCAGCTGTCCTGGCTGCATCCCGTTCCACCCTGGGCCCCACCCTCGGCCTTCTCACTGTGGGGCACACAGAAACGGAGAGGGCCTTGACGCTGTGCGGGCCGTTCTCAGCAGCAGCTGAGTCACTGGTGTGTGTTATCAGCACTGTCCTGGTCCCAAATCTGAAACATAGTGCTATAGGGGCTGCTATGAGGGAAAAGCATTGTCCTAGCCAGACTAGTACTTGGGTTGAAGAAGGTTGAAATCGACAAGGACGTTGCCTTGTATTGCTCTTAACAAGAATATAATCTGTTATTAAATATCCTGATTGTCAAATTGCATTTGGGTATTAGCCAATCTTTCCATAAGGAAAAGAAATGGGGGAAGAAGGAAATGCATTCTGCAGAGTCATACACTTTAATGTAAGGTTTTCTTTCCTCTAGGCAGGTAGGAGGTGCATGCCAAGGTGATAAAGTAAGAGCTTTCCTTCCTTCTGTGTTTTGGCTGATTATGACATACACTTCTAGACTGGAAGATTTGGTCCATGCTTTCCTTATTAAATGGTATGAAAGAATAATTCAGCTCAACCAGAAAGAAAACTATTAAACTTTGCAATGGGAATATTATTCCTGTTTACATCTCCTGTTGGTTATCTGCATTTACAGGAGAAACTTCAACCACTTAAGGAGGTTGTACAGTGTGATTGTAATCAAATTGCAAACTGCCCGAGCAATTTATATGGAGAATACACACTAATAAAATGTCTTTGGGCATAGACAATGAAAGCAAGCTTTCTTTCATAAGTCATATTCTTTTAGAGATGGAAGACCAATCTGAAGAGCATATTTATGGCCAGATCGGTTTGATTGTTTGATCAGAAATGGTTCATTTGTGCCTTACAGGTTTATAGGTGGTGTTAAGATGACAGATCCTCTTTCATCCTGGACTGCTTCCCTTAGTGGAGTATGTGTTCTTTATAGTTGCCTGTGTTTTCTCATTTGATGCCCCTGTAAGGTTGTTCAGATTTCAAAAAGAAAGTTGTATTTGTGATGCCTTCTTATTTCCATGGGAATTGCCACCTGCTAAAGAATCTTGGCTAAGCACCCATAACCAGTCAGACTCTTCATCTTCAAAATCTTGGTCTAACCATTATACTTTAAAGTGTGCAGTTTCTAAACGCCCAGACCCAGATCAGTGGTCTGTCCCATGAAGTTTTTTGTTTCTTACATATTTAGTAACCTACATTGAGTGAACTTCCTGCTAGGGAGGCTTGCTGAAATGGAAACTCATATAACTAGTTCCCAGTAGAACAACCTGCTCATGCTGTGTACCGGTCTTATATGTTATTTAGTGAGAACAACCCAAGAAGCACAACAGATTCTCCACTTCACAGCTAGGTTTCCAGAGATGTGCCACTTCTGTGAGATCACTGCATGTTACGTGGCTGCCAGTGTAGTGCACTAGCTAAATGCACACTGCTTGGGTTATGTGATATATTTAGTGCAGAGATGTGGACAGAAGAGTGAACCTTAAAGCAGAATCTAAGCAGGGCTTTTAAAGAAATGGAGCGATGAAGTATTGTAATTGGCACCTATAATTTGGGGTTTTTTTCCCAGCTTGCTAATGAGATGAAAGGCAGTCAGACCGCAGAATGGCAACAGCCATCTTTGAACTTAATATCTTGCAGGTAGTACTACCTCTTTCTCCCAGAAGACATTTCTAGTATCTAGGCCACCAGGTGATGTGATAGTTGTTTTGGAGACCTTCCTCCTAGGTAAAACTTGCAAGAAGGATTTAAAACTAAAAATACAGATGCAGCTATTTTTCTGTCTTAAGTTGTAACTTTTTATTAATTATTGACAAATATGTTTTATTCACCCATTGTCACACAAGGAACACCAATGAGTGGATTAAGTCTTTGCGAACCATGTAACATTGAAAACTGGATCAGGCTTTTATATGCTTTCCAGGTTATGTGAAATACCCACATTCAAACTGGGGGGAAACCTCAGACACATTGAAGACTAGAGATTTTAAGGAGCTTTACATGTGTGTATTATAGAAGAGGAAATTGTATGAAAGTGGGATTTGGCATATTTTTTATTGATGATTCAGCTAAAGAAACTCAAAGCAAGAACTACAAAGGGAAAACTGATAGGTACATGATTAATGATGTTTTCTGACTTTGATGCTCAGTTCGACACAAACTTCTGGCACTGAAGTATAGACATTTCACATTATCCTGGTCCTGAGATATTTGAATCCCATATGAATTACTTCAGTCTACGAAGAGGTGGACAAAACTAGATCTGGACTTAATCAGTTTTGTGCAGCATAGAATGTTCAGTGGCAGTAAAGCTACTGATCCTCACAAAGCCTTTGCAGGTGGGATGGCTTGAAAAAAAACCCACAATAACCAGACCAGTAACCTTCATGGCCAGGGGGAGTCATAATCTTATTTTAATCACTGCGATTATTTTTTGAAATAAACATATTTGCTACTGAAACGAAACTGGGCAATCCAGTCTATCTAGTGAGCCTTTTTCCTCTGCTCATTGAAGGGGAAGGGACTATCTCACACATTACCTCTGACACTACAGCAGTATTGCTATACTTCTTGTGCTTTCCAGAAGCTGGGGATTGATTTTGAAGTGTGCCACTTCTGCAGTTAAAACCTGAAAGGCTGAAGGCCAGGAGCCCAGTGTGCTGGTTCTTCTGAACTGGCTTGGCTCTCAGTGCCAGAATTATGTCCCCTTACTCTCATGCTACTGCTTTCCTGGTGGAGGGATGTCCCCAGCTGTCTATATACATATGGCTATGGTCTTATAATGGCTCATCTGCTGAAAAGTCATAAAGAATTGTCTCTTCTTGGTTTAATGAGAAAACATATTCTGGCTTTCTTGAGAGTCCCTTTCAGTTGCCTTATCTTGCCCTTAATTGACCTTTGAGGGTGAGGGTGAAGGACGTAATTGTATTGTTATTTATTCTTATGGCAAGCAGGCTATGGGTTATCTGGAATACAGTTCCCGCTATGACAGCCATTTTTAATTTCTTTCAATAAGCAATCTATCCTTTCTGACACTTTTCTGTTTGAAAATTATTATGCAGTGTGATTGAGGAGGCAACATAATTAGCCATGGCACAACCGGGATCACTAGATTTTTTTTAGCTTTACACAAACTCAGCTCTAGCATTTTTCCTCACTTATTCAGTCACATTGGAATAAGTGTCCAGATGTAAACAAGTAAAAGTCTTTTTGGTTTCATAGCATTAGCTTTTAAAATTATATCAGTAACCACTTAAGTGGTGAGTGCCTAGCATTTTGCTTTGTTTTTCTCAGAGCTCAGGATTGCTAAATACCAGAATGCTGAAAACATATTTTTTCTCTAGGTGTTTCTGTAGTATAATGATCTCCTTTGTGTTGGAGGACAGAAACCCCCCTAATCTAAAAACATTCCATCCCAGAAAACTTGGCAAATAAAATAGTTTGAAAGAAAAGACATGTTATTCTATTCAGCAGTTTACATCTGGGAGAATAAAATAGACAGACTACCTGTGCTATCTAAACAGGTTTATGAGTGAATAAACTGAGAGGAAGTAAGTCAGTCACACCAAAGGTTGCTCACTGAAGGACACACAGGAATAAGGGAATAAATACCTTTTCACTGATGACCTCCTGACTGGATGTTTCATGCTTCAGGCTGCAGTGCTGTTCTTGTTCTGGTAGAACAATACCCTCTGCTACTGCTCAAAACTATGCAATATCGATGAACAGGTGCACTTTGGGATGAATGCATAATAAAAACAAGAATCTTATTAGGACAAAACCATTTTAGGGTCTGATTAATCTAGATGGAGATTGCAGTAAGGGGAGGATGCTGAAGAGGACTAATCCATTTCAGTGAATATGCAAGACATTATTGCTGAAGTTGATGAAGATGGGTCTATATTTAAAGAGATCAAGATTCAGAACACATTTTGTGACTTATTATGCAGAGAAAATGATTACTGCCCATTAAAGAATTACCTTTCACACAAAATGGAAAAGCTGATTAGTGCACCTCGGAGTAGCTAGCCTCTAAAATTATAAAATTAATGAATGTATGAAATATTTTACTTCATATATAAATATATGTGGATAGAAATTAATTACTGCATGCAATAAAAGTCATTTATTGCACATAAAGGATCAAATATTAAACATGTGCTGAAGTAAAAATGTGAGCATTTTCTAGCTTATGTGTAATTGATTTGGATTCCTGTTGAAGATTTTTGTTACTGCATAAAAAACATAGATCAAACTCAATAATAAGAGAAAATCTCTATTTATTTTCGCTATCTGTGGAAGGTTAATAAAGGAAATCCTTGTTCCTGCAAAGGATCACCTGTAAGTGCAATTGACCTCAGATATCATTGGGACAGTAAGAAATTAATGAAATAAAATATATTCTTATAGAGTTTGCATGACTGTAGCCTATTCTTCCATCACAATGCAATTTCGTGCTATTGGACTGTGAGAATAAGTACATCATCCTCAGCTCTTTCAGCTCTCCCCCAGGTGAATGGCACTCTCATGTTTTGATTTTTGGTGTATCGATCTGTGGATCTGGCAAATATGTACTTGATGATTTAGGTTGTACTAATCTTCCAGCCAAATCCAGTTGCTTTTACTGGATTTACTAGCTTTGTTCTTGAGTATCACCTCATCTACTGGTCTTCCTCTGCTATGTAAAAACTTTGAAGTTTTCAAGCAGTGTATGTAGCTAGTTCTGCTTGCAACTCCAACTGTGCAGGTTAAATGTCATGCAGGTTAAAATTTGCAGGAATAAGGTAGTATTCTTTTAAATAGCTTAAGCCAGGAAGTGCTAGTTGCTGTGTCCTAAGAAATTTTGAGGGGGATTGGTAGGAACGGCATGTCCATATGTATTTAATTAACAATGATATTTGAGTTTCGTCTGTGTTAGTGTCATTCTTTTACTGTGTTTAACAAAACAACTGGAGGTGAAAACAGATGCAATGGTCTTATGAAAATAGAATTACTGCCTGCAGGTACTGGACATGCAAGGGAATTGCTCATTTTTGGGGTTACAATAGGATTCCAAAATGTCTGACTGCTTGGGGAAAATGAACTGACTAGTGGATCCACCCTTTGCAGAAGTAAATGATACAGTAAGGCTTTCAATGCTGTTAGTCATTAATAGTGTGATAAGAAAGGTTGCTGTTTTATTGATAGGGGTGGGTGGCAAAAAATTGTAATTTAACAACTGCTTTTAAGCTTGAAGAGAAAACATTTGCTGAAATTGTAGTCTGCATTTCCACTGCCTTGCTGTCCAAAGCCTCGGAGGTCTCAGTTATAAATGAAATCCAGAAAAATAAATAATTTCTAGATGTGTTTTATTTTAGAAAGCTAAGATAGTTTGTAGATATCTTTTATTTAAGAAAGCTAATAAAGCATTGCCAATTTGGATGGTGTTTGAATAATTTGTCAGGTTCATCATTAGCCTCTGTAATATAGAACAGAAAAAAAGTTTGCCTTATTGGCTGGTGGCAATCATATCCTGAAACTTACCTAACCAAAGCGGATTTGAAAATGTAGGTTATAACATACTTCCAGTCACTGTCTTCAGAGGATAGACTTTTGGCTGTACTTGCAAGTTGGCATTTGAGCTGCTGTATGCAGTTTTCGTTGGAGCAAGAGACATAGCAAATATCACAGGATGCTAATAACCTGTGTTAACATGATGCTCTATGATTGGAAGCTAGCAGCAAAAACAACCCAAGAAGTACCAGAAGTTACGTACAAGTTCTAGACATAAAGCAAATGAGATCAAACTGGTGTTTTTCTAGGTTTAGTTGTGTTGTATGTCAGTGCCATGTTCAAAGGTAACTTCCACAAGTCTTGCCATTGAAGCAAACTTTCTGACATCCTAATCACGATGTTTATCAGAAGTGTGAGGTGTGGTTTTTTCTGAGTGGTTAGTCATCATCCTGATGTATAACTTAACAGCATTCCATCCTACAAACAAGCTGCCATGGCAGAGTTGTGTATTCCTGGGCTTTTATTGAGGCTAAGACACCCAGAATACTTTGATGGCAGACTTTCTCATAGGAGGTGGCTCACAATGCTTCCCTTATGTAGTAAAAGTAATCAATATATGAAATGAATGCTTGTAGTGAAAATCCTATAGACTTGGCTTTCCAAATTTCTTGCCTCCTGAGAGTACCACTGTGCTTCAAACCATAGGCAAGTTCTGAGGTTAGTTTTCAAGGAAAAGTTTCACCACTGTCTCTGACTATGGTTTATGTATTACTAGTCTGAATCCTTAATACAGTGAAAGCAGAGCTAGTATTGATTGTTGCCTTCTTGCAGGGATGGGGCAGTTTTTGGGTACACCTCGTGACAGTAACAAATTAGGATGCCAGCTAACAAGAAAATAGATGGTCTGATGGGAGGTGCACTTATTGGACTGGAGCCAGAGGCAGCTGATAGATTCTACTTGAAGCTGATTAGGGACTTGTTAACCCACAGGTGCTGTGGTGTTCATCGAAGATGTCAGCAAATGTTACATGTGTTTAAAGATACTCCATTGTTTCTCTGGGAATGGCTGGGTACCCTGTGGCAGTGAATGTTAAACAGATCCCTTTGAAGGATTTAAACAATATATGTTTTAATTGCAGTAACTGTTCATTCTAAATACTTTGCAATATTGTCTTTGGATTCAGGTAACTCATTACAGATAGTGGTGCTGTAAGACCTGTTTTCATGTACTGATAAAGTAGAAATGAAAGTTGATTCCCATATACAGAAGTATGGCTGTTTCCCAAAAGAAATGCTATCAAACTTACCAGTGAAATGCCACATTACTACAAACGGTGGAAAGATATAGTGAGGCAATCAAGAAATTTATGCTGTGTTATTGGCAAAAGTAACCTACAATATGATGCCAACTTCTTGTTAGACTATGTAAATTTAACATCAGCAGTGATATTACAGCATATTATTTAAGGTTCCAAAGTACATGTTAAACTGGATTCACTTAAGGGCTTTATTATAAAACAGTGTGAGGAAGAGGACTTGATTGAACCTGGAGCTGAAGTGGGATAGGAAATTGGTTTCCCTTCTGGAGTGTGTGTCTCAAGGTGGAAACCAGCAACTACCAAAATGCAGGCAAAGATCTCGCCCTGGAGTTCCAGAAGGTTGGGGATTAGCATGGTTACCTACTTGCCTTGTAGGAGACTTGATTTCCAACCAAAATTTGCTCAGGCAAACCAAGCGCCTGAACCTTCTGTCTTACAACTCATTATTCTAGCCCCTGGCTAGTCTGCAGTTGATAATTGCCTCTGACTTTTACTCCAAGCTCTATCTTACAATTGAGGATTTATTTCAACCTTAAGATTAATCAGAGTGGTAGACTTCTACAGTTGCTTATCAATAATAAGCAATTTTTTTTCACTGATTAAGCTTTCTCACTCATTTTGACAGGTTTGTCAAGTGGGAAAAGATGAGAAATGGCAGAAGCTAGTTTTCAAACCCCAGTTTTTCCTTTTTTTCCTCTCAACTTGTTTTGTTTATTTTTTTCAAGGGGTGAAACACCATGTAACCTTATCTCCCCTTTTCCTCCTTTTGGATCCATTGATCATCCTATCCTGTCTTGCCTATTACTCTTCCAGCGAACTGATAGCTTTGGGGAGGGGATTTCTTTAAACCTGCTTGTTAAAAACATTGCAATATTCTGTGCCACATGGGGGAGAGAGGATGCATAGTAAACAAATGCGCTCTGATGGGTAGGGAGTTGAGCTTTATGAGACATTGCACAAGTGGCTTAATTTGAGACAAGTGCCTTAAGTACTGTACAGAGTAGAACCAGATCCTGGATTGTGGTAGTAGTTGTTTTTTCTTTTTCTTCTTTGCCCCTTCAAAAGACAGAGTTCTGAGAAACCTCAGCATAACATTCCTAGAAATTACATAGTTCAAATAGATTTAGCAACTGATTGGGCAGTTTATAGTGGAAATTCAGCCAGGGTGGCTCACCCAGGGCTGGATTAGTGGTAAAGGCACAATTATTTTGCTAAACAGGAAGATACAGACCTGCCCTGGGTAGAGAAATGTCACATCCAATACAAAACCATAGTGTAGCTGTTTTTAGCAAGAAAGATGACATAAAGTTATACTACAAAGCACAATGTTGGGGTAAATTGCAAACCCATTCTCAGGGTCAGTGAGTGAGGATCTGGCCATGCCGGCCTTCCTGATGGTGTAATGCAATTGTGATGACTGTGCAGAGGCATAACTGAATGCCTCGCTTTAAATTATGAAGGATTTTAATAACAATGTTGATCTTGGAGTATTGAGCAATTGGAAGAAGAATGATAGAGATTTATTCTGATATCAAAGGACGCAACATAGATTCAACATCTGTTTGCTTAGTTGCTTTGGGAAATGTACAGACACAGAACAATACAAACCGATGTGGTACCAGGCTGTTTCAGGTCACTTTTTACTGGCTTTGGACTTTGAAGCTGAATATCTCAGAGACATTGAGAGGACTCAAAATTTGGTTAATGCTGCAAGCACCCCCTGAAACAGTAAGTGATACTGGGATGACAGAAGCTTTTGAAAAGGTTGTTTTATAAGAGGCTGTTGCTGACATGTGGAAGTATCTTCAAAGGGCACTGAAGCAGAAACATACATTCTGACTACTCATACTCTCCATGGAGATGCAAAGCCGCTGACCTCCTGGAGATGGATTTCAGTCTTTCCTTTGGCCTCAGGTTTGTCTGCTATCATCTGGGATGACTTTCAGAGCAGAGCAGCTAAAAGGACTGTCCTTTTTTTGAAAACATTGGAAAGGTTTATACTTGTGCAGCATTTCATATGATAGTGAAAAAACTGTGCATATCATTGTGGTTTCATGTCTGCTAACAGTTTCTGATATAAGGCTGTCCTTTTCCCTGAACTTGGAAATCATGATCTTTGTCATGTCTTATTAAGAGTCCCTGAGCTTACATTTATGGACAGCCACAATAATTGCACTTTGCAAGTAAGAGGTAATGCAATACATACTCCTTTCACACCCTCCTTTTGTTTTCTATGAAATGGCCTCACCCAGGGTTTCAGAGGAGAAGGAATTTGAGTCCATTTTACTTCCAGTTGTCTGTTTCTGAAACTTGGAAAATAACTGCCATGCATGATCTGATTAACTTCCTGTTGATACCATCTAGCAGAAGCTTTTTCAATATTCATGCTTAATCAAATCCACCATGTAAAGTAAAGCTCTGTGAGAGATGATTAGATTCACCTCTTTCTTGCAACCAGCTTCCTTACTGTGTCCAGCACACCCCAAATGTGAGAATGTCAGCTACCACAAAAGAGAAGTACAGTGTAAATTCTTGGGATGGGTCCCAAACTAATGCTGAAAATCCTTTTGGTCAGTACAGACTGCTCTGCATGGAATCTGAATGTGCAGCAGCAGTCCAGAAAGAAGGGACAACATCGTGGGGTCCACATTGGATCCTGCTATGGCTTCCCAAATGGATGTGGACAATATGGATTTCTTCATGTTGTCACCTTTCATCCTGCAGACATCTCTTTAGAAACTCAGAAGGGCTCAGGAAGTTTGGTCTAACAGATTTGAACGGGACTAATTTTTTAATGGGGTCCGAAAAATGCTTGAAGGAAGGATTAAATGAAAGGCTAAAGCTTTACTTCACAGATAGGAAAAGTGTTGGTAGTCTGTGACACATAATCTCAGACGTTACTGAAAGGCTCTGTCATGTTCTACTTAAATTTTAAAATAATAAATTACTTCAGTACTAATGGACAAGACTTAAAAATGAATAAAATTAATCTTGCAGTGGAAAGGAATTAGAACAAGATACTCCAGCCTCCATGGTCATTGCTATTTTATTTTCATCCAGTGTTCTGCATGGAAATTATTTCACGTGTGCAGCATTGTCTCTGAAGGCATTTCTGCATCTCTATTTCTGAATCTGTGGTATGACTTGATGTAACTACATCTAAAGAGCTAAAAGGCAGCATTTTGCATGTTAATGGGTTGAGAGTATACTCTTCACATTTGCAGTAAAAGTGTAGAGAAATCCAAATTTTGTTTTGTCTTTTATTATTTGGGCCTGTTTGCAGTTATTTTGTAGCTCTTCCTTTTTACAATCACTTTTCACAGAGTGTGTGTGGTAGCATTTACTTGCTTTGACTTTCCCAGTTCAATAGGACTGCCTTCACTGCAGGCTTTGGAGGCTTCTAGAGACTCAGGCTGTGTGTACTGGATCAGTTGCATTGCAGATAAGTAGTTTCATGCATTATGGAATCACTCTGTACATTACTGTATCTATATACTAGCAGTAATGACCTTATTCATGAGTTTGTCCTGGAATTTGCATGTAAGATCAGACTAAAATTTAGAGATGAGTTTTGCTCTCTCCCCCTTCCTACTTCAAAGAGATGTGTCTTCATAAAGAATGAGAAATTTTTTGAAGTAGCATTTTGAATTTTCAAATATGTTACACTTCTGAAGGAGAGGGAAGGACACTGAAAAAGATCACAGCAAAATAATAGTCGCAGAAGCAGCAACACACAATCATCATCCTTATCAGAAACTTGAAATTCCTAGTCTACTAGTTAAACAGACTCCACAGTTAGCACATAATGCTTCAGAGCATTCTGTGAATCCTTCAGCATTCAAACTGTGTCTGAATTGTTCAGTAGTTCATTGTTCAATATTTAGGTTCCTCGCTTTGTTGCTTGTTTTTCTTTTCTCCAAGAGTAAGATTTAAAGCATTCTCCTATTTTAAAGATAAAAACCTTTACACAACACACTGAAGGCATAGAAACTGGAATCTTTTGCTCAGTTGTTAAATATGTAGCAAAATTAATAAGAAACTGGAATCCTTTGCTCAATTGTTAAATATGTAGCAAAATTAATAAAGAAGAAATATTTGCTTGCCCGAGTCTCACATAATTAAAATCATGCCCCCCCCCCCCCCCGACAGCTCCTTAGAGGATTAAAATTTGTTTTTATTAGAAATTGTGACATTACCTATCAATTATGGCAAATGTCAGACACTCAGGTTGGAGTTCAGGCATTGGATGAAATTGCAATGCAATTTCAATTCATACTCACATCTGAGTTTCTGGTTGGCTGTCACATGGCCTAAGTGTAATAGTAAGCACTGAAAGCAACACGAACATTGGAGCTTCTCCTCATTCTGGGTTGCCAAGTCACCCTAATCTATTGCAGAGCAAGGAGCATGTTTTTCTTACAGATGACCTGTTGTGATTTGTGCAAGATATAAGGGCATTTACTTTAGGACTGTCTCAACTCCACATTCCTAAAATAACCTTAAAAATAACCTCTATCTGTCTCATTTATGTTGCTGTAAATTAAGGGACATGACATTAAAACAGGTAAAATCAGTTTCAGGCCCTTGGATGGTGTAAAATGTTACAGCTTTCTCATGAGATATGCAAGTCGTTACAAAGACTGTCCTTCAGAGCATGACCTGACCTTTTCCTCGAGAAATGCTTATGCAACATACCACTTAAATACTAAATTATAACTACAGCTAAATTGTGCACAGAGCTGTTAATTTGTTTGAATGTCTAGTTGACATCAATAAATCTAGTTGACATTGTAAGACCCTGATAATAGTTCTTGATGGGTTTGAACAGAAAAGTTCACAAGCTTCTTCATTAGTAGTAAGTCAGTTAAGAAATAAAGCTAAGTAAATTTGATTCTGTTCTGCTCAGGTAGTTGCTTGTGCTTGTGTGCTGCCCAGTGTAAGCCTATTCATCATGTTCCAATTGCATTAGTCCTTGCTGCAGTTTTTCACATTGTTGTGCAACTACGACAAAGTAATAACAGTAAACTGCAGATTGCAGTGTTACTTCGATATCTTTGAGTTTTCTTCTTTGAGAGTAGATACAGAGCCAAATGCCAAACCTAGCCTTGATTGACACTACATACTGACTGGCAATGTCATAGAGTCTCATTGCATTTATTAGATTTTCTCTGATGGAAGTGAAGATACCTGAGACTAAAAATAAAAACATGGCTCTGCCATGGCCCCCAGCGTTCTCAGTTCATTTCAGTGAGACACAGAATGTGAAGTTTTTAGTTGTAAGGAGGTTGGACCAGGTCCATTCTGTTACTCTTTGTGGTTGTTGGCATGATAACATGGCATGGCATGTTGCCACAGTATGCAGTGAGATGTCTGCCTCTTTCTGTCATAAGCCTTATAAATGCCTTACGAAAATAATTTTCTATTATCTGCCCCTCTGCTGCTTTTATTCTTCGGAAACATTGCCTTCTTCAGCAAAGTAATGAATTTAGACAAAAAAGCTGATAGGATTGTGAATGTATGAGAATATACACATACATATTTATGTCAGAGAATGTACAGGTACATACATGTGAACATATGTACATATCATTTAAACGAACATGTTGTTTTCTGGTCTGGATTTTTCCCTGGTATGTCAGTGCTACAGTCAAGAGTATTTCTGCTACAGACTGTAGGTTGATGCACATATGAAGGTGGCCAGGCTGTTTCTTTCCGCTTTCTACTTGTTAGCATGAATGCTTCAAATAAGCTCTGAAATTAAAGGAGATCTCTTGTCAATGGGTTATTCTGTCCTTAGCTGAGACCCAGACGGCTTTGTTAAGGAGTTAGGGAAAATGTTATGAAAGCAAGCCAAGGAAAAGATTCAATAAATTGGCTTGGTTGCTTGAGGTTCTGAAGAGATCTGGAGCTACTGGGAATTACTTGGGTAATGCGGTTGATGGCTGTAGGATCACAGCATCAGTTCCATCCCTCTTAAACCCTGCATGCATACTCCCTCTGTACCTCGTGATAATTTGGTATAATAATGCTGAAACATGTCCAGGTGATCTGCTGCTTCTGCCCTCTAAGGAAGCTGTATATTTAACTCAGCACTTCCACTGAACCTGACTGCCAGCTCTGTGTCTAGGCGGGACACCTTTTTAATCAATCTATTTTTCTTAGTGAGAAGCATTCCCTATTAAGTTTACAAGATGACAAGAAAAACTGATTTATTACCAAAGTTAATGTCATAATTTCTGTGGAGTAAAACCATTATAGTTAATGCTATGATGAGGTATCACTAATAGCATTAGTAATTATAACTGCTGCAACTTTATAAATAGCAATAGAATATCATTAAGTATGTGAATCATTAAAAGCTAGCTTAATTGTGTCTTGTCTTGCTATCAGCTATATCAAAATTAGTCTTAGATTTGCAGTGGTTGGTACACATCTTGATCTTCTGCTTCTTGAATTTTCCATAAGGCTTTGCAGTCTTAAAAGGAAGACTCCTCTCTTTACATTAGCGTTGCCTCTCCAAATAATCTTTAAGGAAACTATGCAGCTTCAGATATACAAAATGGTGAATGTATTCAAATGGGCGTTGGGGGGGGGGGTGTTGCAGTAGACCCCCACTATGTATCATCTGTGAGGCACCAGAGTGCAGTACTAACAGTTAAAAGGCCATTGATTCCAATGAGTTCTTTCTCTTACACTTCAATTTTCTTATCCGTGAAAATTGGCGGGATTTCATTATTGTACACAAATATTTCAATACTGACTCAGGATAGATATGGTCATTCCCTCCTCTCCTGACTCTGCTCTACAATTGTGGAGCTTCTTTTTATGCATTGGTGTACAGATCAGCTTCTGTCTTACACATTCTGTACAATCTGTCATGCCTCAGTCCCTCAGTACCCTTAGCCTTGCTTTGTTTCATCCACATGAGAAGCTGTGAATGTGGCTGGAAAACACCCTTCTAAATGTGTCTCTTGATCTCAGTAGGATTTCACAAAGAGGCCCAGATGAAACTCTGATATCAAGATTGTAACTTGCCAGGCTGCTTTTAGAGGTTACTTTAAAATTTGCCCATGGACTTTGGGATTTATTTAGTGTCGCTGTATATCCTATATTGTTCCTAAGCTCCTCAGTAGTAGCAAGGAAGTAGATTGCATGGTCCTTCACACTTCAAGCACAAAAGGAAATTTAAGACCCTTTCTGTGTACGGCAAAAGCCAGTTGCTGATAAGGAAGGTCCAACAAAGAGTTTGGGTTGAAACTGTATGTTACAATCTGAATTTAATTTGATTTCTTTTTTTCCCCATCTTTTTTTCTTTTTAAATCTCTATTATCTTTAAGTACACTTTACCAAGGCTCATAGTCCTTGAATATCTGTTCTTAGAGTAGAATATGTCCTTACTATAATTATTCTTCATTAAAAAAGAAAAAGATATGTGAAAGGCTGGGGTTGCAGTTACGTACTCTGAGATTATTGTGTATGTTGTTTTACAGTTCAAATGCATTATTTCTTTAAACATATTTGTCTCAAAGTTAATGTCAACCAAGGCATTAACACTAAGACTCCAATTAACTCCAGTCACAATCCCAAATCTTGGCCAGGGTGATTTGGAATTATGAAGCAAAAGCTGCACTGATGTCTGTGGGCTGCTTTCAAAGAGGTTGAGCCGTCAATTTAGATGGGACCCTTCAGTGAATTGACTTCTCCCATCTAACCCTGAGAAAATCTGTGAAAATTCCTGGTGATTTAAATAGGAGGCATGAAAGGTCTCTCCTATGAATCAACTTTACAGCTCCCCATTTATGAACTTCCAACCATGTATTGCCCTTGTGGTAAACAGAATCTTAATAGAATCTGATGTTGTCAAATAAACTACATAAAGATAATTTCTGATACAAGTTTTTAGGTTCTTCTATAAGCCTGAAAGCACTACATATATCTTTATGTGGTTTATTTGAAAATTTCAGAATCTTTTAAGATCCAATTTCTCCTCTAGCTAAGTTTCACCAAAGCAAGCTGTGGCACAGAATTATGTGTATGTGAAGTACTATAAAAGCAGATATTTCAGAGTAAATGAATGCTGGAGAGTCAGAGAAAATAACCTCAACAACCTAAAGCAATGTGCATATGTAGTGGGTAGCACTGACCAGTTATATAGTCCAGCACAAGAAAATTAGTGTTTTCTGGGAGAAGTCTGGCATGAGCTAGGTTCTACAGCTATAAAAGGGGTCAAACTTTCTTAGTTTGCTTAGTTGAGGCTAGTGTAGCAGGGTTACAGGACTGGAGATATATCACAGTATCATTTTTTTAAATGGGCAGAAGTGGATGAATATAAAGTGCCATCCCATTTCATATTCATTCCAAGGAGGTTTAATGAAGCTCCACATACCAGTGTTTGCAGTCATTGACATTCATATGAATTACTGGCATTTCCTTAGACAGACACTTGTTGAACCATCTGTAGAAAGTTCCAATAGGTTTCTTCCATGCTTGATGGAAGAATAGGAATTGAATTGCCATGTCACTAACTGTGCAAATTAGTCCAAGCTCATTTCAGTCCCTGAATGGGAAAGTAAAAGACAGGGTATAGTTTGCTCAGCCTTTTAATTTCTCCAATTTCAGGCCTATCCAGACATGAAGTGTTTTTGAACATTCATTAGTGGTGACACTTTCCAGGATGTCACTGTCATGAACTGGAGGTGGGGGGGAAGAATTAAAAAAGACATGTTTCACTTATAGACATTGCCATCCAGGCACTGAGAGCTTTGAATAAAATGTGCCCTCTCATCTGGGAAGAGAGAAAGACTTAATACGATTAAATATTATTTGTGTACTTGTACTAATGGCTGCAAAGCTACAGAGACTGGGACCAGGTTGTAAAACTCATCCTGTGAACCAGTTGTAACTTGTCCCAGGTCCACACTGCCTCTGGTTTCCTCTCCATCATGCAACAAGAAATGGTGTGCATATTCCGTTATTCCACAGGCCAAGGAAGCACCTTTAAATTCAAAGCAGATACGCATGCTTTTTTCACCCAAGAGATTTAAGAACCTAAATATAGAATTATTGTTTGTTTTTAATTAAGAAAATATGCAGTGTAATTTGTTAATGTGCTTTATATTGCTGGACATCAAAAAAACCCATGCAATTTGCATATGTAAGTGCAGGACTATTGTATATCATACTGGAAAACAGAACTGGGTTATGGCGTACTTCCCTCTTTCATGATTTGTTGAAGTTATGGAGTATGGAGTAGACTTTATTATTCCACAAAAGAAACAAGTTTCAAATAAGCTTCATGACTAGACATTGATGAAGAAGATTGGATGGTTCATCTATAGATTAAGCTAACAATGTCTCTCTCCTAGTTTAACGTCTGTCACTTAGAGGCTTCCTTAAACCAAACTGTATGAATAACTCTGCAGTATGTTCTGAATTAAGGAAAGAATACTTTGTTGTCTCAGTACGGCTGGAGCAGAATTAGAGTACAGTGTTTTGTAAAAGAGCGCTTGGTTTTGGAACTGTGGAATACCTATGAGGTTTGTTTTGGGTTTTTTTAGCAATAACTTTCAAGATGTTAACAAAATACCTGAAATACAGATACAGATCTGTCATGTTAGCTATACTACAACAGTCTGGGGCAGGCATTTCCATACTGAAAAAAATAACCTGAATAGTTGTGCTGGAGACTGCAGTGCTAAAAATCATGTTCATTTTGCAAAGTGAACAGAAGTGTAAGTTATCTGATTAGAATTATTTGTTATTGAACTACTTGGCCTGCTTCATCCATATTAACTAATCCAAAAGAGACTCATTAATAGCCTACTACTTGTCTGTCTGGACTCAGTGCTTACTATACTGGTCTTTCCTGATACCATACCTAAATCTTGTGTTTTATCATAAAGCATGAAGAATGGAAACTCTAGTAAATTTCAAACAGCCTGTGCTAAAAGATCAGTTATTATTTTCCTTCAAATGCTGAGATTTTAAATGCATCTATGGTTTAAAAGAAATGAGAATGATTATGTAATGCATAGATTTAGTTCACAGTAAGTTGACAGGGTAAACATCTTTTACGTATATATTCTGCCTGGTGAGAAGTGCTGACAGTCTTTTTGCTTTATTTGTTCCAATAAAGTTGTATTTTGATGATTCATTTTTAAATTTTCACTAACATTTTAAATGAATACTTATTTAATATTTTTGAAAAATTCCTAAGAGTAAAAAGATAAGAGATCTGTGGCAAGCTTAGTGTGTAATCTGAGCAAAGACTTTTTAAATTACCTTAAAGTTTTGGTATGCTTCTTAAAGCTTTTAGTGCTGTTGACTTCAGTAGCTGAATTTCCCCTTGCCCTTCTCTCCCCACAAGCCTGATTGTTTTTCATGTAGATACAGCAAAATATGGTCTGAAAAACCTCAAGCCCAATCAAAACAATACACTTGAGCATGCCACACCACCTTTCTGCCCCCCCCCAACTCCAGTTCCTTGGCACCCACTGCCCTATCCCATCCCATCCCATCTTTCACTCTGGTACTCTTCAGCAGTTTGAGTCAGGCCACTGTTAATCACAGCACTTAATGTAAGGTACTCTAATGCTGCTGTGAACAAGGAGCTCAGTGGGACAGAAAAGATTTCAGAGGTTTGACAGACATATGAGTGTCTAGTCTTTATGCTTATTTCAAGCAAACATCCATGCTTACTAGAAACTCATTTGGATTGCTATAGGTGCTCTTCAAAAGCAAAAAAATGGGAAAAGTTGGTTTTTTTTTAAAAAAAAAGTATCCTAGCAAAAAATGTATAAGTATTTGAAGCTTGAGGCTCTGAAAGCATTGTGTGCATACTAAAATAATTGTAACTAGCTAACTGTGAGCTTTATTTTTAGATACTAATATAGCAGAGTAAGCAGACGTGGTGCTTAAACACATGCCAGCGTTGTTTTTCAAGAAGGAAACTTTGAAATTTAATTTGCACATTAAAGTTTCTAGTATGAGTATTCAATTTTTCAGTTTAAAAATACCATTACACTCACACTGCTTGTGATCTGATCCAGAATATAAAGTTTAAGCCTCAGAGTGCTATGTCTTCAAAGAGACTTAGAATCCAAAATTTCCACATCCTACCTCAAAAAGTCAAGCTGTTTCTCTTCTCAGAATTACCAAGGCTGAAGCAACTGTATCCTTTCCTCTTTCATGTATGTTTTCTTATTTGCAGTGATGGCAGGTAAAGAACTGACAAGGCCTCTGA
Source organism: Microhierax caerulescens (assembly GCA_035590215.1). Taxonomy (NCBI): domain Eukaryota; kingdom Metazoa; phylum Chordata; class Aves; order Falconiformes; family Falconidae; genus Microhierax; species Microhierax caerulescens. The sequence goes on from JAVJGJ010000001.1 coordinate 63,902,810, forward strand.
AGAAATTGCATGCGTGGCCTGTTGCATTCCTTCTCCAGGCTGATGAACCTCACTCTTAAGGTGTTGCTGTTGCTAAAGCCTTTGCTCATCTTGTCACCATCTTCTAACCCCTTTTTGCGTTGATGTTGTGTCTTTTCTGAAAAGATCAGAGCTCCATACAGTGCTTAAAGATGCAGATGCTTCACAGATTTCATGCTATAATCTACTCTATACTCCTTTCCTAATAATTTAGTACTTTTCCTTTGCTTTTTGAGCATTGCTGAATACTGAGCTGATATTTTAATGCAGTTAGCTGTTACTACCTAATGGTTCCTTCCTGAGTGGTAAAGTCAGCTCAGAAGCTGCATTTATACACTTATGTTGGGATTGTTTTTTCTTGTTTCACTTTACAGGGAATATTATCTGCAATTTTATTGCCCAGTCACTCAGTGTCCTTCCCCCACTCGTTCATTCCTCAATGTATAATTAGATTTGCAGGTTATTGGCTGTACTAATCAGCCTCCCACAGAAATGGATGTTGATAGCAGCACGGGTTCCTTAGGTATAAGCTATGTACCTCCAGATGGAGTTGGGAGTTTTCATCTGGATCAGGCTAACAAGTGCAGTGGAGTTGTTTTGCATCTCATGAGTATTGGATGTGTTGGACTCGCTAGGAGTGTCTGGACACTAAGAGACTTCCATAGGTCATGGTTAATTTCTCCTGCTTCCTTTCTGTGACATAGGATCTTTCATGAGCATTGAGTTTGTGGTAAGTATATGGGTTAAGTTTGGAAAAGGCAGAGTAGATGTTCCAACACACCCTTCTGGACCTCAGACTTGTGTGTAAATTACAGAAGATAAGAGTTGTGAATTAGAGCTGTCCTTAGCAGTTTGCCACAAACTCATCTGTTCCCAGTTTATTCTGTCTTCTCATGTGCCCTTTGCTTCTTGTTGTGTCAAAATGCAAATTGCAGTAGATGGGCTGCAGCTTTCACAGAGGATGTGTCTGTAGTGCACTGTTGCTTATTTTTCTGAAGTTTTGAATTGATCCATCACTTGCAAAGATTAGCAGACGCTCTTGCTAGTTATTTGTGTGGAGTTGCTCTGCATGCATTGGGAATTGCTTACACTTCCCATTTAAAACCTCCTGTGTCAAAGGGCAGTTACCCAAGACTTGTTGTTTTGTGCTCTTTTATGCTGTAAATATTGATGTTACATTATGTCAAACCTCAAATGTGTGAATGTTGCCAGAGGGGCTGGTTTCATGCCAGCTGTCACAGAACAGGAGAGACTTCTCTGTCCCACCTCTTGGTGACAGAGAAAAGGACTCACAATCAGGTAGATGAGGTCAGCCATAGGAACATGTTATAGTGTTAACTGTCAGGGATGAGGATACTTCAAACTATGCTTCTATATTGACAATAGCTCTAGTGAAGATGCAGTAATTGCTGGCATATGAGAACGTGTTCTGGCAGTGAAGCCAACATTTCATAGAAACACAAGCTATAAAGGGAAACTCCTGTTTTGCTGGCATAAATTGCACTGGTGGTTTGAGGACTTGCTGGTATCATTTCAACTCTTCTAGTGCAAACCAGGACCCAGAAAAACGGACATTACTGAAGGAACATAATAACAAGTAATTAACTGCTAAGTGGAGAATTAATACACCCAATGTTTCTACAAAATGGGAGGAATGCATTGAAAAATCAGTATATGATGTTGAGTCTTCCAAAGCATGGAGCACCTTGGGTACCTGCTTTTCCATCTGTTCTCTGTGCTTTTCTTCACCAATGAATATATTCTGGCACCTGCAAACTCTGTCCATGGCTGCATAAAGAATAAAAATCCACGCTGTACTCTAGAACTACTAAATAGCTTGTTGGGACTCAACCAGTCACTCTCCATCCTGGATGCCTTATACTGGCTCCTGCTCACCCTTGTGCTACCAACACACAGGCTTTTTTACTGAGTGGCAACAGCAGCTGGAAAATCATGGAATTATTTGCTCTCTGGTTGATGGGAGCATATGATTGAACAACCTTCTTGCCCAGTCCTTTTTAAGGGCCTTACAGCAGAGTTTCTAAGGGGAGGGTTTAGGCTGGGATGATGCTAGCTGAGGAGAACGTGTGACATGATGGTATAAGGTGGTCTTTGTTTTTTTCAGTGACATAGACTTTTGTGAGGTATCCCTGTGAAGACTGAAGGTGTCTTTAGATCTCCAGATGTGCTTTTAATGTGAGGTACACATCTGAGTTACACAAAAGCCTTTTGCACACAATGGGCTATGAGAAGGTGTTGGTAATTTAAAGAGCACCAGAAGATATATCTCAGTGATATATTGCTGACAGTTCTGCCAAAGCAAGCTGAAGAGCTGGACATGGGGTAATGGCATCAGTGCATCTCGTTGGAGGGTGCATTAGTGACCCCAGCAGGGAGCAACCTGGTCTTATATCTATGCTGCTTCCATATTGCAAATATACCCAGCAAGGTGACCTTACACTCTGGGAAAGCTTGAAGCCACTGTTCCAAGGACAATGGAAACTTTTAAATTTTTTTTTTTTTTTTTTAAAAAAACCAACCACACCCCCCCCCCCCCACCCAAACCCAACCAAAACCTTCAAACTTCCAAAGCCCCAGAAAATTAACAAAAACCCCACACATTGCTCATGTCAGGGAAGTTCAGAACCATCGTAGCTTCAGAGGGGAAAAAAACCCAAACCCAAACATTTATGAACTTTGATTATTTTGGGGTGGGGAGTGGAGGGGAGTGTTTTGGGTTTCAGTGTTTTATGTCAGTTGGTGATGAGCCAGCAAAAGTGTCAATGCTTAAAGTGTGAGCTCCTTGGCTGCAGCAAATCTTCTAGAAAAGAGATCATGCTTGAATTGGTGTGAAGGCACAGCTGCGCTTAATGGCATTAACAGAAAAAAACAGCATGAGGCTTTTGGCAGTTGTATTATACCCAAGCAAACATGTCAACATAAGTGTGAAAAATAATGATAAAATAAAATTAATATTAAAAGTTAAACAGCCCTTTGGAACTGAAAATGAAGAAATTAAGTTCTTTTTCCTTGCCAGACCATTTGTCAAAACTGGCATGTTTAAAAAAAAAATAAATTACACCACCAGCAAATCTGTTTTATTTTTTTTTGATAGAAAAAAACCAACATAGACAAGTAGGTGGCTGGCTCAGTTCTGGGTGTGGCCTGTTTCTGGTGGTTACCCAAGCCTGGTGCACACCCAGGAACATAAACATAGGCTTTGGATTTGCTGTACAGGACTAATTTGTGCCAACTTCCTATGGGGATGAGACATCCCAGCATCCCAGTAGCCAAAGTATGGTCAGACCCAAGCCAATGCTTCTGTAGCGAAATGCTTTCTCTACTCCTAAACCTGACAGGATGCGCTACAGCCAGATGTGTTGTAGAAATGCTTCACTACTCCTTATCTAGAGGGAGTTTCTGTAGTGGCGGTTGAAACTGTTGTGTTGTGCTGCCTGCCTGTCTGCATTGCCTTCACACCTAACCCCTAGGGTAAGCCAGCGAGCAGGCACAGCACCATCTCAGTAGATGGGCATGAGTGAGAGCAGCCTGGAAACCATGTACGTGCACCAGGTAGGGGAGACAAGATGAGGGTTGCCAATGGAGAAACTTTAGAGCTTTTGTTATGGAGCTCAAGTTATGATAGGGAAGGAATGGGGTATTGAGCACTCAGAAGTCATCTTTTTCTTTGAAGGGACAAATGAATGGTTTCTCTGCTTGTGAGTCTAGAACTGAGAAACCATTGAATTTCTAGATTTGAGGAAATGTCAAAGGGATGGAGTGAAATCTTGGTAGCTTTGACTTTAGTTGTCTCAGGAAAAAGCAGCAGAATGGCTTTATATGGACATATTGTTGATTTCTTTTTGTATTTCATAGGTTAGTCAGCTCAACATGCTAAATCTTTGTGTGTTATTTTTGCATTATTTTCCATTGCTAAGCATGTCACAGGTTTTCATCTCAGTGCTATAACTGGGCTGTAACACAGGCCATGAACAAAAGAACATAAATGTTTTCCAGCTGAACTGGAGCTATGGAAGAGCTGCTAAGGCAGAGACCAAAGGAGGCTACTTAAAAGAAAAAAGTTTGTAAAGAAAGCAGCAGGATAGCCTGATCATCCAGAAAAGCCAACCCAATGGGAACTGAGTAGGGGGTAAAATAAAAAAACAGAAAAGTCAGGACTGGTTTAAACATAATGAATGTCAATAACAAAGAAGAGAGTCTTTTACTTTGTCACCTGCAGGATAGCATTTTGAGGGTTTCTGTTGTGAAGTTTTCTTTCTTGCATTCAATAGGACTAAAAATACTGTTAAAGTTCTTGATCAAATGTGAAAAGTGTGCAATGCTGCAACATCCACTTGTAAGCAGGCAGGGGATTTGCATGACAGTAGAAACTGTGATTCTCTTTGAAAGACAAGATTTCAAAAGGTGTGTGCATGTGTATCTACCATTGATTTCAGTGGGAAATTGATATTTTTGATTGATGTTATGAAATTGAAATATCTATCAGGTGAGTACATGCCCATAAATTTAAAATTAGTATCTGATACTATAATGCCTACAAGGAATCTGATTTATTATATTAGGAAAAGAGCAGCTAGACCAAATTGTAGAAGATTAAACAAATACATTATGTAACTTGATGAATAATCAACAGTATAAAGTTTGTTTATGTGCCTATAGCTCTGGCTGATACACGAATATTATGCAAATTTATCTCCTAACACTGGGACTAGCATAACAATGTATTTTTATTTCAGTGCTTTGCTGCTTTGTACACAGCTTTTGCTGTTCATGCTGTCACACAATAGGTCTTCTGATTGCAGCATGCACTATAATTTAAACCTTGATTAAAAAGTGCACTCTCTAATGGATCTTTAATGGAGTTCCTCTTTAATGAGGAAAGTAGAAGTGATAATTAATATTGAACACAGGAAGGTTTGATCCTTATTTATGTTGAACAATTTTACACATCTCCAGCATTGTAAGGACTCCTTAATGTATGACATTCATCTGCAGCCACACTAAGATACACTTGTACTAACAGAGTAAGTACAGAGGCTGGAGGATAAGAGAGTCTCAGATATTTGTTTTTAATTATTTTTTTTTCCTTGGGTTTCTTTTTATGGAGAGAGTTGGAGGCAATACTTTTCATGGAGTTAGCAATGTGTAAAAAGAAAATAACAAAATAAGCCTTCTATTCTGCATCCTGGAGGATTTAGTCACAGTCACACAAATGTGTGGAAGGATGCGCCGACCAAAAAGGTGGGCTCCTGAGCTGGTCAGGAAGTGATATTTGTTGAAATGAAAAATCTCAGTAAAATATGGTCTTTTTGGTTACACCTCACACCAACAAATTCCCTTACCAAATTGTATTTTCAGATTAACTTTTAAATTAATTTTTACTGTAAAAATATATTTTAAATTAAAAAACAGACAGTTCTGGAGGAAAGTGCTAACCAACTGTTAGGTTTTCATCCAACATGTGGAAACCCATGGATGCCACTACTGTGAGAGCCTCTTCCTCTGCTCCCCCCAGTCTCATGCCTGGCAGTACAGACATTGTGGACAGATTTCCCAGCAGTTCCTTTTTGTGAGTTGCTATCTGATGTAAGTGACTGGTCAGAGCAGCAGTAGTGAAGGTGAGGATCTATTTATGTTTTTTTGTGTGACTGAGCTTATGTTACTTACTATGTTATAATTTATTTGATTTGATACCATAAACTGTGCTTCCCTCTTTCTGTTAATGTTTCCCATCTTTTAAGATACGCAGCCCATTCAGTAGGACAACTTTGAGCCCATTTCATGTGTTCTGCTGCTGGACAACTCATGCAGTGAATGATCAGAGTTCTTTTCTACTGTCAGGCGCTCTGGTCTCATTCACTGTTTCTTATTGTTATTGCCTGCCTGTTACTTGTCATGCTGTGAACAAGTCAGCTGCCTTATCCTTTTTCCTCCCTGCTGAAAAATGATGGAAGGTTTTACATGACTTTTCATAATTTTTTGAATTTCCACAGGGATTAATGTTCCCCTGTGCTTGTTCGAGCAATGGTGTCTGGATACAATTATCACAATTGTTTCCTCCAGTACCATAGACATTCTCAGATGTGGGGTGAATAGATTTATTTATTGCTGTCAACAAAATCCTTCCTATTGATGGAAAAAATAGTTCACATTCACTTGTGGCTGTCTTCTCCATTTGAATATGTGTAATCCTTCCTCAGTCCTGCTTCATTATGGAGAAAGTTATTTAGATCAACACCCCATCCTTACATAACCAAGACCCATAGCAACATGCAAATATCCACAACTGTATTAAAGACCTTTCCTACTTCAGGAAGCCTAATTAGGTCCACTAATTCAGGCAGTGGACCTAACAAGTACTAATGAGGCTGCATAACTAAGCCACCCTTGAATAGGAAGACCTGGGTTCTAATCTGTATTTAACAAGGTTTCAATATAAGAGTACAGTAGCAACTTAGCATACTGAAGTTGTCACAGATATGTTTGCTCTGTTTTATTTTGGGCCAAGAGTAAAGGCAGAAATGAGATGCTCAACTTGAGTAAGACTCTTAATCCAAGGTGCACTGGCTCACAGACATGAACTGGAAACTGAGGAGTCATTGTTCAGAGAATTACTTCAAGCCAACTTTTTGTGTCTTCGTCTTCCTATTAGTGTGTGACTGTGCACCATTTTTTTACATTCTCACCTGGCTACAATTCATTAAAAATAATGTGTGTAAATATAAGTGTATATAAATGCAGAACACAAAGAGAAGGACTGGTGAAGCACTTGATTTTTTTCTCTTTATTGCTTTGCTTTTCCCCTTCTGCCCAGCTCCTCATTTTACAGCTCTGCTTTCACATTTTGTATTTTCCCTGGGACATGAGTGGGAGAAATGAGGTCCCTGGCAGTTTGTTCAGTTTGTCAGTGTTCTGGCGTGACTCCTGTATATTTTCTATATAAGGAAGATTATAATTAATTCATTCATTAATTCCAGGTATGTAAGTGTTAGATGTATTTCTTAAATCACCTAGGTCTAGGACTTTGTAATGGGGAATCTCATTTGCATACACAAGCTTATATACATCCTTCAGACAACCGTGAAGCAGTGTTAAGTAGCTTTTTGTAACTTTTTGAATTATTTTACCGTTAACTGTGGCTTTACTTTGCTTTCTTTTTGCTATTAAATGGCAAGTTCCTAGAGACAGAATATTCACAGAAGAATCAATAAATTTATTTGGTGCAAAACTGTAGTCGGATGAATTCATGAATCAGTAACAGCGTGACAGCAAATATAACTGCATCCAGATACTGGAGATGGAGTTTGTCAGTTGGATCTAGGTGCCCAGGTCTTACTAGCTTACTTGAAAAGCACTTTGGGAACTCCCCAGAGATTGTTGGTCTCTCTCCTTAACATGGCTGAGTCTCTTTGTTGTCTGCCTCTTGTTCCCTGCTGGTTAGTTAGTAGAGTAGTTAAGCATCTAAGAGAGTGTTTGCCAGAGGTGGCACTCATTTTCTTTGGCAGCAATACTTCCTTCTTTTTGTTCTTTCTCCAAAATGAATTTCTTGTTTGCTGCTTCAAATCCTTGAATAACTTCTCTGTGCAGGTATCGGCATATGTTGTCATCTTAGTAATAGAACTCAGATTTTTCCAGTATTGGATTTTTCCCTTTCAACCTTGTATTCAAAGTTGATTGTATTTTAGAGCTAGCAAAAATAACAACACTCACCCCAATCCCCAACTGCTTATTTTCTATTTTAATGACAAAATATTCTAGAGTAGTGAAGGGCTACTTAGAGCCATTGCTGCCAGCTCTATTACTGCTTTCATGGAATTTAAGTCACAGACTTCAGAAAGATTCAGCATATAAAACAGCTAGATTTTGGTAAAATCAAACAGCACCAGAAAAACAGAAATAAATCAGTTTGAATTTTTAATATAGCTTTATTTTTTATGTCTGTAGGACAGAGGGCAACTCTTAATTTCTGCATAGAAGTCAGGATTTAATAGAGGCAGGGATTCTAGGATTTCCACTGAGCAGTTGTGATCACCATAAAAGCAGGTGACATCCTTAGGGAAAGTGCAGAGGCAGTGGACTTTGAAAGGATATATTTATAAGCTATCAATATGAAGGAAATATTTAAGAGCAGAATGAAGGGAAAAGTGATTACAAAAAAAGGCAAGATGGCAGGAAACTGTAAGAGCATCCTAATGGAAAGTACATTAAAACAGCAAGAGCTGCATTTACATGGCTAACACCCCCCCCCCCCTACAATTAGTGGGTTTATTAAGGACAAAAGAAATCAGTCTTTTAGGGACAGGGTAGGGTAGGGTAGAATATGCTATTCCAGTTGGAAGGGACCTACAATGATTATCAAGTGTCTGACCACTTCAGGGCCGACCAAAACTTAAAGCATGTTGTCCAAATGCCTGTTAAACACTGTCAGCCTCGGGGCATCAACCACTTCGCTAGGAAACCTGTTCCAGTGTTTGACCACCCTCTTGGTGAATAAATGTTTCCTAATGTCCAGTCTAAACCCTCCCTGGCACAGCTTTGAACCACACCCATGCATGCTGTCACTGGATACCAGGGTGAAGAGCTCAGCACCTCTCTCCCCACTTCCCCTCCTCAGAAAGCTGTAGAGAGCAATGAAGTCACCCCTCAGCTTCCTTTTCTCCAAACTAGACAAACCTGGTCCTTAGCCACATGCCTTCCAGCCCTTTCACCAGCTTTGTTGCTGCTTTTTGGACACGTTCAAGGACCTTCACATCCTTCTGGAATCGTGGGGCCCAGTACTCAGGGTGAGGCTGCACCAATGCTGGACACAGTGTGATAATCACCCTTTTGACCGGCTCTTTGTACTGTGTTTGTTGCACCCCAGGGTGCAGTTTGCCCTCTTGGCTGCCAGGTCACATGGCCGACTCTTATTGAGCCGCTGTCAGCCAGCACACCCAGATCCCTTTCCGCACAGCTGCTCTCCAGCCACTCATCCACCAAGGTAGATGTGTGCCTGGCATAAATCCATCCTAGGTGCAGAATGTGACATTTGGACTTGTTAGATTTTATTCCCTTAATCATGCCAGTTCAAGAAGGCTAAATTTTACTCTGGGTGGTGAGTAGACCAGAAGAGTCTTCAGGATTTTTTTGTGTGACACAGCACATTGTTTCAGTTCCTTGTACCAGACCAAATATTTCAGGGGATGCCTAGGGCAAGAAGCTGGCATCTAACATATAGGCAACATACAGTACTCACCAGTAGTATAACAGCTGCTACAAGCAGCTTGAAGTTGCTCATTCCGAGCCAGCCTCACCACAAAGTGCAGATGGCAGGAGAGAGGAGCCACAAGCAGCCAGACATCATTTGGCATCCGGGCCTCAGCACCAGGCACATTGGAGACATGAGCAAGGCCAGTTGTTAGCGTATCCTTACTGCCAGCCTGCTGCCAAGGGCAGATGTCTGCCAAACCATTGAGGACAAGAGCAGCCAGGAGCTCATCCTGCTTCCCCTCTCTCTGTGGAGATGACACAGGCAGACTTCCAGGTTGATGCTGCAATGTGTGACTCCTGTAGCACTGCAGATAGTTCAGTGAGACTCAGCATCTCAGTGGTATGCTCCCTAAGTCCAGGCCTGATGTATAGAGTCTGGAGGTCCAAGACATGAAGAGCATCAGTGGAAGTTCTTCTGTGAGGTTGTAGAAAAGGGAAGAACGGGCTTTTCTAACCCAAAAAAATTCCCAGGAAAACCAGATAAAGTATACACCAGTAAGCAAATAAGCACAAGAAATATAAACAATAAGCAAATACTTCCTATGTCATGAGCAGACTCAAAACAGAAATACAGGTTCCTTAGCAGCATTCTGTAGAGAAAATACATATTGTTGGGTTAGCAAGCAGAGAAAAAAGTGTTGCATAGGAGGACTTATAAATGCCCTGGAAGAGAAACCTGGATGAGTTTAGTTAAGCTGATGAAGTTTGAGAATGATGCAAAATCACTTCAGCATCTCCTTTCTTCCATACATACCATAAACCCAGGAGGCTTGCAGTCTGATCTGGAGGCTAGTATCTCTACAGGTCCCTTAGCTTTGGTTACTGAGCTGCTCAGCTAATGAATAAACACTGTTGACCCCTTGTATGTTATAAGAATAGCATGGGAACCACTGTTCTCACAAAGAAGACCTTATTCACACATCCTTACTTAGTATCAGCCAGCTGGAAAAGGTCACTGCTCCTATTTGCAAGAACTTAGTCTATTAACTTAATTAAGATCTGGGGCTTCTGTTTCTCCCCAAAGTGTTTTGACATAAATCACTCTTTGTACTCTTTAAAATAGTAGGTCTTTACTAGCCCAGTGGTTTTCAACTAGAAGGGGTTAAGGAACTCACGCTGTTGCATGGGATGGCTTGGGCTGGTTGTGTCTTGTCGAGCTGTGGCTGCAGGAGAGCCTTCATCTGATACATCATCAAACCTGGAACAACAATAGGTGATTTCTACTGCACAGAGTACAGAACTTCAAGTGATGCTATGAGAGATGCTTAGTTCTGTGGCAGCCTGAAAACACACTAGAATTCATGGCTGCAAAGTCTGTCTCACTTCTGAGCTGTTAAGTTTAAGTCTCTGCATGTCTCAGGCAAGAATTAGTCCTTCTGTATTTGGTCTGTGTTTTCAACATTCTTACTATAAATAGGAAAGCATCTAGAAGGATTTGTTCTTAGTTTTGGTTTTGTGTGTCTTGGGTTTTGTCCTCCCCAAACAAAAACTAAAATTCTGGAGCACAATTCTTTGTACTTCTCTACTCTGACACACTTCATAAATGCCAGGCTAACAGATTATAAATTTGTAGCCTGATTTTATTTTATTTGTTTTACATTGATACAAGATTTATACTCTTTCTTGTCATTTATGTACCACTCTCCTTCTGTATTAGGAAGTATGAGGTGAGTAGGGTCCTCACTGTTGTTACTGGGTGCTATCTTACAAAGGCTTTTTGCAGATGCATATCTAGAGAAGAACAGGGCTGCTCTATGTGGTTTTGGTCTAGTCTGATTAGGCAGCATGTGGCTCATATTGCAGAAAGTCAAGATAAGGATGATGAAAATAGGTGGAGAAAAGGGAGCATTACAGATACTGAAAAATTTCAGGGAGAAATAAGCTTAGAAGGCAGAGCAAAAGGTAATGACTGAAATGGTCAAAATGGCTGTGTAATGAAAATCTGCTGATTCTTTATCTTGTCATGTAGTGACAAAAGCATAGATATAAAGTAAGGAAGACAAGGAGAGTAAAAGCTTCTTTTCAATCAAGCAATGAGCCTATAGCATCTGTAGCTACTGTGAGAGCTAGCAGTAAATTTTACAGGCTTCAGTAAGAAATAGCCCCATCTCCCCCGCTGCCAAAGCCGTTGATAGTAAACTGAGTCACTTTAAGTTAGAAGTTTTGAGATACGATTGCCCGTTTCAGGACAGTCAATGGATATCAGTTTATTAATGAGAGTCAGCTGGGTAAATGATGCCTAATATGGTACACTTAAGTCTGACACGTTTCCCTTTCCCTTTGGTAAATGGCCTGCGATTGTGCTGAAGATTGCAGGAGTATTTCTGGGCCCCAGAGCTTCCCCACTGGCATGTCTTAATGCTTTCCTTAGAACTCTGCTTAAGCACAAGCTAGTTTCCATACAGCTTTGACACATGACAGAGATTGTGCACATGGACTTAGTGATAGCATTCCTGGAAGTTTTTGGTGAAACCTCTCCTCCTGTCCTTGCTTTTGTCAGCCAGTTGATGTCAATATTGGCTTACAGAGTTTCCTTACTGAAACACTGGGGACTTCTGCTTTTGCTCTCTTTGTCAAGGCACACTACAAAGTTGTGCATCTCTGTAGACCTAACTGCAGATCACTATCAGTAAAGAACTTACAGAATATGCAGAGGGAAGGTGATCAGTTTGGGGGAATGTATAAAAATGACAGCTTGATCTCAAAAGTCAGAAGCAAAGTGACAGAACACTCCTTGGCCAGAGAGTGCTGGTTTATTATACAGGTACAATGCATGTTGCCTCCCCTTCCCCACCTCCCACCACAGGAGACTATATAGCAAACCAGCTGCAAATTAAAAACCCAGAACACCTTATTTAATCACTACCATATATTTTTACATAACAATTCCTAGCTTTCATGTAGGGAAGGTACTGATTTGTTCCTATGAAGAAGGTATGCCTTAGGGTGAAACGCCAGCTTAC
>JAVJGJ010000001.1:63915160-63931217 GCA_035590215.1 Microhierax caerulescens
CTTCCGATCTCTGCATTATCTCATATTTTAATAATACCTGCATTCTGCAGGCTACTTCTCACTCCATCATTTAGCTTTCACTAAGCTAAATGATGGAGTGAGAACTAGCCTGCAGAATGCATGTATTATTAAAATATGAGATAATGCATCCCAATCCACCATCTCAGTCAGTCGTGATTTAACCCCAGCTGGCAGCTAAGCACTACACAGCTGCTGGCTCACTCCTCCTCAGTGGGATGGGGAGAATCAGAAGGGTAAAAGTGAGAAAACTGTGGATGAGATTAAGATAATTTAATAAATAAAGCAAAAGCCACACGCACCAGCAAGGCAAAGTAAGGAATTTGTCCGCTGCTTTCCACTGGCAGGCTGGTGTTCAGCTATCTCCAGGAAAGCAGGACTCCATCAGACATACTAGGGAGGACAAATGACATCACTCCAAATGTCCACCCATACTTCTTCTTCCTCCAGATTTTTATTGCTGAGCATGATGTCATAAGGTATGGAACATCCCTTCGGTCAGTTGGGGTCAGCTGTCCCAGCTCTGTCCCCTCCCAGCTTCTTGTGCAGCCCCAGCCTACTTGGTGGCAGGGTGGTGTGAGAAGCGGAAAAGGCTTTGAGTCTGTGTAAGAACTGCTGAGCAGTAACAAATATATCCCTGTATCATCAGCACTGTTTTCAGCAAAAACCAAAACATACAAGGTACTATGGAAAAAATTAACTCTATCCTAGTCAAAACCAGCACACAGAAATACTGAGAATTCAGGGAAATCTGGGAAATCTGTTATTAAATTCTGAACACCAGTATTTTTTGTCCCCTGTTCTTGAAGCCTGGAAGAATATTACATACACTTTCACCCTTATGCATTTTTAGCAGCTTCATATCCATATTCCATGTGCATGCCCGATTTCTATGAGAAAAGAACATACACAATTCCTATAAACAGTTGAGAAGAAAGGGAATGTGGCTTGTGAACCAAAATGCCCTGAAATCCTCTTTAAAGAAGATGCTACCTAGGATTTCAGGACCGAAATTATGACTTTCATATTAGAAGCTTAGTTCCATATCAAGTCTGTGGAGTATTCCCTGTGCTTAACTCTGTCTAGCACTACACCTGGGCCCAAAGACTGGTATCCATCTTCCTCTATCAGCCATGGAGACAGAGTTGCAGGGGCAGCTGAGAATACATTAATTAAGTTTCTCTTCTCAATTGGAGAGTCTAGGACAATGTGAAAGGACAGTTAAAGATATGAAGCTTGAGTAACTGCTCTAGCTGTTCTCATTGGGGCTGAACTTTAAACTAAGGGTAATAATTATGGGTGAAACAAGGAGGCAAATGAAAATAATTAAATTTTAAGTTTAAAAATATTTGTGAAAAAAGTAATGAAGGTTTCTCTCAAACTTAGGGTTTGCCTTGGAAAAGAATGGTGTCATGAATGTGGTGAAAGCTGACTCGACAAAACTTTCTGGTTTAGACATGGCTTGTGATGGCTTGTGATTCGCTTTTGTTGCATAAAGTATAGTAGGTACCCAAATAGGGCCAAAGTGAAGGCAACAACTAGAACGTCTGAAAATTTTTGTCAGAGAAATATACTTTACAGATGTATGCCACTGCTTCAGAAATGGAGGGTATTCACATGGCCCTATGTCAAAGAATTACTTTAGCTGGCTAAGGCAGCTGGTCAGTCTTCTCAGGCTGCTTCTTTGGCAAATGAAGAGAGAGCATCTTTTCTGAAATGCAATTCCACATGCCCCAAAATACAAAATTACCTCTGTCTTGCCACTTCCTGAGATGATTCTCTCTGCAGGAACTGCAGTCTTAGGGAAAGCAGCCAGATGAACCTAGCCATTGCCATTATCCTCCTACAGCCTAATACATAATGGGGATAAAGTACTTCTGACATTTTTGCCTTGTGAGTGCTTGATTTTACAAGTTTAATGCTGTTTTGGAGTGTTTTTGTGTTGTTTGTTCAATCATTTGACACAATGCTAAATAAAAAGGGCAGTAATCATGTAAGACTTTTCACATTCTAAGTAGATATTACAGCCAGAGAGAGCATATATCGAGTTAAGATTATAGCAATCTTTAGTTTTCCAGATGAAATGAAAACCTGCCCAGGGAATCCTTAATGGATTCCATTACAAAAGGCTTAATGTGAACATGGGCTTAACTTTAACTTTCCTGCTGAATTTTTACAAGGACTCTGTCAACATATCTTTCAGGTTTCTTTCCCTATTTGTTCTGCTCCTTCTTTTCAGCAATATCTCAGAAAGTTGAAAATGAAATATGTTTTATTACTGAATGGATTTCCCCTCAGCTTTTTTAATACACACATTTGCTTGTAGTTACAGTGTTTCTTCAACAGTGCCAAGCATCTGGCTGTAATTTGGCTAGGTCTTTTTAGGGGACAAGAGGAGTTATGGAGAACATGTTTGTACAGATATAAGGAACTACAGCATTAACAAGCGATGCCTAGGTGAGCTTTGAGATATAAAATAAGAAGGTGCAGACCCTACTCTGACAAGGTTACAGAGCTGAAGCCTAATCCTATGACAGGTTTTATTGAAGTTGAACTTAGTTCTGCAGCTAAGGTGGTTTTGAAATAGATTTTTGTTTTGTATGATTAAAAAAAGGAAGAAAATAAATATATGAAGACAAAAATGTGAAATGTTTATCAAGGATATTTGTAAAATGGTCTTCATGAAAGAGTATTAATCATCCAACCGGGAAAAATACCTCTGCCTTGTAGGGTGGTTTTGTGTTTTGTGTTTGTAGCACTGTCCCTTTTATGGTTCCAAACCACTCACTGTCACACAAATCTCTTACATTTATTCATTTGGA
This sequence comes from Microhierax caerulescens, assembly GCA_035590215.1. NCBI lineage: Eukaryota > Metazoa > Chordata > Aves > Falconiformes > Falconidae > Microhierax > Microhierax caerulescens. The sequence continues at coordinate 63,918,001 of JAVJGJ010000001.1, forward strand.
AAATAATTTGCATTTCCTGTGTTCTTCCTAATAAGCTGGGGAAACTAATTTAACTGGGAAAAAATGAACTAAAAAAAAAAAAAAGGTGCTTTTGAAAACATAAGTCTTCCAAAAGAGTAAGATGTATTTTTTAGTCACTTGATTAGGACCATAAAATTGGTATTTTTTAAATAATATGGATTTCTTATAATATATATTTGAAACATTTTTTTTAATTGTAGTGGGGGTTTGGGATTTCCAGTGAAATTCGTGGGACAGCATGTGATACCTGTGTTCAAGTATCTTGAGAATCTTAGGTTCGTGTCTGCAGCTGTAGTATCACATCCATTTATGCATATTTCTAAACAAATGGGTCACGTCCTAAGCTGCTGTATGTCAGTGAGGCAGTGTTGGCTTTGATGAAGCTCAGAAGGGAAACTGCATGATCTGTTCAGTTAAGTGTTCGGTTGGAAAGGACTGCTGTTCTCCTCATCAGATGCTATAATCTACCATACAAAGGCCTTCACTAAATGCATTGAAAGAAAAAAAACACCCTCCTATCTCTCTGCGATTTATTTAGCCAAGAGGATGATATTACACAGTACAGGGAAAAGTTGTCTTATTTGGAAAGCAGCCAGGAATCATTTATTCCTGGAAGAAAACGTGGTTTTATGATTGTTGAGAATATTCAGGCTAACGGTGTGACATTCATGTTGCAGGGACTTTATGCTAGCCCTCTCAGCAAAAAGTGAGTTTTATGTTTAAGATCTCACTCTCTTTTGAATCCAAATTGTGTTACGTTTATGTACTGTTTTATGTTATTAATTATTTAAATGTGTTACATTTCTGCGTTTACATACCTGTGCCATTGATGGTGTTTTCTTTATCCTGATGTGGAATTGATGGGAGTTGTGGGAGCTGATTTCTGATGCAGAGCCTCACATGCTAAATCTGTGTCTTGTTTCCAAGAGAAAATGAGGGCATGCATCACCTGACTGCATTCATGCAACATTATAATTTATAAATATAAAGGCTTCGCAGTTCATGGAGATGGAAGGACATTAAGGTAGTGATAGATGCCCTGGAACTTGGTATTTAGCAATTACCAATCATTTGAATGTGCTTGTTCCTGAGCATTTCAGACAGCTTTTTGATTTGGTACTCCAGACAGGCAGAATGTTCTTCTGGCTGAGAACTCCCCAGACACTTCCTTCCTTTGTTTGGAAGAAGAAACTGCCTCATCTGAGCAGCTGCTGTGAGATGAGACATTCCATTTAACTCATATCGTAAGCAGTGAGGTGGGGTACTTTGAGAGTTTACCCTGGTATCCCAGTTGAAAATGCCTGCCTGTTTCGTTTGGAAAAAATCTCCTAAAGCAGTAGACCCATACAAAAATCCTTTCCATGGGAGAGGAATATTTTGCAAGGCTTTCCTCCATGGTAAGGGCTAGGATAGAGGCGAGTTGAAGTAGCTGTTCTGGTTGCCAGGCTGTTCATTGTGTTACATCTGGAATAAGTTGTCCCCACTGTGACTCACTGAGCAACACCCGGATGATGTGTAGAAAGCCTATCATTAGCATCAATGAGCTAGGGAGAGAAAGGGAAATTCTCTAACCATCACTGAAGGACTACGGAGTTTTGAGATATATAGGAGATTCTTCCAACAGCTCACACAATATCTGGAGCACAAATTAAAATCTCCTGACTCCCAGCCAATAGGTCTGGGCCTGTTGCAAGGTGCCATGCATCATTCCACCATTAAAATATTGCTTCTTGATTTGCTTCTCTCCATCATGGCACATTGTAGAATTTCTTTACTATAAAGTGTTGGTAGAGTAATGATAAATTATCAGTTTTACTCAGGCAAAAGAATTGCTTTGAGATACAAGCTTCTAAGCATTTCGTAAATATACATTTCTCAAAACTATGTCCTTACATACATCTCTTTCCCCGGACAGCAATGGGGGGGACAGTGTGCTAACAATGCTTAGAATATAGAAAGGTGTCCTGTGAGTTGTCACCATTGTGTGTGTTGCTGGGAAGTGGACTTGATGTAATTAAATATCCCAGATCCCCAGAGCTTTGGTATCCAAGTGTGTGAATAAAACATAACTCTTAGCAAAGTAATGCTTTTGTGAAATAGAGTATAAAGATAAATTGTGGTCCCAGGCCAATTACTTCATTCACATTATTTCACTCAGTTGTGAAGCCCACTGCGTATTCCAGATTAATTGAATATTTGCATCCTTAATTAGAGTCACTATTACGGAGATTAAATGTCTCTGTTTTTCACTAAGGACAATAACATTGCAAACCTGCCTTTGAAACCACCTCTTTATTTTTGACCTTGGAAAAAAGATAAACACATATACTATTCACATGCTACAGCTGACACAGAGCCCATGCAGGAGATAGGATGATGTGGTAAATGTACTGGAGCCATCAAGAGAAGGTGGAAGTGTGGAAATGCAGAGAGAAGCTCAGTGAACAGTGGGGTTTTTTTTCTTTCTTATATTGTTGGTTCTTTGGCTGAATAAACAACTAACCAACCAAAAAAACCCCCCAAAAACAACAAAAAAAAAAAAACCTAGGAGGGAGGAATTAGTTTTACTTGGACTGAAATAGCTACTTTTTTGGGACTTGGACGACTGAAGTGAGAGAACAATGACAAAAGAAAATACGTCTCAATCTGGAAAGTTCAGTTTGACCCAAACAAAAAGATCTTCAAAACCTAACACATACACACACACACACAAAAAAAACCCAACCCATAGTTTTAGAATGAAAATTACATGCTTTCAAAAATATAGCCTAGTGCCTAAATGAAACAGCAGTTGCCCAACTAAGCCCAAATTGGTGAGAAGAAAGCACCCAGTATTAGAACATTTATGCAACACTTATTCCTGGCTGCCAGCAGTTTTTCCATCAGTGGCATTGGTAGCATTGTAAGGTCCCAAATTTCTCAAGTGCCCCACAAGCAAATTAACCATTATGTGTGGTAAAGCCCAGCTTTCCTGGGGATGGCTGAACACCTGCCTGCCCATGGGAAGTGGGGAATCAATTCCTTCATTTGCTTTGCTTGCATGCATGGCTTTTGCTTTACCTATTAAAGTGTCTTATCTTGACCCACGAGTTTTCTCACTTTTACTCTTCCAGTCCTCTCCCCCATCCCACTGTGGAGGGAGTGAGCGAGTGGCTGCGGGGTGCTTGGCCGGGGTTAAACCATGACAGATGCTCATAAGCACATGGTATCTTCTGAAATTATTTAATTTCTTTGTGAGTTAGTTGTAAAACAAAAATGACCCTTCTAGAAGTGCTTGCTGCTGTAGTTTGCTGCCAAGGGTCAGGTTAAACTGGAAAACAAGAATTTCACTTCAGCTCCTGCAATGACTGTATTCTTGGAAGAGTAAAGCATACCTCAGGTGTTGTACAGTCCACTGACTGAAGTGCAGATTTGAGGTCAGAACAAAATGTCTGAAAATTTACTGAATGACCTGAAGGAGAAGAGAAGGGAAGATAGTGACTGGGAATATATATATATATGCAAGGAGCGTATTTTGAAGTGATGCCACTGGTAAAGATATGAGGTGTCACAAATTTCATTGCTGTGCTGAAATTCTGTGACTAGATTGTTGTGCCCTGGGTTTGAAAATTTATCAGTACTAAAAGTGAAGAAGGCTTGTCTCCTTCAATTGTGCCTGCTAAGCCAGAAATGGCAGCTCTGAAATTCCAGTGAGTTTCAGATTATGATCACCGTTGTCCTGTGTAATGACGGGATGGAAGCACATTCCTGTGTGTCAGCACAAGTTATGCTCTTCTGATGACTGAAGCTGTTTGGCAAGGACACGCTAAGCCAGTTGAGTTAAATATCCTCACTTTCTGCTGTGCTTTTTGTCTCCTTTTGCCAGTGCATGTGAACAGCAGTCATGCAGATGCCAGCAAACAAAAGGTGTGCCAGCTTCCCATCTGGCATGAGCCAGCTTCATTCCCTTGACACCAACAGCACAGGGTAGATTTACATGAGCATAGTGACTAGCTTGCAGAAGTTCTTGGTACCTTGAGTGAACGTCTTGGAAAACGGCTATGCTTCAACTACTCAGAAAGTTACTTTTAAGGGATAAGAATTTTTTCTTGCAGCATGGAGCTTAGGAAGGAGAGTTTGATGAAAGAAAGGAGCTTAGAAGGGCTGTTTGCTAAAAATGTTCTTTTCACTGGGAAAAAAGTAACAGCTTTCTTCTAATTGTTAAAAGCCAAACAAAGGGAGAAAATAGTCCCTTGATTTTATATAGAAACTTGACAAAGTTTTGATGAAAAGTCCTTCCTTTTAATCTAATCTAAGTATTAAAAAGCTCAGATACTATGCTTTCCTTCCCCTCTACTATGTCATCTTTACCCTCACCACTGTTAAGACCACACCTGAAGTACCGTGTCCAGTTCTGGGCTTCCCAGTACCAGAAAGACACGGACATACTGGAGGCAGTCCAGCAAAGCTCTTAAAAGATGATGAAGGGACTGGAGCATCTCTTATATGACGAAAGGCTGAGGCAGCTGGGACTGTTCAGCCAGGAGAAGGGAATGTTTTGGAGGGATTCTTAGAATTATGCACAAATACATGATGGGAGGGTGTAAGGAAGACACAGCCAGGCTCTTTTCAGTGGTGCTCAGTGACAGGACCAGAAGCACTGGGCACAAACTGAAACACAGGAAGTTCCTCCTGAACATCAGGAAATGCTTTTTCACTGTGGCGGTGACCAAGCCATGGGCACAGTTTGACCAGAGGGGTTGTGAGGTCTCCATCCTCCATGATATTCAAAAGCTGTATGGGCACAGTCATAGGCAGCTAGGTGCTGGCGGCCCTGCTTGAGCAGGGCGGTTGGTTAAGATGACCTCGAGATGTCCCTTTCAGCTTCAACCATTCTGTGATTAATAGTTATATGGATTTGTACTTTATTCTTTCCAGTCTTTTAGTATCTTTACCAAACCATCGTGATGAAAGCTGGTGGCAGTATTTTAGATAAGGCCTTACCAGTGTCGAGTATACTGCAAGCGTTATGTCACAGAAGATGTGTCTCATGTTTGGGCCTCTGTTGTCATGCTGTATTTTATCAGATTGCTCTGTTAGGTAGTATAATAAAATTAAGTAGATATATTAGGAACCAGAAACTTTAAAAGCCCTTGAAGTGTTTTTGTTTTGAATGAAAAGTTAAAAAGCAATGTATGAGTGGTAAGTTTCACACAATGTGAGATGTTAGGGAAATTTTGATGTGCAGATTCATAGGTATCTGTCTTCCAAGGGCAGGACTTGGATAGCAGTTGTATTAACGCGACAGCCCCTTGAAGATAAGGGAACAGCTAACCAGCTTTCCCTCCTCTCTACCTCCTAAAGATAAGAAAATTATCTTTCTCCTGATCATACACTTAAAACACATGGAATGTAAGATAGAGGTAAGTTTGTCCTCTTTTAACTAGAACAAAAATGCTGAGTAAGCTTTGCTTTTCAAGGAGTTACCATAAAGGATATATTTTTCTTCCATTTGTAAATGCTGAAGAACAGAAAAAGAAAACAAAAGGGAGTTTTGCTTTACAGGTTTGCCCTTCCAAAGTTTAATGCAAAACAGAAAGATAGTATTGCCGCACCAAGGCTTAAAATGAAGATTTTCTATTAAATGCTACTTTCTAATGGATTCTGAAAGAGCTGATTGATTTTTTTAAAAGGCTTTGGTTTTGCACAAGTTGTAAGCTGAAGTAAGGCACTACACTGCATTTACAGTTTTAGTTTTAAATATTGAATAACTGTGTACAAGGATTATTAATAGAAAGGATGATTTAAGTAATATATTGCAAGCTTAAAGGGAAATTGCTACAATGTTGTTCATAATGTGCTGAGTGCCATTGATTTTCTATAAATTAAATGTAGACAAGGAAAATTAATATATTCTGGAGACAAGGAAGAAATAAAAATGTTTTGAAAATCTGTAAGTAGATGCAGGCTTTCTTTGGAATGCTTGATGTCCAGCTTTTCCCACTGTAGCAAGTAGAGTATTCATTAAGAACTGGCTGTTAATTATGGTGACTGAATTCTAGGTAATGTCTTTAGTGTCCAGAGAGGGTTAATTAGTTAGATTAAAAAGCTTTGAGGAGCTTTTTATGTGCATCTAATTTTTATTAGAGGGACCTAGTGGAAAAAGATGTTCTTTGTTTTCCCTTTCAGAACTTAACCATGATGTAGACTGGCAAGGGCAGAAGGGACACCCTGTTTCTACATAAAGAGTTGAGATTTGAAGGGTAGGTACATGATTCCTGTAGTGCAGAGTACAAGGTGATTTGGCTGAATTGCTATAACCTCTCATTCTTTTTGGAACCAAATAGGGAGTCTGTCTGTAACAAAAAACACTGGTGGACAGCACACAAAAAAGATATATACAGAGTCCTTCAGATGCTGGAGCCTGTAACTGATTTTCCCTAGAATTTAGTTGGCACGCTTCAACTTCTTTCATCAGTGATAGTTTCTGTTCTTTTTTTATGTCACTCACTTTCCAAAGAGGAGGTTGAGGTGGCATGGGGATAGGAAGTAAAGGAAAACTGGAAAAAATGAGCTAGGGTAACATGAATGACAGCTGTTGAAATGTGAGATGCTAAGGAGGGATCATCAGGGTGAAAGATGCTGTATAAAAGCAGCTTGATTTTTAGCTCAGCCCACAGCAGTTCTTGCTACAAGGGCAAGGAGAGAGGTATGGAGATCACTCTTACATTTTTGGTTTTTTTCTTCTATGGGTAAAATAGCAGCTGAAGGTAATATTCTTTCTCTATACTTCTGCTTCACTTAGGCACAATACCATTCCTTGATACTATTTTGCCTCTGGTCCAGGATTTGCCATAGCCCAGTGCTCACCATCTCTTTGTATGTCAGTCACTATGCCTCAGTCACACAGGAGTCATCCCAGAGGATGGTTGTGCCTCCAAGCTTCTAACCTCTCTCCAATAACATGGGGTTTCCAGACTGTTTGCAGATGTCCAATGGTCACCTGACTCAATTCCTGCCTTAAGATCAGACTTTGAGCCATTTTCAACCTCACCTTACATCTAATGGGTGGGTAGAAGGGAAGTGGCCATGTGTCTCCACAAGGACTAAACTGAGAGTACGTGCATCTAGCTACATTAGAGGTTCCCTTGCTTCTCTTTCTTCTTTTCTTTTACCCAGTAAAGCTCAGCATTGATATCTGTGAGGAAGAAAGTCTGTCTGAGTTTTCTTATACTTAGGTAACGCACTCAGAAAATGTGCACACATATTTTTATTACAAAAATACTTGGTGTGCCTCTGTTTGGCAGAATACCATATTACACGTTTGTCAGTTGTACACAAATTGCTGTCTGGAAATTAGGATTCAGCTAGCAGGAGGAAATGAAAGAGGCCTGACTTGACAGGCAGAGGACCATAAAGGTGAAAAAAGTTGATCTGATGATAGGAGAGTGATGGCGTAACAGTAAATAGCAGGATTGAAATAGCTAGATGTCCCTGGCTTGTGAGAACTGGCTTTCTATGTTATGAACAGAAATTGAGGTTATGGGGATTAATCCGAGTCCTGTTTAACTCAACAGCCACTGGATTCATCTGGATCAGATTTTTATTCTGTTTCATTTCCTGCTGGGAAATTGGACCTAGAGGACTCTTTATGCAGGCTGCCTGCCTTCTTCATGGCTAAATGCACTTGTTGTCTTTGCCTTGGAGAGGAAAACTTTATCCTAAAGAATAGACTGTGGTTATGAATTATGAACTCTGTTGCCTATTACATTATTCATGATGTTTGAATGACATTATTTAACTGTTTATAATTATACAATAAATTAGAGATTTGTTTAGCGTAGATTTGCCTAATGACAGTATAAACCAGCTGTTTCCACTCCCAACTTTTTTCCTAGTTTGCTTGTGCGTTCCACTTGATTAAAAAAATAAAAAGGAGTATTTGATTGCAGTAAAAACATTGTGAAGGCCCAGTGACATAGATAAAGACAGCATAAATCCCATAGCATTTCCCTCATCACTCAGAAATTCAGAGAATGCTTGCCTCTTCAGTGCTTGTCTCAAGTTGGCATATACCAGTATTTCATCTTGAGTATAGGTAATTGTTGGTTGCATTCTGTACTGCAATAGTCCATGGACCTTTCTCTCGGCTTTTGTTAATTTTTTGAGAATTCTTTTTCTTCATGAAGTTTTGTGTTATTTTTTAAAATATGAACAAACTTTCATGCCAGTTCTGAACAGAAAAACAATTCTGCCTACACTCATTTCTGAATTATGAACTTTAGATGCTGTAAAGGATGTTATTCTTTTTCAATACTTGTTCTTTACACCTCTAAATCTTTAGATGCACCAAGTTACTAGTGTTTTGGGGGTTTTGAATATAATTCTCTGGTATGGAGATTTGCCACCCTCCACAGCACAGTCCACTGCTCCTCAAATGTGACATACCCAAATATGTAAACCCCAGCATTCAGATGAAGATAGAGAATGTTACATGTCCGCTGTGTTATAGGATTATGCATATCCTTAGAACTTTTTATCTGGGGATAATCAATGATGTCTTTTAAAAAGCAAGCTGATGTTCACCATGCCTTGTTGTGTAAGTTTTTCAAATCTGTCAACCTGTGTGTCAAATTTTGGCATAGATGGGATCTCTCATTCATGGATCTAATAAAAGTGTATGTGCATGTCTCTTCATAGTCTCTACGAGACTTGAGGAGTAATTGTTTCTCAAAACTTAGAGTAAGATGAACCTTTTATAGAATAATAATAATATGCTTGAGCATGTAAGCATATGTTGGAATTTTTCCTATTTCATTAATCTCTGAAAGGAAGTATGATCACATTACTGGGTGGCAGCCATTCTGAAATCATTTGGTGATGAAAACTGTTTCTCAGTTCATAGAAACCATCAAACTTCTAACTTAAGTGCTTAAAACTCTGAAATTCTTAAAACTGGTATATTTAGGGAAGATGGTCAATTAATTGTGAGGCAGAATGAACTGTTTTGCCATTGTTAAATTCAGTGTTAAATTGTAATCTTGAATAACATGGGGTGTCTAGACTGTTTGCAGATGTCCAATGGTCACCTGACTCAGTTCCAGCCTTCTTGACTCAATTCCTCAGTTTTTAGCTAAAAGAATGGTAGAGCACTTGCTGAAAACTCCTACTGCTACAGTGTGTGCTTTTGTCTACTCATTAAACCCATGTGGGAGTCATGTCTTTTGCTGAGTTTCATAATTTTGAAATGCCTTTTCTTCTGAAGCAGAACAAAACCTTTTCATGTAAATGTTCTGTTAACTGAAATGCCCCTCAAGTAATGCATTAAGGTTGAAAAATCAATATATTTAATTTCATTTTTGAGGCTTTTCTTTGTATTGTTTTATAAATATGAAGTAAATACTGAAATAGAAAATAATGTCAAAATTAGAGGGTTAGAATGCTTTGTTCCACAAAGATCAAAATCAAGTATTTTTACCTATCTAAATATTTTTTTAGTTTTTATTTAAAAAAATAATTTTCACAAAACACTTTACTTTTGATGAGCAATCATTTTTTATATAAAATATATTGCAGGAAAAAAAATCTGACTAAATGTGTGTAGTAGAAAGAAACAGTTTTCACTCCTGTCTGTTTGAAGACTTCACAAATGGTTAAAGGTTAAAAGAACTAATAACTGCCACTGAAGTCAAATAAGGGAAGTGTGTGAAAGGGTTGCTATACATCTCAGCAATTACATGTATGGAGGGAAGTTCAGGCCTGAGGGCAGGAGGTGGAAAGCCACAGTCAGAAGTAGGAGACCTTCCTACAGTGACCATGTATAGCACAACAACATTTAAATACTAACATCAAACTTCGTTTCTCTTCACACGAGGAACATAGAAGCAAAATGCTATGATGCTGTATTGGGCCTGGCTGAGCCCACAGCAGCCCTCCCAGTGCTGTGCTGGTGTTGGTAGCTGGAAAGGTGCTGATAACACACCAGTGTTCTGGTCACTGCTGAGCAGCGCTCGCACAGCATCAGGGCTGGCTCTCCAACCTCCCCACCAGCATCACCAGTAGGCTGGGGGTGGGCAATATCTTGGGAGGGGACACAGCCAGGACAGCTGACCCAAAGTGACCAAAGGGATATTTCATACCGTATGATGCCTGCTCAGATGTAAAAGCTAAGGGAAAGGAAGAGAGAGGAGCAGCATTCATTATTTAAGACACTTGTCTAACTAAGCAACTGCTACGTGTACCAAAGCCCTGCTTCCCAGGAGGTGGCCGAACATTGCCTGCTGATGGGAAGTAGAGAATAACACCTTTTGTTTTTCTTTGCTTCTGCATGTGTGACTTTTGCTGTTGCTTCATTAAACTGCCTTTATCTTGACCCACAGTTGGGTTTTTTTTCATCTGCTGAGGAGGGGAGTGATAGAATAGTGTGGTGGGCACCTGGTGTCCATCCAAGGTCAACCTGCCACAGATGTTATATGCCATGCAAATGCATTTAATGGTCACTCTGTTTCAGCCACAATGGTACTGATTTCAATACACAGGTTCTGGTATCCTGCGGTGTCAAGAATTGTGGCCCCACCGCAGAGGTTCCTGTTATTTATTTTTTAAATTATTTATTTTCTAAAGTTATATGCTTAGATGTGACAGTACCATGTTAAAATGCAATTGCTGTACTTCCCTGAAATTGAAAATAGGTTTGGTTTGTGTTCCACGTAAAAGCAAGAATGTCCATGAAAACCATTTGGTAATTAGTAGTCTTTCAGACTGAGACCACCTCTCCCAGCCTTGCTAGCACAGCTTTTCCTAGCTGGTACCCTTGTCAGTCTGGCCACAATGCTATAAAAACCCAAGCAATAGTTCGTAAAGGGTTTGATTGGTGTGTTTTTGGCAAGAAAGCAATTGTGTGAGCTTCAATTAAATTGCAAGCAAGACTTAATTCTGAATACGAGAGTGTTTTTCCTCTGTTTGTCAAACTTAATAAAACACAGGACTTGGAGTTTGATCTGAGAAATGGCAGGTAGACCAGAGCTCTGCCCCAAAAAGGTAAGTGAACTTTTGCAAGTCTGCTTTACCACTTGCTGTCTCAAATTCCCCATCTGTAACGAAGGGTATATTATTATAATCATCTGTTTTGATGCCATGAATGCAAATGGCTCCACACAAAATAAGATTTGTTGGTAATCATCATTATTGAGAGCACATGCCATCTGCTTCCTTAGCCATGCCTATTTGCTACTTCCTTACTTACTATAAATCTGACTCCAAAGTTCATCCCAAGATTTAGCAAGGTAGATGAAGTGGCTGGTGTGGGTACTGGACTGGTATGTAAGGCACATTATTTTGGAGAACCCATTCATGCTACTATAGGCATTGAGGCTAAACATTATTTAGGTATAATTTTACACAGAATGGAGTGTCTTCACTCCAGCTATGGAAAGAACTGCTTGTCTATTTTTGGACCCCTGGGAAGGAGGTGCTTCCTCTCTCTTATCCTTGGATAGGATAGTCTGCTTGATTTGCTCTCATGAGACATACTGGTACTGCCCCAGTTACCTCTTCTTTTCATGTTTTTAATCTCATTTTTCTCATTTGCTTCTCAGATTTTTCCTCTCTTTACTGTTTCCTATTCTTTGTACTCTTCTCTTTTTACTCATCCGTCTCCCTGCTGCGTTCCTTTTCTGCCAGCCTTTCTTCTGTATTTCCTGACCTTTCACTCTGAATGCCAACTAATAAAATCTAAGAGAAAAGGGGACCCATTTTCAATGGGACAAGTTTTTAGCTTATTGGGACCAACAGGAGAAAGAAACTGTCTTTATTTAGGGATGCAGTAAAACCAAAGTGATCTGACCAGATGGTGTTGTGAGAACCATGAGCAAAGTGACTGATGTGAGGTGAGGTATAACAAAACCAGCTCAGAAGAGGGAGAATGGAGCAGGTTTGCCTGCAATTTATTTGCAGCACTGCCTTCTGCTTAAACACCTCTGGATGAACTAATGGTTTGCCTCCTCAGCTGAAAGCACATCTATTTCCATACATTTTTATTAGAGCTGGCAGCTTGTAACTCAAGTGCATCCTTCTGTTGCAGTGCACTACATGGCACAACATAGTAGCATGATGAAATGAAATGTCAGACCCACATCAGATACATTTAGAATTATATGTGCCTGTGTCCAGCAGGGGAAAACCACTATTAGATCACAGAGCCATTTTGCTAGGTGATGTGTATAGTTATAAATGACTTATTTGCTAAGCCCAGCTAGCCTTATTATAATAGGAGGATTATCTACGTCATTTACAGTTTCAATACCATGAAATCAACACAAAACTACTATTTTACAATTTCACATTTGTCTGTCACCTGCAAAAAGGAATAGTCATAGTCAGGGGCCATATGTGAAAGTTGCGTAATGAGCATATGGCTTGAGCCAGGCAGCAAATAAGGTGGGATTCTAGTGTCTGCAGCATTTTTATTAGGGAGCTGAAAGAAGTTGAAGTGACATTTTTATTAATAAATTATCCCATTGACATTGCTGTGTAGGTTTCATTAATGGGAACAAAACAGTGAGTAAGGGTCACACAGTCTAGCATGTAAGAAGCTGTCTCAGAAGGCTTATGTTCTGTTTCTGGTTCAGGTGGTGACCTGCCCTGGGCTTTAGAGAGGGCCCCTCAGTCTTCTGAGAGGAAGACTCAGTTGCAAGTGAAATTTTATCATTATTTTAAAAGGCACTTCTAATCAGTTTAAGAATCACAAAAACATTTCTTGATGATTAAATTTTCTTATTTTCACATTTGATGTTTCTGTTGCGTTTCTTTATTTTCTTCTTCTTTGATTTTCAACAGGAACTTTATTTTTCCAAGTACGTCTATTGCTTAGCTAGTGAGTCTGCAGAGGAAACTTTTTCCAGTGGTCATTTGAACAGTTTTATTGCTGCACATGAGGCCACAGCATCAACCCATGCTTCCAAACACTGTTGTAATACTTTAGAAGCTCACCCACCTCCAAAATGAAAGGAGTGAGGATGGCTGAGGAAAATACATTTTTTAGGACGGTTGGGCACATACTTACAATGCATAGCAGTCTCATCAATGGCTGTAAGTATAGCAAAACAATTACATCAGTTATCCACGGTAAAGTTTCAATGAGGACACACCTGCATGGCCCTGGTTCATCTCCCTTCACCTAACTTCCTGCAGTTGTATTTGTTTTCTCTTTCTGTTTT
>JAVJGJ010000001.1:63931317-63947307 GCA_035590215.1 Microhierax caerulescens
TTTGTTTTCTCCTATTACTGACAAATCTTACATCTTAAGGAGAATAACATTACCATACTGTTTTTATTTATTTGGTTGTAGTTAAATATGTTTGGCTTGAAGGCAAGTCTGAATTTTGAAAAATTAAGCTGAAAGTATTTCCTTTTTCCTCGATTAGCCTTACCTTACATTAGTCAAGCAGGCAAGTTTTTGTGAGAAACAGCTGACTCTTGCTGTTAAAGTGGCAGTAACTCCTTTATTTACAAGGGATAGGTTAAATGTCAATGTACATAGCCTTGTTTTAAACTTGGTTAGGGGGATTGACCTAAAGAGTAAAGTGTCAGTGTGTGTGTGAAAGATCCAAGTCCCAATCCTGAATGTATCAGATAACTTCTTTTTAGAGGTGGGAGGAAAGGTAGCGATATAGCACTGCTTGGGTGCCTCATTTCACAGCGGCTGTTGGAGAAACTTGTAATAAAAAAAGCCTGCTGGACCACTTATACCGCCTGTGAGAGAAGTAGCTGGACCTAGGGATATGGGCAGTGGTCAAGGCATATGAAAAAACTCTCAGCTGTAAAAATATAGGATCCAACAGACAGTTTCATTAGATATCCAGGCTTTAAAAAAGTAAGCTATACCCTGCGTAAGTATTCCAAAAAGCCCACATGTGACACAGGTAAGTAAATAAAGTTTTCACATGCGAGAAGGTCTTGCATGCTATGCCCAGCCTTTTCATTTAGCTGCTTAAATGCTATCTGAATGCCTTTAGAAATCTAACTATTCTGGTGCCTGTAGTGTGATGACTGTGCTATGTCTGTCACCAGATTTGCTCCCACTGTCATCATCAAACGGAAAACTCTACAGCAGCCTCAAATAATTAAAAAAGGTGAGCTTCTAGTAGAATAAAAAGCAACATTATTCAATATACTCCATTGTGTGTAATTTAATACTAATCTTTTAAGGACTGCAGACTTCTGATTTTCAAAATGTAGTGTGGTGCAGACTATTCAGGAGCTATAACCTCACTGTGGAATTTATAGGGAAAATCCCTTATCTGGCACTCAGGATGTGTGCAATGGGTTGTGTGCCATTCCTTCCCCTTAAACTGAGCCTTGATATTTTTTTTGAGGTTCTGAGTTACACACCATTTGAAGATACCAGGTTGTATAAGAGGAGAAGCTCCATGGTACTGTAGAAAACTTTGATTATAAGCTACGCTCTGCCCTTTTGAAACACCAAAACAAGGTGCTTTGCAGAGTGTGCACCACAAAATTTAATCTGTGGCTATTGTTTAGCTTCAATACCTTTCTAACAGTATAACAGAACAGAACTTAATCTTAAAGTTAATGAACATCAAAGTAGAGCAAAACCTCCCAGTAACCCCTTGTTAATGGTTAAACGTTCTTCAGAACTCAACATTAAAGGGATTCTCAAGTTATGCATAGAGTCAAAGCAAAATAGCTGGAAATGGCCTCACAGAGCCACCTAGTAATTTCTGTACTTGCTTATGGTATTCTGAGAAACATGGATGTCTCATCTCTAACATGTACTTTCTTTTCTTTGGAGCAAATGGTTGAAAAATGCTTGTCTGCAGTCATTCATCTTGACTTAGTCAAAGGGGAATCGTAGTTATTACAGGATAGTCAAAACATGTATAAAAAGGATTAGACAAAGGTGCATTTAAAAGTAAGCATATTCAGAAAAGTAAAGCTACAGTATAGCAAAATTCCAGAATTTTAGAGACTGCTTGAAATCCTAGCATTTATCAGCTTTTCATCTTTGCAACAATTCAGGTGCCTTTAAAATATATAGATGGAGAGATGGTTGCATTCCCCCCTCCCCTTTTAACTTCAGGTAGAAATAGCGTGGTAACTCCTTTTAACCTTAATATAAAAAGAAGATTTTATATTTCAAACTATTTTCCATAGAATGTCTCTGATCATCACACATATGTTCCCAGACCTCTTATACAAGTGTATTTATGTATGGGTTCTATCCTGAACTGGATTGAGTGATCTGAAGATGATAAACTTGGTAAGCTGATCTGGAACACGGTTGCATGGAGTTCTGTATAAAAAATTACAAAACAAAGCAGCTTCATAAGACAGAAAAAGGTGTCTCACTTGATTCGCTCTTCTTATAGATGCATAGTGGTCTCCTTTCCATCATCTTCTCTTGGAGAGGAAACATATATGACAACATTTAATTTTGCATGATTTCTGCAGGGTCTTTCCAGATGAGAATCAAGCAGAAGTGTAATTTAATAGCTAGCACATTTGTCCACAAATGTTTAATTACATTCATAATGAAAAGTCTTTTGGATGATCATGTTCTGAAAAATGTGCAGAAGTGGAATTTTATATAAATATATTATTGGTATATATCAAATATCCAGACTGCTATGCTTAAATATTCACTTTTTGCTCTGAGGTTGGGTTTGTGAAATTTGTACTTGGGTCACGCTCATTACTCACATAAGCCACACAATCAAGGAATTGTATATAAAATCACATAGTAGAAGTGATTAACCAAGAAAACAACTGAATATTTTCATAAGCTGATTTGCCATCCTGACTCCAAAGATATTCAAACAGCTTTGAATATTAAGAGGTGAATTTTTCAGCATGTCTTTTAGCAATTAATGGAGAAAAGAATGGAAAACAAAATTTATCCGAAAACATATTTATTGGTATTTTTTGTTTTTCTTGGCTCACAGTATGTAAATGGAATTTAGGAACTGCTCTGAAATCAGAGTAGAAAGCCAGCAAATGCATGTTTATTTACCTTCATTCAACTCCTGTGTTCCTTTCAATAAAATGTTTCTCTGTAAAACTTTCAAAGCAGCATAAGGAAGTTAGTTTGCAATTCCATTGAGTCCTTTTAGGAGCTAGCATAGCCAATATTTAGATCTTAAAATCTCAGTGTTTGGTGGCTTCTGCCAGTGTTGTATTTTTCCATTGAAAAGAAACAGAAAAAGATTTAAAAAAAGCATGTCACCCAGAGTTCCACGGCACAGCTCATAAGTACTTTATTTTAATTTATTTTGTCAGAAAATTACTCATTTGTTCATTACAACATTACTTCATTCAGAACAGCACTTTGTCAGGGAAGCCCGGCTACTATAAACCTAATCATCTTATACTCTCTACTCTCTGGAAAAACAAGTACACTTCCTTGGGTGGAAGCATAACTGGACTAGAAAAATAGGTTACGCTTGAAGTTGTGTTGGACTTAGTACTATCAGTAAGAAGTGTTCTCTAGAAACTATGATCTCTCCCTACACAAATCCATTAGGGTGGATTAGTTTAAAACAATCCTACCAGAGTATTAAAATGTTATCATTGTATTAGGGTATTTCTTTATTAGTTCTTTGTTTTGTAAGTGTTTGTAATTAACTGTTACCAAGTTTCAAGCTTTTGTGCATCTTCCTGAAGAGCAGCAGTACTAGGAACTTTTGGGTTTTGGTGAAAGTTAAGATTCTTATGTAGCATCTTCTTGACAGATACAGATGCTTGCTTATTTAAGTGTCATGAGAGGTATGGTGATATCATAAGAGTTGGCAACACAATAGTGAAGTCATTTCAACAGATTTAAGTGGGCATCACATTGTAATATAGGCAGGAAAGGTTGGTTACACGGATACTTGTCTTTTAGTATTATTTACCATCAGTACTCATCACCCAAATACATAGATTGGTATATTTTTGGGCTCAGTTTGTCTGTCTTATTTGTGCCTCCTCTACTACTGGATGTATGCGAAAATGTGGATGCAAAATCCCTACTAGACCAATGCAGATCCACTCTGGTATAATCTTCTTTTTCACACACACGCTACCATCACCACCCACCACCTACCACCCCTTGTCCTGATTAGAACTTCAGTGTAGAGTATTTTGCGCTTTGAGAATATTACACTACAGTTCGGGAAGTTGTGGTCAAGTTCTTCTCTAAGCGTTGCTATTTCAAATGCAGACAAACACTATTGACTTTGATGGAATTGTTCTGGCTTTACCCCAACACACTGGAAAGCAGAACTAACCCTTTGCTGGTTTATCTGACCATGGTAATCTCTTGGACTGTGTCTGAGACTGTTAGACTCTCAGAGTAGCATCTTCTACCAGCATTTCAAAGAACTAACCCTGTTGCACATGTCAAGCAGCTGAAGACCTTCTCAGCTGTCAGTTCTGCTTCCAGCCTATTATTGCACTGTTGTGAAAGCTATGTTCTCCACAGGAGGAGTTTTTACAGAGAAGCAGAGTAAGTATATGTTTTGCCTACATTGACTGCCAAAATACTCACAGCTCTGAGGAGAACTGATAATGCTTGCATTCTGCCATGGAGAAAACAAAGCAGTCAGCACAGATTCCAGTAATAAAAGGGGCAGATTCAGGATGTAGAAAATGCCTGCAACTGGAATAAAAAATTAAATCAGTACCCTTTGTGCTTCTCACTGATATATGAGGTGCTTCAGTTATCTCTTTCTTAGTTTTGTTGGAGAAAGGGGACATAACTTCTAAGAAAAAGAGAGAAATTGTCTTAAGGCTACCAGGCTTATCCTTGACCATGTTTTCCTCATTTGAAAAGGTGCAGCTGATGGATGCCCTTGGAGAACGATTAGGACAGCAAGGTGTTTTAGCTGGTGTCCATGACTAAGATAGAAAGCTTAACATAAAGAATGGGAAATTGTGATCTTACAAAAAATTGATGTCAGGAGAAATACATTTGCTGCTGGTATGATGATGTGTAGTATTTTTAAAGGCACTGTGTTTTCTTCCAGCAGGTACTGCTTGGAGAATAAGCTTTGTAATCTTTGGTTTACACCCTTCAGCTGAATCTGCCTCAGACAACACTGCTTGTTGCAGGATGTGAACCTGTGTGATTTATTCTGATCTAGGCACGCTAGATTATTTGTTATGGCACTTACTAATCTTGGCCTGAGTTACATGCCCCAAAGTGTTTTCTGAAAAAGAGAAGCTGTTTTTGAAAATAAAAATGCTAGGGAAAGAGTGGGTGTGTATCAGGATTAAAATCAGTTTCCTTAATGTATTTGAATAGTGAAATCTTTCTATTTAATTGCTAAGGTAAATGTTAATATATTAGCCTGACATTTTCACACTTGTTTACAGAGCAGTACTTGTTGAGAAAGCAGGGAAAGGCATTGCTATGCAAATTACATATGACTTTTAAACAATATGGAAACATTTGCTCATTGACAACATCTGGGCAAATGGGGATGTGATGTTCTGTAGCCAAAGGAGCTGACGCTGCAATGCACATACTGATGCTAGTTTGATGCAGCCTGCTCTTTTCCCCTTATATAGGAGATGGGGAAGAAGAGGCGCAAACCTCGTTTTAGAGAGGAAAGAAACAGAGATGGTTTCTTTACAGAAGGAAAAAGAAAAGGAGATAGCAATATCTTTACCTATGCAATACCTCTGCTCCCCTATTAGAATACATGGAACTGACACTGAGATCTGGTAGCCAACAACTATGGTGTTGTTGGTGAATGTTGTCATTCAACTGTCATTTTCAATCTAGCACTTAAAAAGACATCTATGTAGTATTATTTTAATAGTCTAAAAATACCCATGTACTCAAACGACTGCTAATCGGGCAAACTCCTCTTGTCTGTTATTGTGAAAGATTAACAGGTTTCCTATGAAGTGACAACCTTCCCAAAGAATAAAACCCCACCCTGTTCCCTGCCAGAGGATGGCTAATTTTGAATTGTCCTGCAATGAGATGGGTTACATGAGGCATTGAATATTCTTTTGTTTACCCTAGTTCAGCCTGCTGCTCTGCAGGAGGCAGCCATGGAGGGGTGGAGTTCGCCGTTCTGCTTAGACAGAGGAATGCCTTTGGCTTTCTAGTATCTTCTTGCTGAGCCAGGGTTGTTTGCTACTGTGGGAGTTGGCTAATTGAAGGAATGGTGCAGCCTTCTCTGTTGCAGGCTTGGGCACTGGTGGGATGCACAGACACATTCACGTTACTTCTGTTTCTGTAGAGAATGAAGGAACCGTTTTTGTATTGTCACTTTCTGCCTTCAGTGGGACAGAGGGTGCATCACTCACTGGGGCAGCTGGTTAGACCCTGCTAAAAAGCTCTTCATCATGAGGAGTCCAGCTTCAGTAGCTGTCCCTGTGTAGTGCAGTCAGTTGTGGAAATCACACGTCATGGCATGGTAGTTCTGACAGTATATAGTCCCCTTGAATTCTTCTGCTTACCAACCATTCATTTTTAGGGTCATTTATCACTTACTCTTCAGCCTAAGCATTTGCATTGCCTTGTATAGGGAACATCACTGTCAAGGGAGTCAAACCTGAATGCAGGTGAATGAAAGGACAGTCCTAGCTGTCAGAGTGCAGAATGGGCACAGTGCAAAAATGCACAATTTCCTAAGTTATGGATTAAATTTTGAATTTGCAGCTGCCTTTGATGTTGCTTATATAGGCTCTTGTGTATTTATCTTGAAATATAATCCAGAAATCTCAGCATGAGTGATACATGAAGTGCAAACTTCAAGGCAGGTAAAAAAGATAGCCAAAAGGTGTACAGTTGAAGCTGGTGATCAGGTAGCTGCAAGGCTCTGCTATGCTAAATCCAAGTCACTGCCACTACAGCCACATTTTTCTGCCGCTACTCAGACCAACTGTGAAACATGCCAATAACCTCTGATCTGCCAGGGAAATGAAAGGAAATGCAGTGTTTTCCTTGGAGAACTCTGAAACAATTTCCCGAGTGTCTATTTGGCCTTCTAACCTTCAGGATCTGCTCAAGAGTCATTTTTCTGGTAGATGAGGAGAGGTTGTTAATTTACTCTGCTTAAGGGTTGTGGGTTAGAAAGGTTTATTGTCTTTACTGTTGTAACATGTTTGTATTTCCAATTTGCTTAATGTGCCTAGAGAGTTGTGATAGACACTCTGCAAATCAAGCCGAGGCAATCATATGCTTTGTTTTTGCTATGAATTAATCATCTCAAAGATTATAACAGCCTCATCTTTCCCTCTTCTCCCACACTGTTTCTCTCTGCTTACAGTACCGTTCTTGGTCCAGTGAGCTGACATATTTGAAAAACAAAAAGCTGCATGTCTTGAAACAAAGAATAAGAACCTGCAGCAGTTAGGGGGATGAAAGAAATGGGGTTTGCCGCTAAACAGAATTAAAAGTCACTATGAAGTTAGGTGAATCCACTGATGTATCGTTCAGAGGCTGGCAGGGTTTCAGCAAGTATCTTCCTGTTAAAGAGAGAAGTGCTTCAGCTGAACTTACTAACAATCCTAAGGCTATTTTTCTCCCTCATTTTAAATTCAACCACAACACAGACTGTAGTTTACATTGACAGAAGCTGAAATTAAGGGCAGGCATGGCGGTCTATCTTCTATTCTGGGAATTTTCAAGGTTTGCTTTCCAGTGCAACAAGGTAACCTGCAGAGCTAGAAAAGAGACATGAAATTAATTTTAAAAAACATCAGTTTTTCTATGACCATTCTGACTTCTGCATTTAAAATATGGGGGGTTGGGGGTTTATTTGTGGGGGTTTTTAGGGGGTGGGTGGTGGGTGTTGTCTTACCTTTTTTCTGTCATTCATTTGTGTTCTTGTGTTCTTTGAAACGTATTTTCTAAGACTGTTTGATTTCTTTGGAGGCCACTTATTTATCTACTCTCTCAGAGCAATGGCTTTTTAACCAGAGACAGATCCAAAGTTAAATCCCAGATCCAGCCACTTCTTCAATACTGTGGATACTTAATACCTGAAAATTCTTGTAAAGAGCCTTCCATTTTTGAGTGTATTGAATATATTGACCTCCAAAGGGATTTTGAATGAAAAAACATATAAATGCACCAGCTGGTTGTAATCTCTTCTTCAGCGAATTGGCATCTACATTTGAGTGTTAAATGACCCAATACAATGTTAGCATGATGATCATTCTGTAGCAGTCCTGATTTCCTGATTCTTATGAAGTGTGCTGTTTTTGGCTGGGGTAGAATTAATCTTCTCCATAGTACCTTGTATGGGACTATGTTTTGGTTTTGTGCTGAAAACAGTGTTGATGATACAGGGATATATTTGTTACTGCTCAGCAGTTCTTACACAGCCTTTTCTGCTTCTCACACCACCCTGCCACCAAGTAGGCTGGGGGTGCACAAGAAGTTGGGAGCGGACAGAGCTGGGACAGCTGACCCCAACTGACCGAAGGGATGTTCCATACCATATGGTGTCATGCTCAGCAATAAAAATCTGGAGGAAGAAGAAATAAGGGGGTGGGGGTGGGGGTGTTTGGAGTGATGGCATTTGTCTTCCCACATAACTTATGTGTGATGGAGTGCTGCTTTCCTGGAGATGGCTGGATACCTGCTTGCTGGTGGGAAGTGGTGCACAAATTCCTTACTTTGCCTTGCTTGTGCATGTAGCTTCTGCTTTGCTTATTAAGCTGCCTTTATCTCACCCCACGGGTTTTCTCACTTTTATTTTTCTCATTTTTTCCTCCATCCTACGGCAGTAGGGGGAGTGAGCAAGCAGCTATGTGGTGCTTAGTGTCCACCTGGGGTTAAACCATGACATGAAGTTACAGCAAAAGTGAATTTGCAAATAAGGGCTGGTTTTGTTTGGTTCTCTGAGTTGCTGTGATGCCAGATTTCGGTTTACAGTGGCATTAGATTGACTGTAATAGAATACTTGTTTTCCTATTAGAAGAACTATATTCTGTAGCTGTAGGAGATAGCAAAAAGGCGGTCTCTCATTACCCTTTTCAACAGATAAATCCATAGTGTGTATTCACTAGACTTTATTCATATTGATTTTTCATTTTATAAATCACTTTACCATTGCTGCACCTTGACAAGCTTACATATTAAAGCACAATATATTAATATTTACTTGCTGCCTAAAAGCCACACACAAACTCTCCTTGCTGTCTAATGATATTCAAGAATGAATGAAAAGAGGTTGAAAAAGGTGAACTTTACAATAGGACTACATCTGATTTATAGCCCCCAAATGGGAAATTATTATAGTTCTAGTAATATTCCTTCACGTAAACTGTCACAAGTGGAGAGCAGCTTGGCCAGTAAAGACCCGTTTTCTAAAATGGAGAAGTCAAATGATCAGTCCTTCAATGTCTGTCTAAAAGGCAGTTATGAAAACTTGAAAAAGTTTCCTCAAGATGTGAAGAATGAGCGAGGGAATCTGTCTAAAGAGTGCAGCATTTGTTGTGTGCCCACAGGGAAAGAGCAGGGAAAGGTGTTATTCCCCAGATGTTTGCATTAGCTGTGATCTATGTCTAAAGGAACAGAAAGATTTTTTTCCCTGAATCTGGTACTTCACATCTTAGGTGTCCAAGGCAAAACCTTACAACCAGAAATGCCACAGATGTGGTAGGAGTTTGTGCACTTAGGGAAGCCAGTCCCAAGGAGTGGACTTGGAGACCTTCTCCCATTGTCTGCTGAGGATCCATCTGCCCCTCTCTTTTGTCGGGGGCTGCAGGAAGTTGCCCTGTTTTTAATTGCTCCTTGGTACCAAGAATTGTGCATTCCTTTCACCAGGTGGACATGGCCTGGTATGTTGTGGTCTCTTCCCCCCTCCCAGGGAGGGAAAGTAGGGCAAAAATGCTGCCTACTGCATTAGTGGGTGAGGTGAGGTGGGTTGAGGTGAGGTGGGGTAAGGTGAGGTGAGGTGAGGTGAGGTGAGGTGAGGATGCCTGCTAGGCCCAAAAATGGCTGTAGAGCTTTCCAAAAATTTTTTTGGACATGTACTCAAACTATTTCCCCCAACCTGGTCACACATGTCTATTTTAAAATTACTTGTGGAAGTGTACGTTTTCTTTTGAGTCTGTGTTAATGCTTCTATGAAATGAGCACTTTACTCTCTGCTTAGAATAATGTGTATGTCCTGGGGAAATTTACGAGTTTATATTTTTCAAGTATTTAAGGGTTGCAAATGTAGCAGTAGGATTGAGACACTACTTTTATTCAGTGACTTGTAGTAATTTATCTCTATAAATTTGCCAAGATTTCTGCTTCTTTGGGTTTTTATCAGCATTTTTCTCTCTCTTGGCTCCCATTGTATAGGTGAATTAAAATGTAGTTGTAGTGAAATGGTGCAAATGGTATTATGGTTGAGAGAACTGTAAAGGCTTTGGGGTGAACTGATGATATTCAGTATTTGTTAGGGATCTTGAGTGTCAGGCTATCCCCATGGTCTGCTAGTGACTGCTTCCCTGGGGTCAGGGCTTTGTAAGGCAATGGAGTACTGATAAAAAGGGGATAAAGTGCCTGGCCAGAGTATAGGCTAAATCCTAGATAGAATTGGGACTCTCCTCCACCCTCAGCTGAGATTAACCCTACCTAAAGCTTAGCTGTCTAAAGTGCTAAGAGTCTTAGGCTCCCTCTGTAGCTGATGAATTAGAGTAAGTGTTGTCCAGAGTGTAATTTCTCCTGACCATGTCAAGAAACTTGCTTTTATATTAAGTGAAGGAAATCTAAAAGTTGAAGTTCAGGGACAGGAGGCTTGTGCTACTAGCTGGAGAGCAGTCTTGCAGAGCAGGAAATTGGATGAAAAATATGCTTAGGAGCAATGCTTTTCACTTAAAAAGCCCTTCGTCATCTATAAAACTGAAAGCACTTTACAAAAATCTATGATTTTTTTTAAAACATTCTATGTGCGTACAGAGACCAGAAGTAATTTGTCCAAAAGCTGTGTTATAGCAGATAAAATCTTTAAAATTGGAGATCAAGCTCTTGTTACCAGCTCCGTCACAAATTTTTGGCATCACCTTTGATGGGATGTTAGGGGCCACACTCCCTGGAAAGTATACTTTGTACTAATCTGTAGAAATCTGCTCATGTTATTCTGCTTCATAAGAAGTAATAAAATGCTTGTTGACCTATGGCCTTTCAGCTTTCTCTTCTGCTATTGTCCTGCTGGGAAAAAAAGTCACTCTTTGGATGGGGACAGTGAGCTTCCAGGCTGTGACTCCTTCATGAATAGGAATAGCTAGGTCCACAGACTTCTCTTATTGAACAACTAACTTCTGTTTTAAAATACTGCAGTTACAAGAGTTTTACTGTGAGTACTGTCAGCACTTTCAGCGCTTTATTTCCTTCCTAGACGTTACAAACGCTCTAGACTGTTGTCACAAACGTTGCGGTCCTGCTGTTTTTCCTTCTGAGAAAGGGATGTTGTCTGGCTACTAAGAGAAGTTACTGTTGCTATATGATCTGTAGTTACCTCTTTGATCACTAGAGGTTGTTGTGTACCTGCAGGCTTAAAAACTGCCTGCTCTTCAGACATGGCATGGAAGAGGGCCGAGGAACTGAGGGAGGAGAGAAAAGGGATTTTATTCATATGGGCTGGTGAGTCTTGGCCTTTGGGTGAATGGTCAGTAGTGTACTCCGAATTTTTTGTTCTTTTAAGACTGAAAATTCAAGATCCCTTCCTCTTCGTACACTCCTAAACTGTATCAGAGCATGAGGGACAAGCTGCAAACTCACAACTAACATATTTTGCACTGAAAGTCTCTAGATTTTTAATAACTTTGAGGGTTTGGAGAACATTTTCTCTGCAGTGGATGTTGAAATGTGGTGTGGCTTCTCACAGGACTGAAAACATTCTTTACTAGTCACAATTTCTGTTTCTTGTGCTGGCCTCCAGTGGACTCTTCTGGAGCAAGAGCAGAGATTCACAGGATGAAATGGTGTAATTTCTGACAAAAACGGTGGGTTTTTTTATTAAATGATCAACATATTTGACATAAAAACACCAAGAGAGAGTGTGTGTGTGTGCGTGTGTGTGTGTGTGTGAGAGAGAGTGTGTGTGAGAGTGTGTGTGTGACAGATGACGATGACGACAGGGGTGGACAACAAACAAATAAAAAAAGCAAAACCCCACCCAACCCTGGATTGTGATCTCTCTGCCCCTTGCCCCACCCTTGATGCTCCTAGACAGAATATGGGTCTATTAGGTGCCATTCTGCAATGGAAACCCCAAGGTCAAACCCTAACAGGGGAGAGGCTTTTATCCTTTAACACTGAGCGAAGACAGATTTTGTTGTTGTGAACTGGCATGGAAGCAAGTCATTTGCAGTGAGATGACAGATAGAACCTATCCAACTGATAGATGCAGGAGGCAGGTGTATTATTATTGCCTCTTTATTTCAGTGGGGTCAAATGACGGCTTTGCTCACATGCCTACCATGGGTGCTGATGCTACACTGCCTGTGGCATTGGTTAGGCAAAAATGGGCTTATTCACTCCTGATGTTATCTGATCTGTTTTGGTGTAAAATGAGGGGGAAACAACACCCTTTTAATTCCAAATAATAGCATATTTTTTTGTTCTGATAGTTTTTCTACAATATATCTCAGAGCTAGGATGCTAAACACTTGAGGCAAATCTGACTACAGTGTTAGTTTTGCATCTACTATGGCCTATGACTTTAATTTTCTGTGAATCTGCAATTATTTTCTGCTTGCGCTAATTTAAATCTAGCAAAGCCATGCTAAAATCAAGGGAAGAGCATGTGGTAAACCAAGCATAATCTCCCTGTTTATTCTTACCTGCTTAATTGAAAAATCTTGAGGCCAAATTTGTTTCCCACCCTATTGTATCTGTTTTAAAGCATACACCTGAGGCTACCTGAGGGGCCATCCAGACGGCTCTTAGGGTTGTGCATATGCATCTAGGGTCTGTTTGAAGGTATGCTTCAAAGAATGCTCATAGCATCTCTTACCTGCATTATTGCTGAACTTCAATCCTATCTGTCTTTATTGTGTTTCATCCTACCTTGTGGTGGTGGTGCTTACCCCGGGGTTGGAAGAGTGTGGGAGCTGCTGAGGAAGCCTGTGAAATGGCACCTGGTCACAAGAGGAAGGTAACCCGGAGATGTGGGGCTCTCCCTGAGCCTCAGACCACACCAGAGCTAGCTTGGATAAGCAGGAGAAGACCATGTGCCCCTGGATGCACGTAGTAGGCTCTCTGCTGTCCCACTGTCTATCTGAGGTTGCAGAGTTACCATCTTAGCTCAGATGGAAGCTTCCATTATAGCTGTCAATATGAGTGTCTCATATAATACTAAAAATGGTTTCATTTCTGAGAGCTCAGCTGCAGCCTCTCTGAAAGATTTTTATTAGATAATGGTCTTGGTTTATGATTTAATTTAACTAATTTGGCTCAGTATTTAACAGGGCTTCATCTGATTCTCTCCTTGCAAGTACATCTGTGACCCAGTCTGTAGCTGGTCCTGTCCCTTCTGAACTGTTCACTTCTACAGTGTCAGTAAGTGAATTTGTATGTTGCCAGATCAAAAACACAAGCCTTCTTAAAATTTAGTGTAATGAGTAGTTCTTTCTTGGAAAGTGAATAACACCTAAGAAAAGACCTCTTATATTTCAGAAGAGCTGTGTCTGGTCTCTTCATAAGCAGTTCTGTCTTGCTCAGGAAACAGATATTTATTTTTTTTTAAAAAACAGCTGTGTGACTAGCTGTATTTCTCATTTTTGTAGATGTCTATTAAAAAAAAATAAAAAAATCATCCCAACACTTTGCCACTAAGAGTGCTATTAAAATTGAAGGTACTTACAGATTCCTTCTGCTTTTAGTCCTTTTATGGTAAGACTGTAAAATTAAATTATGTAAATAAAGCTGGCCACCTATGTGTCTGGCTAGCTGCTGGGAACATATTTTTTGAGTGATTGTCAGGCTGAAGACATCTTGCGGCTTCTGTGAATTGCAGAAATGCAGTGTTGTAGCCTGTTTGCAATAAGCAGGCCACCTGTCTGTCTCTGAACAGCCTCCTTCTTGTAGTACCTGGGAATTAGATAAACAAGAATAAACTGTGGGCACCAAATGTGGGAATTTTGAGAGATTCTCCATGGTAATTTTGATGGGAAGAGCAGTGTCTCTCCAGAAAGAACCTCTGCATTATATGCCTGGCTGTCCTTCAAAGACTATTCCTGGGAGGCCAGATCTGTTAACCTTCAGAATCAAAGACAATGCTTCCAAAACCCCTTGGTCTGCTGAGAGATGAGAATAGAGCATTCTGTATCCACTGGCTCTTTCTCTCAGTATGGCTTAAGTAAAACAACAAACAAAGAAAAACCAAACAAACAAACAAAAACCCCACCAAAACCAAAACAAAAAAACCACAAAAAACTAGCAGCAAGGCAGCTGTTCTCCCTGTGCCTCCCCAACCCTCCTCCAATCCTTTTCTGTCCCCTCTTCCCCCTGGGTTAGGACAGAAATAGACTTGCAATATGGAATTGCAGATTGCAATATGGATTGCACAATGCCCATCTTTGACTCATGCAAGAAGGCAAGGAAATATGTTAAAGATCAGAGTGGCATACAAAGTCATCTTCCCTGCACTAAAACTGCAAGTGTTGGCTAACAGAAGGAAATGTGGAGTAATCCTGAAGGGAATGGTGATGGAATACCCATGAAATAAAATAAATGTAGGAGTGAAACAGACGCATAACTCTTGTTGCCTCCCTCTACCCACCCTTGGTGAAGCTAAGAGAAAGAAAGAGAAGAGGTGGTACTAAATGACAATTAAAACTCCTGTATGCCTCAAAGGACATTTTGCACAACACACTGCTGTTCATCAGGGTGCTTGTTTGCAAAGTGAACAGGCTGCCATGTCTCTCTGTGTTACTTTGACCTTGCTCTGGCCAGTGGAAAGGGACCACATGCAATGAATGGCAGATGCCTGCGATTTACATCAGTTTACAAACCTTTCCATTACTTTCAGTTTTGTTATAAAATTCCAGCTGGTAGAGGAGGTCTGATAAAATCATGACAGAATGTAAATGAAAATCCACAGTAGTCTGTGGAGAAGTGCCCTGTCTCCCAGTCTGAGTAATAAGTCACCCTTCTAAATCAACTAAATTTATAGTGGACCTAAAATGTTGTAGAAGCATTTTAAATTCCTTTTTGTGTTCATTTTTATTAATGCTCTGAATAATAAAACCCTCTTTTTAATCTTTATGCCGTTAGCTCCTACTGGTTTACTATTTTAAACTTCACAGGGTTGTTTGTGAGGTTTGCTTCTTTAACCATGAAGTAGTCAGGAGTTTATGTAATTATGAAGTCCTTTTTTTTTCCTCAGAAAACTAGGACACAGATTTCCCAGGGGGAATTAGCAAATAATTAAAATCTTGAGGAAAAGAAAACAACAATGAAGCATCAGCCAACAGGGTTACAGGTCTCTGATATTTGACAGCATTTTGATTTGGTTTGTTGTTGTATTTCAACTAAGGGACATTCTGCACTTGACTCTGTGTTGCTATACTGGGGTTTAGAAAAGTAGATGTAAGAAGAATTGGACTTAGTGAGTTCTGCTCTGCGTCTTCTGAGATCACTATATACCCATCTGCTTCATAGTTTGCATCCCTTGCCCATTCCATGTTGTTGATTTATTTGTCCTCCCTTTTCCTTCACTTGAGGCAATCAGTATTTGAACCACTGTTTGATATCTCCTGTGCCTCTGCCAGGGGCAGAATGACAGATTTGTGCCAGCTCTATCTTTCTTTGTGCTAGCTTGTGTGTCTGTAACTCCACTAAATAAAGTTTAAAATGACCTTTCTTTGTCTTTCCTCTTCCCTGAACGGGACAAAGGTTCTGCTTTCATTAATCTCTACTGAAAATCTGAATTATGGGAAATTTTTCTGTGGTGTGTCTTGGGAACATAGCGAAGATGCTGTATGAGTTTCCATGGAAAGGTGTTAATAGCAGGAGGGGACTGCAGGGGTGGCTTTTGTGAGAAGACAGCAGGAGCTGCCCCCATATCCAACAGTGCCAGTTCCAGGTGGCTCAAAGACAGACCCGCCACTGGCCAAAGCTGAGCCCATCAGCAAAATTGGTAACACCTCTGTGGTAACATATTCAACAAAGAGTAAAAACCACTGTGCAACAGCAGCTGAGAGAGAAGAATGAGAAAATATGAGAGCAACAACCGTGCAGACACCCCGGTCAGTGAGGAAGGAGGGGCAGGAGGTGCTCCAGGTGCCACAGCAGAGG
>JAVJGJ010000001.1:63965926-63976706 GCA_035590215.1 Microhierax caerulescens
ACCTTGAAGCACCTGTGGCTGTGGATAGTCCATGCTGCAGCAGGTACACCCTGAAGCATCAGTGTCTGTGCATGAGGCCATGCTGGAGCACCTCAAGGCATGTGGCCATGGACAAGCCCACGACAGAGCAAGTACACCCCGGGAGGGCCTGCAGCAGGGGTAAGGCCATGCTGGAGCAGCCGTACTTCTGAAGGGACTGTGCCTGTGGGTAAGGCCACGCTGGAATAGGTATATGTGTGAAGGCATTGTGGCCCGTGGATAAAGCCATGTTGGAACAGGTGCACCTTGAAGCTACTGTGGCTAAGTCTATGCCACAGCAGATATGCCCCTGAAGAGACTGTGGCTCATAGCTGAGGCTCCACTTGGAGCAGGTACAGCCCTAAGGGACTGCAGTCAGTTGACATGTCCAAGCTGGAGCAGGGACAAGGAGAGGAGTTCATTGCAATGTAAAAACCTATGGTCTGGTCCAAAGGGAGTTTTGCTTTGCTTGCACGTACGGCTTTTGCTTTACCTATTAAACTTTATCTCAACCCATGAGTTTTCTGTTTTACTTTTCTGATTCTTCCCCCATCCCACTGTGGGGGGAGTAGGTGAGCATCTGTGTGGTGCTTAGTTGCCTGCCAGGGTTAAACCATGACAGCCAGGTTTAGAATTAGACTTCACCTGTGTTGTGCTGTTGGTACTTTTATGATGGGTGAAATTTCTTTAGGCAAACAAATCGAAATTAGTGGTGCCAATCACAAATACCTTATGTAGTCACTGTTTTCAAGTTCAGCTAAACTACTGATGAAAAGCATGCAACTTCTGAGTTGTAGAGAAGGGCAGTATTATTTTTGCTCAGAAGATGTGCACAAGTTAAACACTTTGTTCTCTGCAGTGTGAAGCAAGACCGTGGTGTAACTGGCATGCCACTGTGTATACACCATGAAAATATAGATAGTGGTAACTCCTAATTCTGAATTTTTTTGATATTTTCCTGCATTATTTTCATTGGTAGACTACTCAGGAAATCTATGCAACCTACTTCAAGTGTGAATACTTAAATAATCCCTGTTGAGGGAGAATAGAAAGCTGATAGCAAAGTGGATAAATGAGTTTCCTCTGCTTTGGGTGTGTGTGTGGGGGGGAAGGAATAAGCTGTTTTATCCCTAAATAATCTGGAACACATTTAACATTGCTTTTAATTCAGATGTAAACTTCAAGATTTCTGTATCATGCATATTCCACGGCAGGTTTCTAGAACGTCACTGAATGGGCCAGAATTCAGCGAGCTTTCCAACAGCTCTGCTAACACAAACTGTTACAGCTTTCAGTGACAGATTTTTGGACAGAGGCATGTCTTTCTCTCTGGAAGGTACAGCCTTAGGTCCTGCAGTACCCTGGGTACTGATCAATCTGGACTTTGATGGCTGTTTCACTGTGCATGTGTTGCTCTCCAGGTTTATACAATCGCTGCAGAATGGCTTAGGTATGCCAGTGTGCTAGACAGCCAGCTTCCTTTCCATTTGCTGTTCCCTCTGATGCACTAATGTAATATTTATGGTTTTAATTAACTCTGAACAAATTCATTACTTGTCCATCCTGTAAAAGGGAAGTTAAAATGGTGCAGATGGGCATATAGACTAGGCCTTGGGTTTTTCAGAAGGGAGAGGAATGTTCATGCTGAAATGTACAAATTTTGTAGGAGCTGTGCATCTATCTGGCTGGCTTTCAGGAGAGTTTAATGCATTTTTTAGTATCACTAGGCAGTTTTGCTCTAGAACCTGAGGTTCCTATATGATGTCAAGTCTGTGGCATGCCTGGTGTCTTAGTGTGGGTGAATTTAGAACACTCTGCTTTAAGATGGAAGCTCTGTTGTCCATGTGCATGTGTTGGATTTTTTTTTCTTTAAACTCCATATACACCTGGTGTTCCATCCATTGTAAGATCTCTGATTAACTATTTTAATTAACTCTGGTTTCTATGAAAAGGCAGCACCAGTGCATGGGTGTGAACTGTGTGAGAAAATGAATCATTGCAGGCTGCCCCAGAGGTGCCATACAGTGCCTCTTTGAATCTGTATGCAACCAGACAACTACTGGGTCATGAACTGGGAGCATGCAAGACGTGGCAGCAGCTTCCTAAGCTGTTACTCAGGTGCAGCTGATCATGTGGCAGTTTGTTCCTTATCTACTACAGGACAGAACTGAGCTAACACAAAATACAATTGAAAATTAAGATCTTTAAATGCTTCAAAATATGTCCTACTGTTACTGGATTGGGTTGGGTTCCCTTTCTTCTGTGTTCTGATCACTGTTACAGTTTCTGAAAAGACTCCCCGAAGGAGTGTAAGTTCAGAATTCTTCCTACTAGTATTTTTGTGTGGATCACCCTATAAAAGTCAGATGCATGAGTTAATTTGTTTTGTAATATATAACCTGTAAAGTAGGAAGCGTTTCAGATCTGTGTGCATATGGATGGATATTTACATAGACATCTCTACAGGTAAGTACACAAAGAAAATTAACAGAACCATCCATGTTACAGGCATTTTTTAGTCCTGCTGTATGTTAATGCTGTAAAGCTTACATAAAATATGCGTACAAAGAGAAGCCAAGTTTAAATGAAGAATCCAGAGTCATCAGTGAGAATATTTAGATGAATGCTGCACTGAAGAAAATGCAGGTATGACAGATCACCAATTGCCTGTGAAAGGCTTGATAATGCATCATGGTCTCTCAGCCAATCTAGGAAGCCAAACTGAGCACGGATATGAAGAGTAGAAAAGACTGCACTGAATGAATGAAGAGATGTTATTAAATGGCTGATTATCTCCAAGAGGCTAGGTATGGAAGTACCGTATCTAGTATTTTTCTGGCTGATACCTACTTGAAGGAGCCTTTTTGGAGATAGTGCTCTCATAGGCTATAAAAAGGCCCTGGGCAGGGAATTTCTGAAGAATAAAATGTCAAAGAAAGGTTGGTTCTACTTTGTGGGTTTTTAATTTAACTTTTTTCCCCTAAAGGTCAGTTTATCTGCAAGTTGACTCTTCATGGTGTGAGGGAAAGTGAGAGATAATAATAGGTGGTGTGCCTTGGCTTAGCTCTGACTTGTGCGAGGGCGGTGTGGAAAATGCTCTGACCTGTGACGGTTACTGCTGAAGCTCCAAGGGCCATTCACTGGCTGCAGGTAGCTGAAGGCATGTATCTTCTTGAACTAGGTGCTGCTGAATCAGTTGTAGTTAGTTGCACGGCATAATTAAAATGCAAAACCATGTGTCACAGTATAATTTGTGTGATGGAGGGAGCTTCTTTAGGACTCAGGTGGAAGGCACTGAAGGTAAGTGTACATCTTGCCAAGAGTGAGGTAATATCCTTTATGTTTGTTTTAAAAGAGTGTACTTGGTAACCAGATATTTCTGGTAATCATGGGAATACCACCCTGTTCTGTTGCCTTAAACTCTGCAGGGTCTTGATATGAGAGGTCAGTGACTTGTTTGAAGCTCTTAAAAAGAGAAACTGCATACTTCTAAAGATGCATGAGAATTAATAGGAGGAGCACTGGATTTCAGGACAGCTGAGATCAATTCCTGCCCTTACTGCTGTCCTACTGAGTACCTGGGTTCCTCTTTACCCTGTGCTTCAGTTATCCTAGCAAGAAAACTGGCAGAGGCAGCCTCTTTCTACAAAGCCTTTGAACATCTCTTCAAATTAAAGCACCTTCCCAATGTCATGCGTTGCATGCAGGTGATAGTGAAGCTGCTCCTCTAAATGAATCCAAGGCAGTATCTCCTGGGTTGCTCCTGTGGCATAGGAAAGAGAATGTCGGCAGTCAAATGGGCATGCTGCAGAGCCCACTGAGAAGGCAAGCACAGGCATCTCATCCGAGAGTGGCCATCTAGAGTAAGCCATCTGACTCCAGCTCTATCTAAAGTACTATCTAAAGGATTCTAGAGGACTACAGCAGACATTCCCAGTGGCATTTGCCAGTATCACCATTTATATCTTCTCATGACTTCCCCCTTTACCTAATGCAACAGAACAGAATTCATGGGACCGCTACACTTTAAAGCCTCAAAATACTACCCTGTCCCCTTATTTAGGCTCTGACTCCAACTGAAGGCTAAACCGTGTCTGAAGGGATAGGTTTTCCTTTTTTTTTTTTTTTAATTTTCCTTTCTGCAAGGGGAGAAGGGTAAAGACCAAGGTATAATAAAATACAGCAAAAAAATTTAAATTCATCTGCATCGGGGTGTGTGATTTTTTTTGCTCCTGTGCAAGTTTTTAAATGTGCGTGTCTCTAAAGATTGTCTTTTGAACTTCACCAGTCCCTTAAAACATGCAGAATATAATTTTTGCACAGTGCTGTTGATGAAAGACAGAGAATTGAGAATGTATGTCTGTGTATGTTCTCAGGGCTGTTGTCTGGATACCAAGGCTTATGGATTAATTGCCAAATGATGCTGCATTTGATGCCTTAGCTGACTTAATTAAGTGAACAGCAGTTCAGTGGACTTCAGTAGGAACTGTGCTTGTGTATATACCTGGAAAAAATTTGTCTCTCAGTCTATCAGAATCCATTCTATCTTCTGCCCTCTCTTCAAACCACAATAAATAAGTGCATCAGGGGCAGTATGTATAATGCTGTGATACAAAGAAGAAAACTGAATCCATGGCTTTGTGCTCCTCTACTAAAGTATGGGCTTCAGAAAGAAATTAGAATCGATTTCTTTAGATATCTTTGTCAAGAGAGATATGGGTCTTGCATACAGAGGTTTTGGGTCTTCCTTATCTTGCAGATCTTTTTATTATTGCAAACTAGCACTGAAGTTTCTCCTAAGTAACTTTGGTTAACTATGTTAAAGGCAATTTAGTAGGATCTATATTACTAAGGTGTAATTTTTCCCAGCAGTGTCATTTTAACTTCACCTAAAGCACAAGACTGCTCCCTTAGGCCTGCTGAAAGCAAATACTGCTAGAGTTTTGACTGTTAAGAGAAAAAAAGGAAAAAAAAGAAAAAACTCACACCAAAAAACTTGGAGTTGCTGTTCAGTTTAGTCTTCTAGAAACAGTTTCAGATTTCATGAAAGTCTGTTCACCTGTAAATTCTGCTTTACTGCAGACCACTTCAGGCAGTGGTCATTCATCCACAATTAAAATAACACAAATTGTAACCCCCTCCTCCAAATCTGAATATGGATGAAGGAAGTTCCCCCTTTCATTATTACTTGCTATTTTAGTTTCTTGCTTTATAACAAGTCTGACAGCAAGCACCCTACTCCCCACCCACCCCACTGACTTACTGCTTTCTTGTTTGCATGTGGTTCTTGCCATCCATCTAAGCTTGAAGGTGTCAAGCATTTTTCATGTTGGATAAGCTAGTTTGCAGCAAATTCACAAGCATTATCCTCTCACTGATGGTGCACGTACCATGTGCTGCTCCTGGACCTGTGTGGCAGACAACACAGAAGGGGCAGGTGAACAGGGTGAGCATTGTGAAACATCAGCTGAAGGTGTTCGCTGTTCCTAGGGCTCGTTTTAGGTCATTCCATCACAAGTCTTGTTATGAGCATGTTCTTTAATGTGTACTGAGCAACCAAGAGGTATTTCTTCTGAAGCAGTTTCACTTGGTGAGCAGCCGTTGACTTAACTCCTTAATATTAAAATTGCATTGCAGACCTGGGGTGAATGAGAAAACTCTGACATACTTAGTCTCACCATTTGTTCTAGACCTCCAATATGAGAATATCTATGTGATTACCTCCTGCAGTGCAGAGTAGCTGGATACTGCTGTCCACAAGTTTGTTTCCTTCAAATGCCAAGTATCAGCAGCTGACAGATTGAAAGTGACAGATCAGCCACCAGGGCTTCTGTAGTGCTGTCCATGATCCTCAGTTTTGAAAGAAAAACTAGGACATTGTTAATGAGGTTTTATTGCTGGGGATCCCCAGGGATAATTATTCTTTCCCCTTTCATCAGTCTTTGGGGTTTACCAGAAAGAATGTAGCATTCCTCTAGCATGTCACAAAGTTAAATTTGGTCAATCTGAAAGGTGTAACGATGTTAAGTTGGGAATGACTGGGAAGAACCAGGGCTTTCAGGAGCAATGGGGTCATACAAATGCAATGCAAAATGGACTATCTGCTTACTGCAGACTCAGGTAAAGCCATTTTTCTAGTCAGTTTAAGAAACTTAACTCCAGCTTGTGGAATTTTTGCCTAGGCAAATAGAGTGAACAATCTTTATTGGCAGTAGCTTCATGATGGTTGCCAAAAGTGCATTGGAAGGGGGAAGGCAATGGAAGGAAATGGAAGGACTGTGCAGGAAAACTGCTAAATATTGTGTTACCTCGTGTAGTAGCTGCTTGCTGGTTCTGCATGACCTTTGAGAGAGGAAGAGTCTTATGGAAGGGTGAGAAGCTGGGAAAAGGCATCCTGGATCACAATACTGAACACAATAGCTGGGGAGGCTGATGTGCAATGGCTGCATAGAGCGAAGGAAGAGGGATGCCCTGTGCTCCAGCCCTGTAGGTAAGGACCACTTGTGAATGATGTTACAGAAAGCTGTGATCATCACTAATGTGCTTGTGTTGGAGTTGTCCCAGTCATTAAAGAGCCAAGCCCCTACTGATGAGACATTGCAGTCAATGGGTTTAACCCCAGTCCGTCATGCACAACGGTTGGCAAGGATGCTTTAGCACATGTTACTGTCTAGAGGTTAAATCATAAACCAGCTTGCAGCTGGAGTAGCAAATATACTTCTTATACAAACGGTAGTAGCAGTGAACTTAAAGTCTTGAAAGAGCCTTACAAGCATAATTGCTTTAAAACTCGGACCTGTCATACAGCCCAGCACTGGTTCCTGCCCCAACACCTTTCTTAGATAACTCCAGCACAGAAGTGTCACTAACTTTTAGACCTATTCTGAGGTCAGATGTGAAGGGTGTTTAATTTAGGAGAGAACCAAGATCCCAAAGTGAGGACTGCCTCACTGGAGATATCCATCAGCAGCCCTTGCTTCTGTGAGCCTGAGGGCTGTTAGCTTACATGCATCAGCAGCTGCTGATTGCTGTAGTACAGCAGGAGGGCAGTCAGTCTCCAGAGCACTGTTGTAAGATAAATAATACTACTAATAGTGGTGTGTGAAATAGCTAGATGCCAAATCTACATTAGGATTTACTTGCTTTGCAGGTGTTAAGAGGGTGGTGCTTCTCAGTATTGTTTTGTCTGTGATTCTGAAGTTTACTGGCAAAGAAAAATATTTAACTTTTCTTAACCACGAGTTTCTCAGTATATGTAGATTTTACATAGTTACTTGGAAAATGGTGCTTGCAAAAAGCATTCCCCCTTCAAAGAAATGCCTGCACTTGCTGATTGCTGGGCTGTGATCAGAGCTTACCTCTATTTTTATTATTCATTCAATGAGAAATAAAGTTAAGTCCATTAACTGCCTGCCAGCTCTAAATGAGCCTGGACTGATTTTTGTGCAAAATTCTTCTGTGTTTCAGCAGCAAGTGTTGCTGGTTGCTCTAGGGTTTAGAAATGAGACCACTTTTTTGAATTCTCAGTATTAGGCATATAATCTTTGACTCATTAGAATAAAGTTGATGTATCATTGCCTTAAGAAAGAAAGGGGGAAAAGAAGGAAATAAATAAAAAACCTGGGGTTCCATTCTAGAGCTGTTTAGGAAAGCATGCTTTTTTCACCATGGATGAGAATCTTCTGAATATTTAGTTTTAAGAGCATGAAGGGCTGCTTTAAGGTGACATTTTGAACAGAATTTATTATTGGTGGAAAACTTTTGAAGCAAATCTACTATATACAGATTTAAAAGCATAACTTCACTCTACTGTGTTTCACAGTCTTGACTTACGTTGTTTTTGAACTGTCCAGATATGAGATGATAAATATTTTTCATTGCTGTATGCAAGTATAGTCCAGACACATTTGTTTTGTTTTTGAGTTGTTTTTAGCAATGTTGCTGACTGAATTGTGTAATAACCTTAGATTGATACCGTACCTTTATACAATCAAATGCTGTCTTGTTGAATAACTTGAGGTGAGAGTAAAAACATGCAATAAATTGTAGTTTTGCTGTGGTTTTTCCTTTGTCCCTATACTGTGCTGAAATGAGTCCTGAGACTCAGACTTGTGTTTGGGAGATTGCTTCTAAAATAGCATTTTGAATAAAATCATCCTTGGCCTCTCTGAGACAAAGTGAGCCCTGGTCACTGGGGAAAACTCTGCTCAGTAGGCTAGATAATGTCATCTCACACTGTTCATTGGAGGAATTAGGGAAGGAAGTTAGATACCTTTCTACATCAAACAGCTTTCTAATGGGCATTAAAAGCTGCTTTACTAGTTACTGTTCTCTCTTTAGACAACACTGCTCAATATTTGTAACTTTATCACTGAGTTCTCCATATTTTTAAGGGCTAGATTCTCAGCTCTGCCTACCTGTCCTGTTGAACTAGCCATATAGTTGGTCTGGGAAGACTCCTGTGTTTGAGATTAAATCCCACGCTTGCTCCATTCATTGCTGCTGTAAGGGATCAATGAAAGAAATGTAGGTTTTACTTTAGTCTTCACCTGAATCCACTCCAGTCCTTAGATGTGCATGCATTTGGATATTCTTGAGCAGATACAAGCTGTACCTAGCCTAGCATATAAGAGGTTTGAGTATGAAGTAAAATGAATTCTATTGTGTTTCCAAATTTGTCTTCCTCGCTGACTAGCACAGCCACTGGCAAATTCAGATATGACTTTAAGGAAATGCAGAAAAAGCCTCAGAAGGTATAGCTGTTAGAGGGGCTGTGTCATTCCAGCTAATGAGGGTTTTATTTCCCTCCTATCCACTTCCTATCCTATTAACTGAACTGTGCTTGTGAATAATGGTTTTAGAAGTGGACCTGCACTCAGGTATATTTGGCCAAAAGTAATCCCACTTAGTGTACATGAAATGCTGCCTATTTGGAAGATCACGTTTCTGGGTATGTATTCTTTGAAAGCATAGCAATTACATATTCAACCATCAGTTGCTGTTGCCTGGCTGTAATGTTGTAACACACCGACTTTGATGCTGACTCTTTACATTGCCTGAATACTTCACAGCACGTTGCTTTAAGGCAGCATAGATCACTTGATGTGAAAGTGTTTTGGAGTATTTGATGCTCAAGTGGCACACAGAAAATTACCATATATCTGTCATCAAAACAGGAACTTTTGTGGATTTTTTGTTTTTCCAGAAAGCTACCAATGTTTAAGTGAACTAATAAGGTTTGCATGTTTTTTTTCTTTATGGAACAGCTGTCCATCAACACTAGTGTTATTCAAAGAACTTTTCTGACAAGTAAGCAATGGTATTTGTAGGACTCTGATGTGTGGTGACTTGTAAGCCAGCTGCAGCTAGCACATGGACCATTAAATATGAATGGACATGATGCTGCACTGCAATAAGAATTGTACTGCCTTGTGGGATGCCAGCCTGCAGAAGAAAGTCATTCTGAAAGGTAACCAAGTGCATGAAAACAGCTGCTGAATAGTGCAACAGAGGGTCAAAACCCAACATGTTGCTTTGCACGTGCCCCAAAACATGGGCACAAAATGTGTTGCCAGCTCCCTTCTTCCTTTCTGTCATCATGTGACCTTTTCACATTAAAGTGTCTCCATCACATTGTCTGAGCCTATATGCTACACTTTGCAGCAAGAGTCCATCTGCTCAAATAGCTCTGCCAATCTGAGATGGCTCATAGGCTGTATGCTCCTACAATTAATGTAGAAGAGGCCAGGCATTAAGAGAACCAAGCATATCACTGTCCTGACGTGGAAGCCTGGTGTGCCTGTTACTACAGGTACAACTAAACGCACCCATGAGGACATCCCAGGCACACTGAGGGTTGTAGCTGTGCCTCCCACACATAGCAGCTCTGTAGTACTAATGGCCAGGCGTGTTTCCGTGTTGCTTATTTCAATCAGCTCTTGCAAACTGCATCCAGTGGCTTCATCGCTGATGGAGGATTTTAGGAATGCAGCCTAACTTTCTAGGTTTGACACAAACTTCCCTCTGTGGCCTCAGACCTGTCTTTGAGGTCCAGATACTTAAAGTATTTGAGGACTTACAGGCTTGGAAGAATCTGAGCTCAGTCTTCACTCACTCTGCCTCCAACTTGCACAAGAGCAAAACCAGCTAATGTCTCCCTTTACCTCTCTGGCACAGTTTTTGTAATCATAGAATCATTTAAGTTGGAAAAAACCTTTGGAGTCATTAAGTTCAACTGTTAACCCAGCACTGCCAAATCCAGCACTAAACCACATCACCATGTGCCACATCTGTGCATTCTTTAAATAACTCCAGGGATGGTGATTCAACCACCTACCTGGACAGCCTGTTCCGATGTTGACCACCCTTTTAATGAAGAAATTCCTCCTAATATCTGATCTAAACCTCCCCTGGTACAACTTGAGGCCACTTCCTCTTGTCACATCTTGTTACATCGGAGAACAGATGCATCCCCACCTGCCTACAACCTCCAGTTGTGGAGAGCAATAAGGTCCCCCACAAGCCTCCTCTTCTCCAGGCTAAACAACCCCAGTTTCCTCAGCTGCTCCTCACAGGGCTTGCTCTAGACCCTCACCGGCCTCGTTGCCCTTCTCTGGACACGCTCCAGCACCTCAGTGTCCCTCTTGCAGTGAGAGGCCCAAGACTGAGCACAGGATTCGAGGTGTGGCCTCACCAGTGCTGGGTACAGGGGGACAATCACTGCCCTGGTCCTGCTGGCCACCCTGTTTCAGATACCAGCCAG
>JAVJGJ010000001.1:63988691-64039928 GCA_035590215.1 Microhierax caerulescens
ACCTTGAAGCACCTGTGGCTGTGGATAGTCCATGCTGCAGCAGGTACACCCTGAAGCATCAGTGTCTGTGCATGAGGTC
This sequence comes from Microhierax caerulescens, assembly GCA_035590215.1. Lineage (NCBI taxonomy): Eukaryota > Metazoa > Chordata > Aves > Falconiformes > Falconidae > Microhierax > Microhierax caerulescens. Next base: position 63,988,771 of record JAVJGJ010000001.1, read on the forward strand.
ATGCTGGAGCAGATTTACTTCTGAAAGGACCGTGCCTGTGGGTAAAGCCGTGCTGAAGCAGGGCTTATTCATACTGAAACAATCGCTTTTTCTTGTGTTTTGTGAGAATGCTGTGTATTCATGAAAATAGTTAACTCTCAAGATTTGGAAAAAAGTGAATGACAGAAAGCAAGGGATTTGCATTAGGTATTTGCGCTCGGAGTCAAACTGTGATCTATGCTGTACTTCCATTATCCTTCTGGTTTTACTGGAATGGCAACTACAGATCTGCAAAATAATTTGTTGTATTTCTCTGAAGAGTTGCTAACTTAAAAAAGAGGTTTGTAGCATACCTTTGTTTTAATATGTAGTACATCTTCATGCACTTATCTATGAACACACACATCCCTAGACACGTTCTGCTTGTTCCTACATATGTAGTTCCAGAATAATCTCACTCTGACCAAGATAAAGAACAAATCACAAAACCCAATGAGTGGTTCAGCTTTTTCTGTAGCAATGCATGATTTGAGCACCTTGGCCTTCAGGTGCACAGTATAGCTCTCTGACAGGGGGAAAGAAGGTGGATGGTACAGAAGCCTTGCTGGCTCTCACTATACATGTCTATGCACACCATGAAGGTGTGCACTGAACCGTTTAAGCTCTAATTCTTTAAACATTTCTGTTCATAAAGGAAATAATTTCATCATGGCTTTTGACATTTCATATCACATTCATAACTTCAAAGGCATCTGTGTCCTAACTCCAACCAGAGCACAACCAATTTTTGTGCAGTCCCTGTGCATAAGCATCTGTTTTCCCAAGTCACGATATACAGCTTTGTATTGAACAGTGATGTTAGCTAGCCCCATGATCTCAAGGCAGCATGACTCTTGCATGCTTTCAAGGACTGGTTGGAAAAAATTGAACTCAACCCATGTTCTTTGGAAAATATAACTGGCCTATACCAGAATGAATATAATATATAAATATAACTGGCCTATACCACCAGAGAATGGTGGATGTAGCAGTTAAAATTTTGCTGTTCAAGTTTGGAGCTGGATTTCTAGAGGATTTCCAAAAAACAATTGCCAAAATGGGCCAAAGGCCCACCCCGTTTAGAAATCTAGGTGAAGTTGAAGTATCTGAATGATTTTGGTAATACTGGTGAATGTTCTTGTTCTTGCCCCATAAGGTGCCTGGGCTTGCTGAAGATGAATGCCCCAACACACAGCAGTCTGTGTGATTAGGCTGCTGCAGTGTTTCTTGCCAAATGAGCACTGCAGCATTTTTGCTGGGGCTGGGGCAGCTGCTCCGGTAGAGGATTCTGCAGCACTTTGTGCCCTTGCCCATGAAAAGTGCCCGCACGGGCCTTGGCAGGTCCCTCAGCACAGTTCCTCTCCTACTGGTGTGACCCTGGACTATCCTCAGGAAGCTAATATTGCGTTGTGAGCATCCATCTCTCCAGAGCTCCTCCATTCTTGTATGAGGGGATTGCCACTTTCAGGAGGTGTCATAGCCCCTTGCTATCAGCTCTCTTCCAAAGCTCTTGCCAGCTGTTCTGTAGCAGGTGTCAAAGCATTCACTGGCTTCCATTGCAAAGGCGAGGTCAAGGATGAACATGAGTCCAGGCTCCAAGATGGGCCAAGACCAGTCAAAGGCTGCATGAGGAGGCCAGCACAGGGCAGCATAGTCGTTGACAGGGCTACACTGATGGCCTGAAAGAGCCAGTATGAACAGCTTTGGAAGAACTTGATACGGTCCAAAGGAGGCATAAACATCCCTGCACATAAATGCTTCTGGGATGTTTAATGCCGTTATTCTGCATGATCCTTCTAAGAAAAAAAGACTGGTCTAGGAGGGCTGCCAGAAAATTAGCATAATGTTTCTGCTTCCTTTATGCAATAGTAACCAAGGGGATACCAGGAGGGCCTATAAGACAATGGTGCCATTTGATGTCAAGACCCATAGCTATGAGGTTGTGCTGCAGATTATCACACTCTGGTTCAAAGGCTGCCATGATTTAGAGGGGGATATTAAGATCTGGTCCACTTCTACACCACAGATGGCTTAATGTCCTGCCAGTTGTTTTGTCATCAGATTTTGGTTTTTTCCAAAGGATGGCACTAGACAGTACACTTGGCCCTTACACACTTGTGAAAAGGTGCTTTACTTTTTTCACTCTGATTTTCTTTGCACTGAGATTCTGCATGGAAAGTTTGCTTGTGTGAGCAAGTGTTTACGTGATGGCTGCCTAAAGACATTGTTGTTCTTCTTGTAGACCTCACTGAAAACTGGAAGTTTATGCCAAAACTATGAAACCAAATAATCTTCCTTTTACTATATTATAAAACAAACTGTACTAAACACGTATTTCCTTCAAAATAAAAAGTACTGTTCTTTATTGCATTTTCCAAGTAATACCAACTTCATTAGCTTTCTTGTACCATTTTTACTCATTAAAATTTAATAACATTTGTTGATGAAGCAAGGGAAGCTAACTAAATTTTTAAATAATCCAGTGCTGACTTTCTCCCTCTAATATATGAAGATACTGCATTGCTTTCTGGAATATTTTGAACTGAATTCCTAAAGGCCCTTCAAGATTTTAGTGGGTTATCTTGAATTCGTTTAACTGCCTGGTTTTATCCTTCATTTGAGGCTCATTTTGTGGCTGGAAGAGTCTTCAGAGGGAAGGAAAAATTGAAAACTTTAATGTTCTGTTCCTGTCACTGCCCAGACTCCAAATGTATTTGTGAATATCTCTGTATTGGCTAAGTGGGGAAGAGGAGTCACATACCCTTTTCTTGTATTAATTTATGAGATGCTTGGCTTTTGTTATCCGTGTACTAAAATAATACTCTACAGTGGAATTTTCAGAGGAGGGGGACACCAGCACATCTTGAATAAATGGAAAGGGTCTGATATCACCAAAACGCTCCTCCTTTCCTGCAGCTTGTAGAAAGGAAATAAAGTTTTGGAAAAAAACCAATGATCTGGTCCAGTCAGACTATCTGAAACTATTTTCAGCCTTCTTGACCTTCAGACTTGCTTCTTAAAGAAAGTCTTCATATGCAGGTAGAAAAGGGTCTAGGGTAAAAAATGAGTACATGTTCTCAAATGCTAAGGGAAACTTGTCACTGGTGGAACTTGATTGCGATTGTGGTGGGTGGGCTTTTTGTCACCAAGTCATTTACACCGAGGGGGATGTCTTCCTAAAAGAGATAGACTTGCCTCGCAGAGCATTTACAGAAAGACTGTTGCATGGTCTGCACTGGGGAGAGAGACTTAGCTGATTTTCAGGGTGACAATTTGCTACTAATATTGTGTGGCCATGGAAATGGCAGCTCAGGTGGTACAACCTGCCCATTAGAGTACTTCTGGCAGACTGGTAAGGCTGACATTTGTGGGAGATGCAGAAAGAGTTTCTAGTGCTCCATGGAGAGTTCTGGTCAAAGATGAACTTTGAGGACCTGATGAAAGAGGGGCTGTGTGGATGACAGGGGGGTGGAGGACCCCATGAGGGGAAACAACAAGAACCTCACCGATTTGATCTTACAGAACAAAGAGTGGGAAAACACTGTCTGACTTTGTAAACTTCTCAGATGGAGCTGCACCAGAGCATGAGAAAGGCCACTGAAGCCAAAGGGCCAAGCTGTCACAAAAACAGGAGGGTTACCATGAGGTTTTGAAGTGCAGAAATTAGGAGGAGGTTCCTGCAATCTCAGTGGCCCATTTCAGAAATGGCCATTCAATGTAAGCGCTTGGGGAAAAGGTGCAAGGTACTTCTAGGGGGGAGCTTTTTAGACCCTTCAAGAAAATCCTTTGACGTGGGACTGTCAGTAGAAGTGCGTTGCCCTTCAAAAGAAAGTCTCTTTCAGGTTCATGTCCTTTATAGTTGTGACTCCTTTTGGCCTAAAAACTGGCATGTCCAGGGCACGTACAAGGCAATATTGCTCATTTGCAGACAGTGAATTCTTAATATGAATCCAGATTGAAACCTAAGAAGGAGCAGCTACGTTTCTACCACAGAATTGCTGCTGTTAGCAGCTTTCTCATTGTTTTGCTCTACTGTTGCACACCATCTCCAGAAGTGATATTGCAGCCCTCATATTACTGACTGACTGGCACTGTGACAACTTTCCCATAATTATGGTCTTTTGTGGGTCATAACAGTTTTTGAAACGGTATCATAGCTTAATGATTCAGCAAAACTCACTAGGATTTTATAGATACCTGGGGTTACAGATGTGTAGCAGGTGCTTCTATTCCAACTCATTTCACTTTGCAGCAGAAACACAGTCTACACTAAAAGTTGTTTCTTTGAACCAATTTACTCAGTTGAACCAATGTTTTCACTAAGGAAACTTCACACATGCCTTTATTTGAAACAGAACTTGAATGTTCATACCTTCAAGAAGGTTAATAACATTGGGACTTCAGGAAAATAAATAAGAACACAGTTCATTTTCTTTCCTAGCTATCAAATGATGCAAATATAGTTTGGAATTACACAATGATTTGAAAGGAAATAGAATGTCTATATACCAACTTTTTAGACAGTCATGGAATTAGCTCATATCCAAATTTAGACCATCCTTAGAGCGCACTTGGTTATTTGAGGTTGTGCTTGCTATTTTCTTAAATGGATTCTGTTACATTAAACAAAGAATTTCTTTGAGATTTGTGTTGATCTTCTACCTTTTTAAAGGAATTCATTAAAATATGTAGGAGAAAGTAGAGTAGTCTCTCTACTAAGCATCTTCAAATTAGTGGTTGTGCACAAATACACCATGTTGGCTAAGAAAAGGCAATGTAAGATGTTTTCATAAAGAACTACTTACTAATTTACTCCCTTTTTCAGGGCTGATCGTCTGGTAAACCTAAAACTTCCCAACTTTGGCACTTCCATGTTTGTAACATTTGCCTGTGTATGCTGTTGGTTGCATCATAATCAGTTGTGCTGTTTGTTTACAGCACAGAACTTTGATTCCAGTATGGCAGGATCTGCAGAGTGACGAGTGTAAAGCAAATAGAGATTAAAATTGAGCTATGTGTGTTTGTATCTGATTAATAAAGATGGTGCTGTGTAAGCTTATCACTCTTGTTATGTTGCTATAAATTTGGCACTGTCCCAACCCACTTACCATTTTTTAATTAGATGGTAACAACACAAGGCTGTTATATTAACTGGCAAAACGGAGTCTTATTTTCTGTGCCCAAGTTAGTTCCTTGGAGTCTGACGAACACTTCTAAATTAAATAAAATTAAATGGTGGAACTGTAGGAATTGAGAGGGACTTGAAGGCATTCTGCTTACATTATTTGAAGCCAGTAGCAAATCAATAATTGCCCTTCTGGCATGCAGGACAAGTACTGCGTTGTTCTGAATGTTATATTCTAGCTTACAAATAACTTTGTAATTTTAACAAATAGTTATTTAATTTCCATGCAGGCAGCATTAGGTCTTCATCAGTGCTTTTGTGTACGCTCTTTATCTTTAATCTGTTTAGGCAAATCCAAATTCTGGTGCACCAAAGCTGTAGCTCCCCTCTGAGAGTGCTGAAGTGACATTTTCATTTCTGTGAATACAAGACATGGCAAAAAGTCTATAGGTGGCAGCCCCTTGTAGCCTGGAAGGATCCTCCACAGTAAGTCTTCAATGAAACATAAAGTATTAACACAGTTGTGATGCTGAAATGGCTGTGACACCATAAAACCTGAAGAATTAAGTCATAAACTCTGTAGCTCTCACCTCAGGCTTTTCATTGTCATTATGAGGAGACCCCTTGAATTAAAATAGTTCAAAATGAACCTCTTCTATGTCCAGAAGAGTAGATCATCTGGAACTAATGACTACTAGTCTACTGGATAGTGTTACTGCCAGACCTTTCAGACTGAACTCTGGGTCTCTTCAGAGTGTATTTTACAGCTGACTGCTAATGCAGTCATTGCTTTGCCTATGGTCCAGATCCAGGGCTTTCTATTGAAATGTCCAACCAGTCTCATAAAGGGCCTGCAGATCCATTTGGTGGTGATTCTTCCAAGCACCGCAGCAACTTTATATATGAGCTTCATAGTGCAGAAAGGTTTTATTCAGCATTACTAATGAAAGCAGGTATTTTGACTGATTTTCCTCTATTTTCCTTTGGATTCAGAAAGGAAATGCTTTTGAATCAGGAGTCAAAGGTCTCATCTGCAAAGGCTCGTGCCTTTCCCAAATGACAAAATCAAAGCCTAAACCTAATTTTTTTCTAGCATACTACAATAGATGTTTGTCATAGAATTTGAAGGAAACTGTTCTATAAAGTTATGTTGTCTTACTATGGCTTGTCCAATAATATAATTATACAGGCCCCTGTTTCAGAGGAAGTGAAAAATTGCAGCTTATGTGTCTGAAAACTTAGACAATGAATCTAACATTTGATTAAAGCTGTGTATCAGTGTCTTAGAGCCAGATGTTTAAGTGCACACTGGGTATCTGTGTAAAAGCAGATCAAAAACGGGTTTCTTCTTTGGGGACATTAACAGGTATTGAGAGCTGCTGGAAACATGGCTCCATTGGGGATAGTTAAAGACATTAACCATCTGGCCCATGAAGATACACAGAGTACCCTGGCAGACTGGAAAGATCAGTTTTTCTTCCTGTGTTTGGCTTTGGGTTGCATTGCTTACTAATGTGCTTCCCACCTGCAGAGCCAGGGCATGGAGAGGGAAATGACAGTTCGTTCTCCTAGGGATGCTGGGGAGGTGAAGGTGGTCTTGATCACCTGGTATAGTGGTACTATGCGTAAGATGACGTAGGCTGCATGACAGCACAACTGTAGTTTTCAGCTGTACTCGGTTATGTGTGTTTTCTTCAGAGAGGTGATGTCCTGCAGGGGTAGGTATGAATAGGCTTGAAGTGTGCGGAATGGTAACTTCAAGTGTCCTCTATGCACCACTCAGGTTTTACTTAGTCCACTGGTTGTGCTACAGATGGACAGCAAAAGCAACTTTGACATTTAAACTCAATTAAGGTGGGAATTTAAAAAAACGACACCACAATAGTGAGACAAGGTAACCCTGGATGAGGCAAGATGAGGAGAAGGCAGCAGAGGGACTGGCATGAAGAGTGTGCCAGTATGAGATGGTAAAGGACCTTGTTGCAGCCGGCTAGTTTGGAGAGTGCTGCTACAATTGGTGGCCCGTGTGAGGCCCTTCAGATTATGAGACTGAGTGTCATGAGTGGTGACAGCGGTGATGGCTGTGCCAGGGGATGCTTGAAACAGTAACGGCAGTGACCCAACGTAGCGAAGACAGGCGGGGATGGCCTGCAATCCAGATCACATTGAGAGAGGCGGGAAGAGCCTGGGGATCTGGATCAGACACCAGTTTAAGGTGAGCCGTTGGGATCAAAGAGGAAGAAGCAAGAGGAGAGAGAACATGCCCTGAGTGAGGAGGATGATAAGGAGAAGGCATCAGAGGGACTGGCCTGAAGAGTATGCTGGTATGAGATGGTAAAAGATTTCGTTGCAGCTTGATAGTCTGGAGAGTGCTGCGACAAGGTAACATCTTCAGTTTGTCCATAAGGAAGGAGTGATGTTAGGAGAGCTCCTGTTAGTGCTTCAAGCCATGCAGTGCAGAAGGTGGTGAATGTGAACAGAGTTTGCTGTACTGTAACAGCAAACCATACCAGTTTTGATCTAGAGAGTGCTGAGGGCCTAGGCACTGCTGTGCAGGGGTGAATGAAAGGTAATTGAGTAAAGGAAGCCCGCTATTGGCAGGCATTATGCTCCACAGCAACTTGCATCTTCAATGCAATAAGCCTGTGAACTGCAACTGGTTGGAGATCGTGTCTGCAGCAGGCACGAGTCAGGCTTAGGAGGGTCTCAGCCAGGATTTGACGTGTGCCTGACGTTGTGTTTCCAATTCCGTCTCCCTACCTGAGAGCTCTTACACAGGCTGCAGCAGCCACATTTTGAAAATTTAGCTCTGTGGCCCCTTCCCATCTCATGTGCCCTCCTGTTCAGAGCATTTGTGGGATTGATTTTCCCACACAGCACTGCTCCACACCCCCTCCCCAAGACTTGTTGCACTGTTACCGCAGCCACTGCACATCTCTGGCAGAAAGTTCCTTGAATGACTATAGGAAATATCAGCAAAAAGAGTGAAAGCACTGCAAATGGCTCAAGATAAAACAATTTATAGATTATTTAAATTACTTTCAACAGCTCATGATGCAGTTGGATACCTTTAATTATTTTTTATAGTATTTATTTAAACTTTTCTCCAGTGTAGATTCCTATGATGTCCAGCTGCCCTTTCACCTCAGCATCCTTGGAAGATCTAGTACACAGGAAATACAGAAAATTCAGTGGAAAATGCTTTATATGACCAGAAGGCACATATATGAAGGGGACAAACAAATGATAGCAAGTGTGTGTCCTTCTTTAATTTAGTCAAGGCACTGGAAGAGGTTTTGCTGAAAACTATCCACATTTTTCTAACCAGTTTTCACTTGGAATACTGATGATTTTGTTAAGCTAATGACAAATTATTTGTAGTTGAGGAAATTATTTATGGTGTGAGGTAAAGTTGTGGGAGTTTTTTGTGTGTTTTACAGAATACTTTCTCTTGTTGTCGAAGAAAATAAGTATTTCACCCAAATGTTGCATCCTTGTAGTATAGTGTTTCCTGGGAGCTATAGTTCTGTTATGTTCCTCATCTGTTTTTTTTCTGATTCAGCCTTCCTCATGGGACCACTTTTTCTGTGTCTGTCTGTGATGCGAATGTCCCATCACTATGACTGGGCATCAGCCTGGAAGGGTCAATAGGGCAAAAGACACTCAAGCCATCTTGGTTAATCAAATGCCATGTGACAGCTCTTTGAAAGGACTGTTTCAATTTTTAAACCATTTGGGGTTTCAGACTGTCACTGGAAAAAAGAAAACTCAGTTCTGTACATAGAGAAGCAGTAACTTTTTTCCAAATGGTTTTAATGGTATGAAATAATTTTGACTGTGACTGCTGTAACTTTTAGACAACCCTTTAGCTCGTATCGTGGGATCCCCCTTTTTTTTTTTTTTTGTCATCTTTCAGATGTCCATAACAGTCTGTGGCACTCTGCTGGACCAGACTCATCTCCAAGGAAAAGTGTCAGCAGGCATTTTTCAAAGGCTTTCTTTTTCTTTTTCTTTCTTTTTTTTCTTTCCCTGAGAATGTAACCTCTAACACAGCCTCATCATTAACTGCAGTTGTTTAACATGAAATGCCAGTAGCAGGGTATTTTTCCCAGTTACCATAGCAACATCAAGGGCATCAGATGGTGTCAATAAGCAAAAATTCACTGAAACATTATTATTTTTGAGCTGCCTCTATTAAGACAGTTTAATTTATCTAGGATCAGGTGGTGATGAGTTCAGCTTGTATTTTTGTTCCTTCGTGTGACATTTGGTATGTTTGTGCATGTGTGTCCCTTGGTGTATATTGCCTGCCTACACCTCCCCCTCCTCCCCCCAAAGGCCTGCTGTGCCAAAGTGAGTTTGTAAAGACTCATCAATCCCCCTGCCTTTTGGCTGCCTGCAATCACTGCAGCTTCCCTTCCTGATGACAGGGAATGTCACTGTGAGTGGAAGGGGGCTGTATCCAACAAGCCTTTCATTTTCCTCTCTGCCACTTAATATTATAACTCTTTTTAAAGCGAGTAGGAAGTAGCTGTGCACTTTCCCAGTCCGCTGTGCACTTTCCCAGTCCTCATGTCTCATCAGGTACCCAGGACCCCAGGACCCCTTGCCCTTATCCTGCCTGTGCTTGTCAGGCAGGTGTTTATTTTGGTGCAAGACCCCAGACCTGCTTTTCCTTCTGGCACATGGAAGAACAAAGGCGAAAACATCTGTATAGTTCTCTATAGTTTTATTCCTCCACCTCCAATGAACTACCCTCTGGAGGAGATGAATGGCAGAGGGCTATACCTTATCTCCTGGACAGGTTTGAGACAAAACATCTTCAGTATAAGCCATCTGACAGCATCAGTTCCTATATTGGAAAAGCTGTGCAAATGTTTACAGAAGTGACCTAACTTCTTTTATGAATATTGTCCTTGCCCGTTAACCGCATCTCATGATATTTAGGGTCCCATGGAAACAGAACTAATTAAAGCAACACTCACAAAAGCCAGTGTAAATGTCACATTGCAATGCCAGCATCCAGTACCTGGATACAAAGCCACATGCAGAATTTAGACTACTACAAAGTTACAGAGTGATTTCATTTTAGGTTTCTGATACACATGATGCTTGGGAAAAAATGACTGAATAACTAAAAATGTTATGTGAGTTCTTTTCAAACATTAGATGTTATTTAGAAGAAAGGGTTTTCCTCCCACTGCCAGAAAGAAATACCAATGCTCTGAAAACCTGATTAGTGATGGGCCACAAGGCAAACTCAGTTTAGTTCTGCATCCACCTACTCCCAGATATAAAGTAATTCAACTGCAAAATTGTGTTGTTGAGATCATTTCTACAGAATTTTCAATGTTAGTGCAAACTATCAGAATAACTGTATACAGCTACACATTATTTCCTATTTTTCTCTCATTTTCTTACCAGATTTACTTCATTATCTGCGTTCTAGGTGTCAAATTTTCAGCCCATGTGAAATGTATAGCTTCTTTTTCCACTACTGTGCATGTACCTCTTGAATGTACAGGACAGTATGACCTCTGAGGCAGGGTTTATTCTCCAGGATGTGTCTTCTCACTACCAACAATTTCAGCTTAGGATTTTTAAGAAGTCCCCTGAAGTACTACCTGAATGGGAAAGGTTTGTCCATTCTGAAAACTAAAGTATTTCAGTTTTGCCTGCTAAAAGCTAGTCTCATTGTGACACTGATATAAACAGGGAAGAGCTTAAACTGTGCTCTGCTCAGAAGTGTATATAACTGTAATAAAATGGGGAACAGCACACAACATTTGGAAGGAAATTCTCACACAGCAATTGGAAAGAAATCCCAGCAGTTACTGTTTTCAAGACTTGGGGTTTGAAATAAAAAACACCCAAACATTTTCCAGATTAGCCTCTGGATCGCCCTTGTACGCTTCTTTGCTTTATATATAAATATACAAACAAGCTTCAACAGCAAGCAAATTACCATACTTATAAGTTGGTGTCAAACACTTTGTTACTGTATAATTTGGTCCAGAGAAATAGTCTGAATTCAAATCAAGTGGTCACAAGTTGTTTGTGTTTCTGCAGAGAGGTACAACATTATGAGTTCAGAAAGTCTCACTGCTGAAAGGCAGAAGAAAGGCTGAATAAATTCACACTCTGAACTCAAGCTGGATAAAATACGAAACAAATTGTTCTTTCCACAGACAAATTAGAGTTGCTAGTCTGCTCCTGTGTAAGTAAAATTGCAAAAGTGACCTCCTTTTTTTTATTTTTAATCTGCTTAACTGAAGAAGAAGTAAGTTCCACTTGCAATTTTAGATAGTCATCCAGGGCAGGACTGAAAACTGAGCTTTAATTGTAGTTGACAGGGTTAATGGAGACTGTCGCGTATTGAATAAAATAATTAGAAATCAGTGGCTCACAAAATGTCACAAAATGCTTCAACAAGTGGTCAGTAGCAGCCTTACACAGATGTAATAACTTTTTGTAAGGATTAGTTCTTCCAAGAGCAGTTAGTGTTTGCTGTAGAATTTACCTCAATAGACAAAGATTTAAGGACATTTTTGTAGCCCAGTCATGTTACATAGGTATTTCTTTATAATGTAACACAATAGATTGAGATAGTAGAAAACAAGGTTTTAGTTTTGAAACAAGGTTTCAGTTTTGAGGTATGCAGAGATGAAGAGTTTCATGTGCCTTGAAGGAAATAATTTAAATAGTTCCCAGAGTTTCAAAGGAAAACGTTAGCAGCAATCGTTAAGCAATACATTGATAGTAGTTTTGTGCATTATTTCCTATTTTCTTCTTATTTTTACCTTTTTTTTAAAAAAAAAAAAAGTCTGCTCCTTAATTACATTGTGTTTTGTTATGCTTCTAGTTCACCAACTATCTCCTTGGTGTTCCATTAATAAAGTCCAATTAATGGAGTCCAATTCACCTCCTCAAAACCATTCTGGGGCAGAACCACTTCCTGCGCTTCTCCCCGTCTTCTCTTGGTGCATGTGCGACAGTCCCCATCCAGCCTGCCTGGGTAGGCCTCCAGCTGTTTTAATTCCTTTTTCAGAACCTCTTCCATTTCTCTGTCTCTTTGCAACTCTTTCTGGTGAGTAATCTGAATAGTCTCGTCCCATCTGTTTGTGTGGTATGACATGATATGATATGACATAGGACAAACAACAACGTTTCTAGACAGACCTTCGATGTTAATTTTCCTGTTGGAAGAGGTGATGCAATGCTAGTGTGATATGATGGATGATGAGGGGAAGGAATATGATAAATTGTTCATTCTTTGTAATAAAGGAAGAGCTAAGAGACTTCTAAGAAATTGCTACATACAGTAAGTTTAAGATGAAGGAAAGGGAACAACTTTTTCTGCACAACATATAGTTAATGTGTAGAACTCCTTAAAGAATAGCTCAAGAGTAAGTCGGTTTAAAGCACTATAGGACACATCCTGTGCCCATGAGCTTGACGATCTGAGACTTTGTCTCAAGATGATAACAGCAGCTGGTTTTCAGGAGCTGAGATTGCACAAGTAAGGGAGGATCATTCTGTACTTACCTTAAAGGCAACACACTGGGTTAGACTGACCTTTGATCTGAACTATTGGGGCTACTCTTGTGTTATCCCATACTGAACATGGAAATTTCTATTATTTTTCTGTACTTTAGTCACTTTTAAAATGGAGGAATGATGTCATGAAAGTTCCCTTAAAATCTTACAGTCAAGATCACAGCACAAAGAGTGCAGACAACTACTCAGTGCTGTTTAAGAAAAAAAGCAACCAACCAAGCCATGAGAATTAGACATATAAGTCAACAACTTATTTCCTGCTTTGCACATAATGTTGCAGAAAGTCCTCTGAATCATAAAGTTGCAAGCCACCAAATTTCTAGCTTCCCAGATTGCTCAGGAAGTGCCACCTGTCATCAGATCAGTAAACATGATGCTGATTACAGAGGAGCTTTGTATTAACATAAAGATAACAATGAAAGATAAACAAACAATATTTTTTTTCCATGATGCAGGACTTTTTCAGGTTGTTATAAAGGATTGTACATTCAGATGTGAATATCCAAAGCAGGAGGCAGACTGCACACAGCTTACAGTTTTCCTATAGGAAGTGTTTTCATATGTTTTGCTAGCCTATAGACAGTATCAAACTGACAGTATCACTTCATACCGAGGAAAGTGTAAGCACACACATACCTCTTCCTGTCTTCCTCCCCCAAAGAAATCACTTTAGATGAATGCTGAAATTAACAATTTCAAGGGGGAAACCATTGTAACTGCTAGAAATTAATCTAAGTAGACCTAACCTTAAATCCTGATTCTGACACTGAATCTAGTGTCTAGAAACTAATAGTTTGTGGTAGCCATATGGATAGAGCAGGATAACAATGAATATCATATAAGTAACTTACAGGCTGTGAGCCTAAAGCAATGTAATTAATTCTTAGTGTAGCTAAAGCTATAAAATTACAAAGTACCAGGGATATGAGGCAGAGAGGAATCAGGGATTTTGCAGAAGTTGGGAAGGAGCACCACAGGTGCCCTCTAACCAATAAATATAATCAACAGATAATCATATCACCATTTTGATAGGTGATAACTATCAAAACATAGATACACTTTTATTGGTGGAGGTAGCAGAAGATGGGTCAGGCACTTGAGTGTTTTCTCCATCCAGCCATGGAGCCTGCGAACAGGTGAGGTGAGACTTCTGCTTTAATAGCTCTTTCCCCTGCTGGTGTTCTTGATGTCATATTTAGTCTTTGTTAACTGTTTTCTATTTTCATTCTACATAGGCATGATCAGCATATGCACAATGACCTTGCTACATCATTACACATACTGCGCTATTCTGTAGTCACTGTGTTGTACTATTGTATATTGTGTAAAATCCTTTTCATCTGTTATCATGAAGATCCAATTTGCGTGGGTAGGTTCCTTGCACTCCCCTGATCTTTCAGCTAATATCTGTCCAGGTGCCTTGCTGTGGTGGTTAAGGCTGAATTTTAGGAGCTGGACATGTGACCATGGGTAGCTGTAGGTGCTGGTAGACTCAGTCATCGTAGTGTGGACCAGGGAGCCAACTTCTCTGACCCAGAATATGCATCACTGTAAGAAGCTCTAAATCTGAATGGAGGTACCTGTCCTGCCTAAAGGCACTGAACTCTGCCACATAGTAGTATAGATCTTAAAGAAATAAAAGAATGCCCTGCAAGAAGCAGCTATAGGTGCTATCAAATGCTATTGCTTGCTTCCTCTAATAGGACACTTTGCTCTCAATACTTATATGACTGCTGCGACTTTGAGTTCAGGCACTTTGAATTCTATGAATTGTTTTATTTTCATACTACTTACAGGGCTAGGCTGTGATAATTCCTCTTTGTACAGTTGAGAAGAAACAGGCTGAGTAATTAGCCTAAGATCCAAGGGGGCTGATGATGCAGAGAAAGGGCAAGATTCAAGCCCACATCTCAAACTCTAAGCTATAGCTTAAAGTATACAGACTTTCCTTTTTCCCCATTAAGAGACACCACTTGCCTCCCTCCCATGAGGTCAGTCTGGGTTTTATTCTACATTTAAAACCAGGTTTCACCTTTCAGGTTATACTGGAAAAGCCTCATTCCCCCTCAATTCACAGCACTTATCTTCTCAGAGCAGAATGAACTATAATAGAATTTACAAGCAAGCCATTAATTAGTTTAGGACTGAAAGTTAATTTGAAGTTACGTCTTTTAAGGAATTTAGCATCTGTGGTAGTATTTTTTTTTTTTGTCCTGAAGGTTCTTAGTCAGAGAGTAACAAAACCTCTTCAAACTTTTCACACCATTAAAATTAATTGAAAATGTGTTTGGAAGTTATATTTGAGGAAATTAGTTTGCAATTAAGTGAAATTATTGATGATAATTTCTTGACTATATACTGATGGGTTTTAGGAAATACATAATGTCTCAGTAAGGGGTGTGTGTGTGTGTGTGGGGGGGGTGTTACCCTTAAATTACTCTCAGACTTAAAACTGTCTTAGCTTTGTTGGTCTGGTAATGGGCACTAAGGAGAGAATTTTGAGTGCATAATCTGACTGAATTTGCTCCAGGTCCTTCTCTGTCCCAGTCTCAGAAGTGATCACAGCAATTCTTTTGGGGTTTGGAGTAAAGCTGGGCTCATCTGTGCAACACTTCCTCCTGCCCTTTCTTCCCCTAACGAGCCCTGGGATGTAAAGCCCAAGTTCTGCTAGAATTTGGTATGGAAGCAACTGAAACATGGGCTGAATTTATTTGAAGTACCTTAAGAACGAATTATGCTGCTCCTTTTTAAGCATAAGCTGGGTGCATCACTTCTACAGCGGGGTCCACAAAAGCCTGCCATGGATCAGTGTGTCTGTGTGCCCTCCATGCATGTTTGTAATGGGAGAGCTGTGAAATTGGAGATAATGAGTATCTTTAGCCCAGAATGCTGTGCCAGTGAAAATAACACATTTGTGAGCTCTACAGTGCAGCTGCACCAATCTCTGAGAGAACACAAATTTACATCAGAAGGCTTTGGGCTACAGGAAGACTTGTCCCAAGTCAGTTGAATTAACCCCCATGAAGAAATTAAACCAGAAAATTCTCTTCTTTCAAATAAAATATAACAACAGTAACAAGTTGAATGGCTGTGCTGTGACGATGGGGCAAAGATCAAGAGTCTTTTAATTATGCCATGCAGGCTGAGCAATTATTTTGCATCAGCCCTCTCTAATGACAGTGATGGAAGCTCATGACAGGAAAAAGAGAATATGAAGGGCAAGGAAATGGAAATTGCTATATTCAGAATGTATGCAAAGCATGAACATTTTAATGAATTTACAGGGTACTCAGATGTTCCCCATGTCACACCACAGACTACTCTTTCACTGCTAATACAGCTGTCAAGGGTTGAAGGCCCCCTATGGAGGACCCTGAGGCACATTATGACAAGACTACTAAAGTACAAGCCAGTTCTCAGACTAGTTTTGTTATTTCATCATCTTCCTTTGGAAATTACTACTTCACAATGTGAATATAGGTAGAGGAAGCATACATTCCCTTATTTTCTTATACGTATTCCTGAACCTTCTGCTTGTGACTAACACTCTCACTGCACTGGCAGTATCCAAGGGAAGAACTAATTCTCCCTTGTGCTGAGGTGTGCTGTGGCTCATGGCTTTCGATGGGACCATGTAAAGCAAAATAATCTATCTCCAGATGAAAGGTAGGAGATTTTGAATTTAGGAAGCTCTTTTCTGGTCTGCAGACATGAGATATACAGATTAATAACAGATTAGTGGAGAAACTCACTTGAGATTAAATATAGAATGGAAGGAAGCATCAAGTGTATCATACACTGCCCTATCTAGATTCCTGTCACACCTGTAAGTACAGCATTTGAGGAAGACTGTAACTGATGGCTTAAAGAACATAAGTATACTGTCAGCTTGTATCTTCCTCATGTATATGCAGTGCTAAGGAATTCCCTAGAGTTTCAGTTTATTTCAAACCAGCAAAATAATTTGGCTTAAGAAAGAAATGTTCAAGCCAGAACACTGAAGAAACAAGTTGGTTGGAAGTGATGTATAAAATGCATTCCAAAATTAGGACTTCAGATTTAGTGAAAAGTTGTCAAAATGCTTTGAAAGTCATCCTTGTTGATGTACTCTTATTTCTCCAAAAGCTGAAGTTATTTTCAGTGAATAAAAGCAGTTTCTAAGAAATCCAATTAAAAACTTATGTCAGGCTGTTTCCCCATAACCATATGATTTTATGCTTTATTCTTAATCCAACAACAGTGACACCTTTGAAATTATGTAATTGCATGAAAAGCGTCACATTTAGGCTATGAAGGATCTTCAGGTGTTGTGTTGCATAATTACATGTCTTTTGTGTTTAGTACTTAGGAATCCTGTTTTCAGGAAGTCTAGAACTGTACATATGAAATAAATACATAAGCCTACCAAAGCATTCAGAAAACCTATAAATATTGCTAGGTCTGCAATTAAGCTGTGATAGTTAGTGACACTGGTTTAGCTTTTTCACTTTTGGTGGGTTCTGTATCTGATGTTCTTAGCACTTATTCCATCTGACACATGACATTTTTGCCAAGAAAAGGCCAAGTTCTGAAAGCCCGCCATGGTAACTCTGAGATGTGAACTAGTTCAGAGTTTAGAGCTATTTATCATGGTCTAAATCTACCTCAGGAAGATGGTACAAAGAATATTAGTTTAGAAGGACAAAGAAGAAGCAAAAGGGGGTTGCCCACAAGGTTGTCAGCACAGCTGAACCCACATTTGACTTACCCTGAAACTTCCTAGTTCGATACAAAGCTGAACCAGATTCAGTTCTGCTTTTACACAGCCAAACCTGATGAAAGCTTACAAAAGCCATATGGCCATGAGCATTCCCCATTCTTAATATGGCAAAAGCAACATGAAGAAAATTAAATTCTGGTATTGGAAAAAGACAACCATTCATTCATCTTTTCTGTACACTCTAACCAGTAGAGGATGTTCTTAATAATGTGAAGTATCTTTCTTAGTAGTGTGTAGGGGTTTTGATGTGTTACAGGCTGTTTCCTCATCTGGAATAAATCAGATTAAATAATTTTCTGTACTACAAGCAGAGGCAGAAAAGTGTCTTATGATTCTTTATAGCAGGACATCCAGCTTTCTGTGCATGCTGTAGTGTAAACATTTGACTGCATGGAAATGAGGGAGTATATGCTCCAAAATAAAACGTACTGTTTATTAACAGGAAGAATTTTAGCTGATGTCTTCACATAATCTAGGGATGTATGTAGCTGGTGTTAGGGGTACTTCTTGCTTAGAAACAAGAATGATCATTGCTTTGGATAAGGTGGACAGAAGATCACTTAAAAATTGCTCAGGGAACTCCACAGAAACAAGTAACTCCTGTAAAAAAGATGTGGATGAAGACTTCCCAGTATTGAAGACATGAGCCTTACCAATAAAACAATACCTCTTTTTGTTGTCCGTATCTGAAGTTTTCTGTCAGATCGGCCTGTGTTAAATTCTGTAGCTGGCTGGGAAAACTTCAATATGCAGTAGACAGAAAAATTTCTACAAACAGCTAGGTGTTTAACTCAGTGTCAGTGTTATGGAAAAGTTGGTCCTGGTGGCGTGGTTCTGCTTCCAGGTGGCTTCACAGTGAAGCAAACTGAATAAGCTCATGGAAAAGTATAAATCTAAACCATTGGACTGGTGGTGAAAGGAATAAAACTAGATACTTCAAGTATATACTGTTCTGTAGAGATGACAGAGACACGGGTAGCTACAGCTCTTTCTCTACATTCAGAGGGACTACATGCATGTCAACTACAGTCAGCCTTCCTGAGCAGTTAACAGATGTAAAACTCTTGGTGTGGGTCTGGAGTAGTAATTGTCCTGGAAGATTACACTCCCTGGGGCAAAGGCCAAGCAAGCATACAGGAAAACATGGAAAAGGTCTTTACTGTAGTTGGGACAGCACAACTTTCTTCCCAGGCTTCCCCCTCTCCATCCCCTCTGTCCCACTGTGTAAGGACACTGGAGAAAGGCACATTGTCAGAAGGTACTATGGATCTTCATTTGAAGGAGTATCATTCCTTTAGGGGACAAAGAATTGGGTTCATTTGACCAGATAGAGATTTGTGTGTATGAGCTTGTCATCTAGACTTTGTATAAGAGAAAGGTGCTTTAGTACATAGTTTAAACTCAACAGAAGTTAGACATTTGAATTAGGTCAGACGAATGAAAGGCTAAAAGTGCACATTTTTCTTCATTGACAACAAAGGTATCTAGATCAAAAGCATATCTACCTTTTCAACATATCACATGAAGCAAGACAATTTCTACCTAGCAAATTCCATTTCTCTTGAAGGTCATCACTGCCAGTAGGCCCGAGTGGACCTCAAACTAACCCTGTGTTACATTACCAGAGAGCAAGAAGATGAAAAAAATACCAAAACATGGACTAGAGTTCTCTAAGTTGCTGGAATCTCATTCTTGGCCCCACTGCCAACATAAGAAATTCTGACACTGACCTTGCTGGGGTCATTAATTCTCACTGTCTCTGGAGATAGAATGGGTGCCTGGCCCTATCTAATCCAGCTGTATCTAATCTAGCTCAGTTTAGCACAGCATATTTCCGTCTATCAGTTGCCAAAGGGAAGCTCCATTACACATAGAATAGAGATGCAATTTTATCTTTCACTTGAAAAATAGTAGACAGAGGTATCTTACTCCAAGGCCAGTCCTGCTCCTCTCCCAGCTCTGACATTCCATGTTATTATCAGTGCTGTTCATATTTTCCAACACAGTTTATCTGTCCTGCTGACCTGGAATTAATTTAGAAGAAAAATGGTACTTAAAGCTTTTTACATAGTAAAGTAACTTTTCAGTTCTAATAAAACACATAAAGTGCATAGGGGATGTGATAAACAAAAATATATCAAGGCCAGCAAAACTCTTTACTTGACTCAAAACAGCGTCGGTGTAGTTTTCCTGGATAATCTCCTGAGTCCAACAAGTACAGTATTTTGGCATGGCCAGTCATGACTTGTTTCTTTGTAGTCGTTAAAAGATGGGGAAGGGCTTATCCCCTGTATCTGGATTTAATGCCATGTATGTTTCTTCCCCTAGCGTCTGGCCTCACTTCCACCATTTCTTTCCCTTCTTGTTCAAATTGTACATAGTGCTGGGACTACAAATTCTCGCTGTTAATTCTTACAGGGTAAATGAACATCCAGATTTCTCTTGATCAAGAAAAAGTCCTATACATTTTGACAGATGGGAAAAGAAGAAATGAAACTCTCTCGATATTTATTAAGTCAAGAATGGATCCATCCTAACAGTCTCCAGTAAATAGTTCTCAGCAGTTCGGGGAGTCGCTGTCATCCTTTTTTTGCAAGTGGAAACTTTGCAATGCAGAGAGTTACCCAACTGTATTGAGAATAGGCACAAAGACTTGTCACCTTATGTTCCCAGTTAATCCATTAGCATAATAAAGTGTGCAGAGTAGACTGAAAATTTATGTTTACAAAAATTAAGTGCCTGAAAAAAAGAAATTACATGGAAGGAGCTACAAAAAGATTTGTTAGTTATTGATAGCAGTGAGAGGCTGCAGGATACTGAGATCTCTGAACACCTGTTTTTTCCCTTAATTCATTTACAGCTTTGATGCCGGTTTGAAGCAATAATATTAATAAAAAAAAAAAAAAAAAAAAAAGCAGCCTTAAAATAAAAAGCAAGCAAAGCATCAACATTACCATAAGAAATAACATGGCCTTCTGTTTTTAATCTTGAGAAGAAAGAAGTAGCAAGGAAAAGATGTTGCAAGTATTGGGACAGGGAGCAAAGGGAATGCTCAGACCTCTCACCTGTGACGTCAAAACCACCAGGAGAACTGAGACTCAAAGGGAAAGTTATATATGGCTATACCTACAGTGCATGAGGAGAGAGAGCGAGAAATGTTTGGGGAAGGCTGATGGAGAAGATGAGTATCTGCAAAGTGTTAATTCTCCTGTTGTTGAGTGGGTGGGGAGACAAGAGACCTCTCCCGCCTGGGCAGGGTTGTCAGACTTTTCATGCCACTCTGCCTAATGAATTTTTAGTGGAAGGCGATGCTGTTTTTCTGGTTCTCTTGACCTGGATGACAGTGTGGCCAATCCAGTCAAAACTGAATGGAAAGAACAGCTCTGGTTTCAGATAACTTAAGGAGCCTGTGAGTTTTGAAAAGGAGCCTAATCTCCAGGGTTGTCATCTGTTGAATTTAACAAGCAGTAGGGGAAGGAAGCAAGTGATGGGAGGAAGAAAGAGAGAAAACAATGGGAGAAGAAGAGAAGAAACAGGGGGAAGAATAAAGGTAAGAAGAATAAAAAGGAAACATCAGGAAGGAGGGTGGGTAACTGAGGGTGCTTTTAGGAGCCTGGGAGACAGGTTGTTCTGAAGAATAGCAGGGCAAGTTTGCCACGTTGTTAGCTTCTGCTTTGCCATTGGTACTGTGAGTGAAAACGTGCAGGAAAGCCTGTGCATAAGCAAGCTGTAGCAAGAGAACGGAGTATGGTGGGCAAACTATCGATTACTTCTGTCCTGAGAGATTGTTATGAACCGCTCAGTTGGAAAGTACCTGCCAAACTTAAAAGCTTCCTTCTTAAGTTCTTTTTAGGGTTTATGCTCGAGATCTGCAGGTCAGGCAGCTTACCCGGTCCTTGTCTCAGATGTTCTAGTCTCAAGAAGTTCTGAATGTGTCATGGGGTTAAGAATCACAGCAAGATGGTAGCGTACGCTCTCCATCTTTCTGGGACATCTTGGAGCTGAGGCTTGCCAGCATTAGTGGCCAGGAGGGATTCAATCCATTTGAAATATGCCTGGCTGAAAACTTTTCAAAGAGACGTTGAGGTGTTCTCCCTAAGGAAAAACAGCTTTTGCAAAAAGCTGAAGGTCCATGTGTATGCTGCTGCAAGTAATGATCCCTTTCTTGGGAAAAGAGGAGAAAGATGTTGAATAAAAGTACTTTTTGTCACCAAAACAGAGGTAATTTTTCAAATCTTGTAGCTGTCTTTGGCCAAAAGGCTTTTGTGAGTGTTTGTCTTTTTGGCAGTTGGTAAATACATTGAACAATTTCATGGGGAATGAAATTCTAAAAGTCTAGATTTAATATTTCTCTTGCTGTTATCAAACTATGATTTCAGGTCAACTTAATGGAAACTTGATGTGATAGGAGTTTTGTACTTGAAGATTAGTATTGTTATGTTGCTTCTAGGTATTGGGGGGTTTGGGGTTTTTTTTTTAGACTTTGCTGTTCAGCCAGGAAGAGTGTTGAGTGAATTTAAATTAAGAGGAAACATACCTGCACAGGGATTAACACAGAAAAAGAAAAAAACAAGATGAGGAGATTTAATAACTGCATCTATATTGGTGTTTGTGCTCTGAAGTTACACTGCCTAGTTCGACAAAAAATAGAAAAAAAAGAGATAGAGCAAGAAAGCAAGATAAACACAACGAGATATAAGCAAGTCCCTTCTAGTACAATTTCTTTAAAGTAGACTGCCGATTTAGATTATTTGCAGGCATCTAGGCATTGAGGCTATCAATACAAATATCTTAATTACTTTCCCACAGCTCTTACAAACTACTGCTTCTTCTTTATCTGCTTTTCCTTGAAGACGTCTTGTTGAACCTTTCCTAACCAATTTACTTTCTACCAGTTTGGAATTCTTCTCACTTCTGAATGTAACTCCTTTTCCTATAATAGCTTTGCATTAGCCCAGTAAGGTTTTTTGGTCTTGGTTCAGTTGTTACTGGGAGAAGCTCGTATTTGTGTGGTCCATTCATTAGTCTGAGTAAAAGAAAAGGACTTTTCTACAGGTGATGTGCTTGCAATTATTTTTTTATCTGCCTGAAGCTATGAACAATAAAAATCAGCACATTGATCGTGCAGCCTTATTTCTCCTGCTGAATAGAGGGCTGAACAGTGAAAGATTTGTTAGTTGTAACAAACCACCATAGGAGAGAAATAACACTCCAGGCGAGAAATGCATATATGAAATGTGACTGACACCTATTCTGTTTGCTTAAGTGCTCTTTGGGTTTTGGGCCTTGGCTGCTGTGTGTTGAGTTTTTCTGAAAAATCTTGCTGCTTTACTGGGATGAATAAATAAGGAAAGATTTCAAAGGGATCTTGGAAGTATTGTTCAGTTTTCAAAAACACTGCGTTTGTTTCTCTGCATGTCTATAGTGGGATGCTAAAATTTGCATGTTCAGTAGGGCTGGTTCAAGATGTTAACTATTTATTACTTCTGGATATACCTGTGTAGAATGTATGTTTTATACTTGGGGAAAAAAAGGTGCCAAGTGATATCCCTGTTTTTTCTTAAGCATCTTTGGTGTGTCTTTTCTGAGGAAAAACAAGAATGTGAACATTGTGCGATAACAATTGCCTCATCCTCAAAAAACAGAAGAAATTAATCAAAGTCTCTACATTAACATAAACATTCATTAAGATTTAACCTTCTTGCCTTACTCCAACATGATGGAAAAAATACAATTAAACCTCTGAGAAATGCCACAGCATTGCTCTCTGTGTATTGGTATCGGTGGGGAAACACAAGAAGCTTTGAAAGGCTTCTTGTATATGAATGATGAATCAGGAAATACGTGTCCTTCCAGTGAAATCTTCAGAAAGGGCAGATGCAGGGGCTGAGTGGGAAAACAGGACTTTTGTTCTATGAACAAGTGTTTCAGTGCTTCTTTTCATTCTAAACATAAGAGAAAGAGATAGCAGAAATGTTGAAATATTGAAAATGGTGTTATAAATTATTCTGTGGTAAAGAAAATGTATGTTTTGGAAATGACAGTGTTGGGTTTCATGCTGGTTGCTACTAACCTAGAAAGGACAATTTAGCTCCAGTATTTCAAGTGAGCTGCAATGCTGATACTCCACCCCTTCTCTTCTGCGAACCAGGCTTTCTGGCCATGGAATACTGCCATGTCCAATCTTGTCTCACGAAAGCCAAGCAAACAGAATTTGTGCCAAAATGTCAGTTTTCTACTTTCATATTTGTCTGTTGCTTCTTGGAACTTTTCTGTTAATCCTTAATTTTTATTTAATGCTTAAAAATAATAATAAAAAAATAAAAGAAAAAGGAGAGAAACTATTTTTTAAGCCAACGTAATGTTGAGGGGGTTTTCAATGATTGAGGAGACTATAATAAAAAGCTTGACATTTTTGTCAATAATTTAATTGTGGGTACAAAAGTGTGTTTGCAGTGGGGTGGTGTTGTGCAGTGGACTGGAGTACTTCTTATCTAAGGGATGATACAATAACGGTGTTTTTGCCAAACAATGTGTTGTCATAAAACTCAGTACTATCCATAAGAGCACCAGTTCATAATAAAGTGTAATGGGTGTATAAAGTACTTAAAACATGTTTTGATTCTGAAATAGGTCATGAACAAATATATGGGATGTTACTTTCACCTCCGCAAAATTTCTGTAACCTGAAATGGGATTAATTTAATGGCACATAAAGTCATGTAGCTAGGATATGGAATAAGGAACATCATATGCATCTAAAACTAAGGTCCCTGACTGTACTCTTAGGGATTGTCAGGGTACCTTGAGTAATGTTTTGGCACAACTTGGCTTTCTTGGCCTTTGCAGATTTACCTTGGCCAGGTGGATGGGAATGCTTTCTTTGTCCTCCCCCACCATGTTGCCCTTGATCTGGAGGGCTTGAGCTGGGAGCCTCAGGCCTCCCTTTCTTCCCGTAGCTTCTGGCCAGCTGAGGAGTATGGAACACAAGCCCAGAGTATCAGGATCTGTCCCAGGACTTTCCACCTGAAAACAGGATGTGGAATGGAGCAAAACTGGCACCTCTACTTCAGAAACAGGATCTTAAACAGTAGTGTTTACTGAATGAAGAAAGTGTCAGGAAAATAAGCTCGCTGGCAATGTCAACTGTTACCTAAATTACTCAATAGCAATCTTCCAGACTTGCAACGTTTTTTATCTCCAAAATGCTTCACCCATCTTGCTTCTAAACAGAAGTTTTGCTGCTGTAAATAGTTCAGTCATGTTTAAAAGTTACTTAAATATTTCCAAGTATTTACAGTACTGAATTCAAAAATTTTTGAGCCATTTTATAGTACAGAGAACTTCCTTTCAGTCCCAAACTGAAAACAGAGGCCAGTTCCTTCAAGAAATATTTTTTCCAAACTGTAAACAAACCAACCAACCCTTCAAAATCCAAGATTTCCCAATGCTGAAAGACAGCCTTTTCACTTATTCCCTCTAAAAGGCCTGTGATTCCTGAGTGGGTCCCAGCTCTGTTTTGTTACTCTGTACTCAGCACATCCAGCCCTGTGAAACATTTTTCCTACTTTCAAACCACTTAGATGAGTAGTATGCATCTCCTCAAATGCACTCAGCTAATGTACCATTAGCCACTGGCATAACTGCCATAGATCAGAAGTGCTTTGAGAATATTATATCCTGTAATATTTGCTTTTCCAAGGCTTTTGCAGATTCTGTTTGTGGCTTTCAAGCTGCTTAGCCAAGGGAGAGAAACAACCCCCGTTACATGCAGGACTTTTGGGGTCTTGGAGGGCAGAAGTGACTCCCTGGCTCTGAGGGACCCATTCTGCCAAAAAAACCCGCCCCTCCACCCCACCATCATCATCATTTTAATATCACTACTATGGTGCTGATTAGACTTTTTAAACAACTCTTGTGTTTTTAGCACCCATGACAGGGAATTTAATTGATGCAGTAAGGCTGTGTTAAGCAGCTGAAGCAGCCACAAGAGACTGCCTGGCTCCTGGCTCTCTGTGCAGACAGGAGGAGATCCTCAGCAGCTTGTCCACAGTAGCTGATGGTCTTATCCCTTATGTTCATGTTTTGCCAAAGCGTAAGTCTGTGGGCAAACAGAATCTTTCAGCTTCAGCTGTGCCGTGTGAGCAGGGTACTTCCTCGAGCTCCTCATGTCTAAAGGAAAGCGGGTGCAAGATTTAGCTAAGTGTTAAAGTGCAGGCAATCCTCCTCCTCATATCAGAAATGCAGCAGTCATACAACAACAAAAAGGCACTAATCTAGTGTAAACATGACTCTATTTGTTAAAACAATTTGACTTTGTAAGCATGGGCGTAATGCCAGATCATGTCCCCTCAGCTGAGGGGCAGCAGCTTGGTGCTGCTGTGTGCCCGAGCAAGATGCTGTCCTGATGCTGAGGACTTTGTGCCAGGAATAAGGCTGTGATTCTAAGTCCACTGCTGGGTGCAGATGTTATTTTAGATGTAAAGCAAGTGCAGAAATCACTGTTCCATTTTAGGTGGTTTTGTGTTGTTTTGTTCTTTGTTGTTTGTTTGGTTGGTTTTTTTTTTAAAAAAAAAAGCCTTTCTTTGAGGTCAGCTGGAGAATGTTTCTGCTCAGATTTACCTCATTCAGATTTTTCTAAAACCATTCAAAAGTGATTTCTCCCAGCCATGAAACTGTTTTGTTTTAGACCAGCTGCTTGTTTCACTTCCTTAGCATTACCAGATCATCAGGTCTTGAGAGCATTGCCCTGTGAGCAACAGGGAGAACAGCTAAATGGGAAAGGTGAGCTCATGCATACAATAGAAAGCTCAAGGCCAATTCCCAGGTAAATAACACTTGCTGACAATTTCCCATTAATAGGCTTTTTCACCACAGGGGTCTTGTGTGTATTTTCTCTAGGTATGCAGTCAAGTAAAAACTACAGTCCTGAGCACTTGGTTAGTGCCTGTCTGCTTGGTGCATCACATGGATAAGTAGATTTTGCAGTGGTGTAAAGTTTACGTTCCAGCATTATGCTATCACTTATGAGAGTATATGTTACGTGCTTCTTAAGCAATTGCTGCTTAGTTGGAGTTGATGAGCTCCAGATAAATTATAGCCTTCTGTGTCTTATTATTTTCCTTTAAATTTTGTTTCCACAAAAAGTAGGAATGTTGAACCATCTTTTCAGAGCCCTAGCTCAACTTCATTGCCCCTTGCTCTAACCAGGTATTTTAACAAAGACTATAATCAAGAAAATAGAGGTGGTTTGCACACTGCATTTTCTTACATTATCACATCTCCTTTATGGGTAATAAATGCTGACAGGGCCTACAAGCTGTTAGACCCTGGCTGCTTCTGTGCCCTGTCTTCTTAAATGTTGTTGGGACAAAATACGTACCCTTCCCTGACACGAGAGGAGTTCTCTCTTCCAGCAAAGTGTGAACCACACTCAGGAAAGTGTCTCATGATGTTGCTCTTCATTGCATCTTTCTTTAATGTTTTACTTTAGTAAAACATACACAGCAAAGCAGGTATTTGAAAGATATCAAGGTAAAGGACACTACCCGTAGAATATTTTCAAAATCAGTTGCATTCCTTAAGGGGAGATGGTGTGTAATAGTGTTCTTTTTAGCTATAAAATCCTATAGAACTTAGGTGTAATGGTTTTTTGTGTTTATTCCACCTGTACATTGATTTGATCTATAGATTGATTCATTCTCAGAGATGTGCAATTATTTTCAGCCCAGACCTCAGCTCGTGTGGAAGTGAGTTGGGTCCTGACATCAGTCCAGTTATTCTGCAATGTGCTGGCCTGTTGTTTCTGGGCAGAGGAAAGGAATGCATTTTGCACTGGGTGATGAAATTTGGCTTCACTCCAAAGCTGAGAGTGTGGCCTGACAATTTGCCACAGAAGGTATTTTTTTGGTGTAAAAAATTAAACATTTAGGCTTGTCTGAAAATCTTTTGCTAGTGGTGTTGATTCAGTGTTGACTTCATAGCAAATTCATGTCTAACAAAAGAATTAAAGTAAGAAACCTCTTCAGACTGAAAAATCAATTTTACGATCAACAATTTTACAGATTTTCTCTCATCAAAAAGAACAAAAGTTTTGGGTTTTTTTTTCTCTGCATTATTTCAGAAATGTGATGCTCACAACTCCTTTGTCTTATGTTTTAACTTTTGGATAGAGAGGTAATACCACTTTCTGCGAAGTTGTAATATTTTAATTATGATTAGGAAAAACTTGACAACCTGAATCTCTGAAGCCATGAAAATAAAGAAAGAACCTGGGATTTTTTCTTTATTTTCTCTTCTTTTTTTTTTTTCTTTTTAAAGATTTTTCATCCCAGATGGCCTGATTTCTCAGCAATCTCAGGATTTGTGATAGTCTGGCTTTAGCCCTCTCCTCCATCTAGTCATTTTCTTCATGCCATAATTATTCTTATGTGGAACTACTCCTTTAATACATGATGAACACGTAAGCTTCAGTACCAATCACTGAGCCCTGAAATGTTTCTTTACAGATCATTCCTGCTCTCTCTGCTAGCAATGAACCCATACAGCAGTTTTTCAGTCTCTCTTGTTAAAACAGAAAGGCTGCAATTTGCAGGATGATGCTCAGCTCACCCTGGCTCAAGAGCTGAACAACGTGGCTTCAACCAAGGAACTCCCTGAACCATCCAGCAGCAGTGGGCAAAGCTGTAGTAGTTCTGGTTGTGGAATGAAATCTAATGACCATACTCTGGGGTCTCTGGCAGATTGGCTGTGTGAGTTTAGTATGCTGTGGTTCCCCCTCCCCCATGGCACGCCTTGTCCTCCTGCCTGGGAGTACTTACCTCCGTGCTATGCTTCTCATCCCACTTGGAAGGACAGGGTAAGGTCTTCAGCACCTACCGCGTGAGGCACCATAGTAGATCTGTGGCATGAGGGCAGGATCGATGTGGAGGCAAATTTGCCTGCCTCTACCTACTTTGGTTCTTCCCACCTCTGTCTGAAGCATCTGATGTTGGACGTTCTTAAAACTAAGGGACTGAGCTAGATGAATGCAGCCTGGCATGTCCTGTATTCCCAGCCAGCACCGTCTGATAATGAACAGAGCGGGATCTGCTGTTTCCTCACTTTTCACAGTGCTTTATCATCTGGGGATGCATTCTTCATGGAGAAAAAATATTGAAAGCGCCTGAGGCATTTAGACAGGCTCAAAACTCCAAAGAGACCTTATTGCTTAGATGTTCTGCTGGCTGAATCAAAAAG
Organism: Microhierax caerulescens; assembly: GCA_035590215.1. Classification (NCBI taxonomy): domain Eukaryota; kingdom Metazoa; phylum Chordata; class Aves; order Falconiformes; family Falconidae; genus Microhierax; species Microhierax caerulescens. The sequence continues at coordinate 64,017,468 of JAVJGJ010000001.1, forward strand.
AGTGATAGAGAGAATAGGTGTTAATTTATATCACAGGGTGCCCATGCCAGGTCGCCTCCAGGTATTTGGGGAAAACCCCAACATTCAGTTAAATCCAAACTTGTGTAGAAGCAATCCATATACCAGAATCCTGCAGAAAACGAATGAAAAAGGAAACACTTGGTGATGGTTAAAGCAGGCATGTTTTGCTGTGTACATCCAGTGTGCTTCAGGGTGTTGTGACGTGAGTGCCATAAATATTTAGAAAGAAAATTCACCCTTTCCTGACTTCCTGTAAGCCTTTAGCACTGCTTACACCCCTCTGAATCAGACACCTACTACATGGACCTGGCACGTGCTCATACCAGTGCTCACAACAGCCAACCTCCTTCTGCAAAGGGAGGGGTGATGCCTCTTCTGAAGGATGTGCTGATGCCAGGACAAGGTGGCCATGTATTCTGGAGGAGGATGGCTGCTTTTAATTGCAGGGACAGTGTACCTGTACTAATCCTCCTGGTATTCCCCTGTCCCAAAACTTCTGTTCTATTTCACTGCAATTTATCCTGAGCCTGTGTTCCTTCCCAAGTCAGGCAATCAAGGAGAGAGTATGCAGCCCAGGATGCATCCTGAACATGGTGAGCAGAACTGGGCAAAGTCGTTATCACATCAAAATTCACTCTGTGAACTGGATCCATCCTTAGTTTATTTTGTATCCTGGAAGCTCAGGTCAAAATCACTGAAGTTCCAAAGTGCTTTAAGGAATCCCAAGGTTAAGTGAGGTTGGTTTGGAAACTGTACAGGATCCACATCCTTGTGTAGCCTCAGCCTGATGCTGGGTTAGAGTGCTTGCTTTGAGTTTTACTGTCCCAAGAAGGTTTGGGAACTGTGAAGCACCTTTGTAGCACAGGCCAGATCAAGAAGATTTACTGTGTGCACTGTGAGCTACCTACTCCTCCAGGAACCAAAGAAAGAAAGAAAAGAAAAAAACATATTTTGTGAAATCACTTGTGATTTCTCTCTAGGTCCTTTCTCTGCACCTTTGCCTGTAGTGGAATGAAGCTGGGTTAATTAGCATTGATAATATACAGCTGTGGGTTGGCTTCAGGGGCAGCGGGTTGGTCAATGTAGGTAAGGTGCAGCTGTGGCTGGTGCTGTTAAGGGGTTGAGATCCAATTAAGAGAGAGCAGCTGAGGAAGAAGTGAAAGGAGAGATGAGGAGAAGGCAGCAGAGGGACTGAGATGAAGAATGTGCTAGTATGAGATGATAAAAGACTTTATTGTAGCTTGATAGTGTGGATAGTGCTGTGACATTTGCCTGCTGTAAAGAGTGGTAGACAGGAGAAGATTATGCCTTTTGGGAGGTAAGAGCTTCTGTCCTATATTCTCACTGACTGGGGAAAGGCTCTAAGCATGCAATTCAGAGAGGAGAAAGCACTCGTACTGGTTCTGATATAAAAATGTGCTGGATGGATTGAGCTGACTGGTGTGCATTGGGGTCAAAGAGGAAAGACAGGTGAAAAACAGAAGACCGTATCAGGAACTGCATGTGGCAGGTGATTGTTTTAATCCTGTTTTTTTTTAAATTTTGTTTTATTGTATCACAAGGTCTTATGGTTGTGTGCTGGCTTTCTCGTTGTCTGTAAACGTGTATGTGTGTTTAACCAATGTCAGCATTTCTGTACAAGGAAAAAAAGTTGGGTTTTACTTGATGGAATTACTTCCAGCAGAACAATACTGGAGATGCAGAGATAAGCAGTGTTACATTTTGGAGGTGACTGCATGAGGAAAAGGGAAAGTAAGAACATAAGGGAGCAAAGGGTTTGGACTGAAGCATTTTTCTATTTAAAAATGAAAGATTCAGCAGTGTAGTACACATATATCTAGCAATCTTGCTAACTTGTCTTGGATACAAAAGGATGTGAAAAATGAAAATGTTATGTCAATGTTGTTTAAAATGCAGCTTCTTGGAGTTGTAATAGTTTCATTCTGATGGTTTGGAAAAAAAACAATAGCCAGGAAACCTGGGTGCTTATTCGACTTAAGCATGGCTTTTCTTTGGAGAATTTGGGAAGGCCTGGGGGCTGTATAAAGGAGCCCAGGAGGGCTAGGCTGTGAAAAGATCTCATAGTGGAGAGATCAACAGGTTAAGACAAACATGCCAAGCTTCAAAAGCATTTGGTTCATCTTAAGAACTCTTCTGGAGATGAGCCTATTCATTGCAGAGTTATGAGAAAATGTAAGGAAAAGGGATGATGTCATCCTGGGAGAAACGGAATGCACAGCTACCCTTTTCAGGAAGGACTGTCTTTCTCCTTCTCTATTTTTGCTAGCTAGGCAATAATTACAACTATACTGAAGAAAACTTCTACCTTCCTTGAATAAGAGGAGCCTTGAAGCCCTGGGTAAGGACATTTAATGTATTTTTGAAAGCATTGAACAACCTTCCATGGGATCCAAAGCAATTTTTAACTTGTCAGTCCCTATAGAAGGAGTAAACCTCCAGCTCTTGTTTTGGATTTCCTCAAAACAACTATCTTTTTGCAGTTATTCAGAGCTTTCAGCAGGTTGAGAACCAAAGTTCAGGATGATCAACAGTTCAGGGTGTCATGAAGGGATGAATAGGGATGCTAGAAGGATGGTTAGGGATAGTGGTTGATTGGCAGCAATGATAATGGTAGGGGATGGGTTAGCTGGCATGTAGAAGCAGTGTTCTGTGCTGTGGCAAAAGCTTGTGGGACCAGCTTCAACTACGTGCCACAAAATGGCTGTTGCTTTGCATATCGGGCTGACATGCCTTCTCAAGACTGAGTTTAACAGCCAGTTAAACAGGCTGTTTATCTGTCAACTCTCAGACTTGCCTGCTGCAGCAGGGATAGCCTGTAGGCAGGCTCCCTGGTAGGGGGGAGTGCTCCTCATCGCAGCAGCAGCTCCTGCACCACACCAAGACAGTCCCCCGTGCTCAGGGCTGCACTGAGGCAAGGTGAAGGCCTAGCCTTTCCAGTCTTGCCAGTCGTGATAACCTCTCGGTGTGTTTGTGCCTGCTGACAGGCCTGTGTACCCCAGCAGCAGTGTTTCCCCAGGCAGGTATTTAAATTGGGATTTCAGGCAGGTGAGCTGCAGGTGACAGCCCAGATAGTGGGGTGTTTATGTGTGTGGTTTTCAGCAATCTCTTTTGTATGCTCCTGTTTGATAGGCTGACAGACTGTTTTTTATTACTATGAGTTGCTTTTGTAATGTTTTGTTTCAGCTGTTCTGTATTCCCAAGAATTTTTTCTCACTTGGCACGGGAGAGACGGGAACTGTGTTTGAAACAATCTGTGAGAAACATGCAAATAGCCTGATCCAGACTTGGATGTGGATTTCTATTGCTTCAAAACACAATTTCCTTTCAAACTGAGGCTTTTACTCTGCCCTTGAAAGAGACAGGAGCTAGTTGCAGAATGCAGATCTGTATGAAAGTTTTCAACATCCCGCTGTGTGATGGCCTATACCTTGGATTTAATTTCAGGTCACTTTCTAGCACCGGGTATTTCATTTCTCATCTGTCCTATGAGTCCTACTTTACTGTACAATTGTTGATGCTTCTGAAAGCTCCTGCCAACAGTTTGCCATCTGTTTTAAACTAAAACCATTTAGTTTCTCGTGATGTGAGACAAAACCATCTGATATGAAAATATGAACTGTAGGTGGCCAACTTATCTCTGTTTAATGTAAATGAAAACTCTCAAACAGTATGCAGAGAATTTGGTAATGTTCTCTACCCACAGACCCTTCCAGAGGTCTCATGTAAAGCTAAGTGCAGCCAGCTCCTAGGTGTGCAGGTTTATGGCTCCTCTCCAGCTCAAGACTTGAGACTGTTCTTCTGTCATCACCACCGTTCATTTAAAGTACGTGTGAAACTGAGAAAACCTCATTTTCTTCTTCAAAAGGATTCTCAGATTTCTTAATTTGTGAGTCTATAAAATGCTTGTCCTTGTGCTCTTGGATGTTCCTTAAGTGCCCCTGGCATGCATGGAGAGAGAAACGACTACTCACTATGTCTCTTACAAGAGGAATGAGGGCTGTCGGGTGAAATTAGCAGGAGGTAGGTTGAAAGCAAGCAAATAGAGGCAGTTTTTGTGTGGCGGTCCTGGCCAAAGCTGCACTGGCTGCAGAGAGTTTAGGGGGTTCAAGTGGAGACAGGAAAAGTTAATGAAGTACACCATGAGGATTTCTAAGACAATAAAACCAATGTCCAGCTCAGGTAGCTAGAGACTTAGGAGCATATGACAGGAACGTCACTGTATGTTCAACTTATTCTGGTATTCCTCGCTAGAATATCTCTTTTGGCCACTCACAGGATCAGAGGCTTTTGGTCAGAGCTAGCAGAGGCTAGGGATGCAGGTGGGATGAAGGGTGAGGAACAGGACTAACTGTATTTGAGGACGGGCTGCCAACATGTCTGTTGGATATGGCATGGAGTGCAGGCGTTGATCCTGCTGCTGTAGACATGGACTGTGCTATGCCTCTGCTATCATCTAGGGGAAGAAAGTTTTGCTTTTGATGAACTGACAGTGACTGCCTTGTGATAAAGAAATCCTCCCCAAGCCTTTTTCGACTGAGAGTGGACTCAGCTTTCAAAAGTGCCTTTCATTACTTCAGGCCATTTTCTCAATTTAGAGATCTGAAACAGAGGCAACAGTGAATTACTTTATATCAAAAATACACATTTCAATTGAGGTGAATCAACGTGAAGCAACAGAGAAATCAATAATGATGCATTATAAAAGCTAAAATCTGTAGGAACACTGTTTTCCAGTGGTGCTGAATTTTAGCTGAAATAGTGACTCACCATTTGAAGCACTCCAGCACCGGAGGGAAAGATCTCAGAGCAGATCCCAGATTAATTAATTTTTCTGGGCCTCTTAGGCTGAGCTTCCCACTGAAGCTCAGTGAAGCTGAAACAAGAGGCAGGAGTAAAGAGGAAGGTACTGAGGAAGCTCTGGAGGTCAAGTTGGGAGGCAGTGGCAAGAGCTAAGATGGTAGATAAGGAAACAAGAAGAGCAACTGCTTAGAAATCTACAGAGAAAGAGAAAGGTCTCCAGAAACTGTGGCAGTCAATAAATATATGTCCTGGAAAAGTAGCTCTGTAAGGGAGTGGGCAGACCAGTCTGTAGCATGTTGCATCGTGATGAAATCAAAAGGCCATAGTCTGCAAGCTCTGGTCACCTAGGAATCGGGTTGGATTTATGGCTTTACAAGCTACTGCCCTCTATGTTTCTGCCATACTTTTTAAAGTGATCTAATGACTTCAGGGAGTATTTTTCAAAGGTTATCATTGGGGGATTTAGGAGCACGCATTTCAGTTCCTCTGAGACTCTTGTGCTCCCAAAATTAAGCTCTCTTAAAATCTCCCTGGTAACCATTATGTATCATACAGCCCAATTGCAACAGAATTTTAACAGTTTAATTTTTCCCTTTCATTTATGAAAGATTAGTGATCATTTTAGCTGGTTGAAAGATATAGAACAATGATAGAAATTGTATCTCTTCCAAGTTGCATTTTTAGTATTGGTTCCTAGCCTGCCTTTTTCATCATTCCTGATTTGTGAAATGTAACTGAACCAGTGATAGAGAGAAGGAGGGAACAGAGGGAAATCAAAGCTGTGTTTGATCATTGGAATTGACATTGGAATATGTATCAATTCCAAACCAAATGCTTCTGGCAGCTTCCAAAAAAAGGATATAAAGAAAGAAATTGTATAAAGGGAGAGTCATCTGTACTTGCATTTGAGATAATCATTAACAATAATTAACAGCATAAAATAAGGGATTCGCAGGGGAGTATGCATCTTCTGAAGATAAGGTTAATGGTCCTGTATACTGTGAGTGACTGCCTAGATTGATGCCAATGCCTTGATCACAGCACTTCAGAGAAGATGCTAACAAACCAGTGCATTATGCTAACATGTTGAAAAGGCTGCTCCATCCACATGTGTGCACATCTGGATAGAGCAGAAATTTTCTACCTGACCCCCTCCTCCTGTTTCTGAATTTTCTCCTAACTTAGTGCACTTGAAGACACATTGCTGCCACTGGCACCTAAGCAGGCAGAGAAACAGCTGGTGCAGGTCCTAGGACCATTCCTACTGTAGAGGTCCTGCACAAATGTGATATCTGTATGAAGTTTCGCAATCCAACTTGAAAGATGCTGAGGGAAAATGAGAGTGCTTATGCAGGGCAGAGATCTTGCCTTGTTTTATTGGAGCTGCCGCCATGGAAAACTGAGAGTCAAAGGAGGATACAGACTCTTAAGAAAGAGGCAAGCACTTGCCAAAGGATGCTGGGTGGCACTGGGGGCCAGTATTGAAAATGTGTTAACTTAATATTTTCAATACCATCCAACAATCTTTAAAATAAAAAGAAACTTAATTTTAGTAGATGTGGGGCTCCAAAGTTCTTGTAGCTTTCCCAGACATATTTTAGTTAACCTGGTGGTTACATAATTTGCTGGGTTTCCCTTTTGGGAAGAGGGTATATCTTTCCATATTTCTAAGGAGAAAAGGCCAGACTCAGTTGCCTGCAAATCAAGTGTCCTTCAGTCCAGTTAGCCCAGTTCTTTCTGGGTGAGGATCAGGCCTAGTGACTGATTTATTTATGATTAACAGCAAAATTTGAAGCCAGTTCTGAAGCCAGTCTGTCTGTTGTTGCAGTTGGGGGCTGAAGGGGAAAGGGGAAGAATTAGCTTTCTCTTTGTGCTGTCAGATAGCTGAGTCAGCTGTATCGATATTACACTGCCCCTGGGCCTCATGCTGCACAGAACTGTGGATCAAATAGAGATGCTGAACAATAACCATGTACCCAAACAAAAGCCCCAAAAGTAGTATTGACATGGACTGCATTTGGTATTCTTATAAAAGCATGACAGCAATGTAATCTTATTCTCCTTTATCTTTTGTACGCTGATAGTCTGATTTCTCTTTGCTATTTCAATTAAAATTTCATGTTCTATTTAAAAAATAATTCCAGACAGATGAATCAGCAGCTCACTAACCATGGGTTTGGGTTTTGTTTGGTTTGTTTTTTCCTAAGGAGATTTATTGGTTTAGTTAAGAAAAAACAGTCAGAACTATCTTCTAAAGCACCACAGCCCAAGTTGAGAATACAAGCAAGAACTATAGTAAATGGACAAATAGCAAGGAAATTCTTCTCCCTTCCCATCTCTTTCAATGCATTGAGTCCCAAGTAATCACTTAAAATTCCTACTGCACCCATCCAAAATAGGTCACTCTTCAATATTGCACCTTACCTCATCAATTGAGCATATGCTCACATACTACTTATGTCCCTTAAATTCTCTGGACTGTTTGTCATAAATGGCTCAAAATATCATTTGGTTCCAGCTCTTGGCTCATATACTAGAAGCTTCTTATGCCTCTGAGCTATTCTCTGGTGCTTAATAATGTCACTTTTTTTTTTTTTTAACTGAGGCAAGGGACTAAGTGATCTTTAACATTACTTCTTTTTCCTCTTCAGAAATCAGAGCCTGAAATTTAAGCAGCCCCTTCTTGGTGTATGGAAATGATTCTCTAAACACTATTCCACATGTGAAGCTATAAATTTTAAGCATCCACCTTGCACCCACTCTGAGAACCTCCAAGAATTTCTCGCAATGACTGAACCTACTGCAGATGTGGAGAGAAGCACTGTCCTAAGACTATGCACATTGTTATTGCACTCAAAGATATTTAAGGATGCATTTAGAAGTCCAATGGAGCAGGACTCTTTTCTCAACTCTCTCTTGCAACTGCTGTTCAGAAAACACATCTACCAAGCAAGAATCCTTCTTTTTGAAAGCTCTCTTGGATCACGATGATGCATGTGTAGCTGAGGTTTCTAGCCCTTACAGTTTGGAGACAGTGATACTTCAGCAAATCAGCTTCACAGCGTGCAGAAAAGTACTGATTCCGTTGGGTGCCCTGCAAGGAGTATGTCTGGGGTCTCAGTCCTCTTTGTCCAGACTGTGGCTTTAGCTGAAGCACACAAAATATCCTTTTCTTGTCGGTGTGTCCAGCTGCACATTCGGTGGAAAGCAGGCTCTGTGTGATATATTGCTCCTCTCCTAAGAAAATTTCTAATACATAAGAACCAGTATAAAAAACCCTAGACAGGGACTCACATATGAAATTGTGCATGTGTGACTACAGTAGGCTGATTTAATGCACATACTGTCCATATAATTGATATTGATAACGACTTTAAAACTTGCTAAGACTATCTCCTCTACTTGTAAATTACAAGAGCCAGTTCTGTGATACATTTTAATTCAATCTCCCATAGTAGCTGAAAAAATAGTTTGTCTTGATGAGTGCAGTGTGAAAAGCTCTTTATACAGTAGGCTTTAGAGAAAACCCTTCCAGTTAGCCACAGTGTGAGCAAAGTGGGATAAAGTAGGAGTCCCCTCCGGCTGTGATGTCCAGCTGTTTGCCGGTTTGCTTTTCAAAGGTACAGGCTGATCGCATGCTCACCCACCTTCACCTAGATACAATCTGTGCTGCCACCAATAAAGCTCATCATTCACAGCTGCCACACCTGATCCCACTATACATTCAGCATAGGAACATGCTTTCTGGAACACCCAAGTAGTAAAAAAAAACCCCAATTTTCTCATCATAAGCACATTTCAAATAGTTTTGCTGAGTGGGGGTTGACAAAAACTTCATTCTCAAACTCATGCAACTATTCCTCCTTTGCCAACATTAAGATCGTACTGAGGGCTATGTTGTTTTAAACATTGGGCAGGGGCGACACATGAAGACATGAAGTGCAAAGCCATGAGCTTTAGCTGTGCTTCCTTGTCCATACACATTTGTGACAGGATACTTGTTTTGAGAAAGGCAGAGGGGCTATGGGTGGTACAGGATACTCCAATCTTAGGAAAATCAGATCTCTTCTGAAAAGATTGTACTTAGGAACTGAGTTCCCTGTAGCCTTTGTAATTAGCAGCAAAAGATCAAAATTATCTGACCAGGAGCAGCCTCCTAAAAAAGTTAAGCACATGCTTAGATTTAATAGGATATATTGAAAAACTACTTATGTCAGCATGAGTGCTTGTTTTTATGAGTATATTTATATTTAAGCTTATGTTTACTGTGAAACAGAAACCTCAAATAGTACTTTTAAGTGAATTGTGATCTCATTAAGAAATAAAAGCTCTCCTTGTGATAAGTGTGGTAAAACCCCCCTGTGTTTAGCTTTGCTGCTAATGAAGAAGAGTGTCTTTCTGCAGTGTCACTATGTTGAATATTAAAAATAACATGTACACACCTTTATCTTAAAAATGTCTATGAAAGCATCACAGTGAAGACACATGGGGGTAAGGAGCAGATGTTCTGATAAGATGAATATTCAGGTTTTAGTTTACAGGGTAATTATTACTGGTTGTTACAAAAAGGTCCTTGCAGTGAGAGAAGCTGAGCGCTGGAGCAGGCTTTGGAGTCTCCATCTTTGGAGAGGTTTGAAACTTGGCTGGACAAGACCCTGCAAAATCTCATGTAATGGGACCCTGCTTTGATCAAGTTTGAACTCAAGGCCTCCAGAGATCCCTTACAACCTGAGTTATTCCGTGATTGTGGTGATAACATCAAGCAGGTAAGGGAGAACTAAGTGCAGGAATGTCAGATAATGCAGCAGGGGACACTGTAATCAAGGATGAATTACTGTGAAGGTGATGTATTGATGGATGTAGACTTCATTATTGAGGGGACCATAAGATGTCTGAAATTATTACAGTGAACTCCATGAAGACTTTGGGCTCCTGAAACTCTGCACTACCTGCCACGTGCAATTTTCTGAAGTACTTCAATGTTGGAATTTGGGCCAAGAGTTCCCTTTTCATTTGGAGGAGTTTTGAATGCCTTTAAATATATTTTGGACTCATTGTTCCTTCAGGGACCCAAGGGAAGCAACCACATTTTAAAAAGCTGTCAGCCTTTCCCATCATACTGGCTTTCCTCAGGAAAAATAATTCATTTGGAAGCATCTATCCCATCATTTGCTACCCCAAGACATCTGTGTTGGGATGGCTGAGTATTTTCCCTAAAAATCATTGGATTTTTGTGATAAAATGCATCATCCCCCTAAAGAATCTGGAAAATCTGAGCTTGCAAATGTAACACCTTCTTCTCTACTATTTCTTATCTTCCTTGAAATAGTTTAACATCTAACTTCATCTCGTCTGAGGGACAAAAAGTTTGACTTACATGGTAAGCCACATCCTTTGGAAAACTTTGACACTTGGGCACCAGTTCTGACATCCCTACTGAAAAGTCACATTTGTGCAGGTTTTTGTGTCTCTTCAAAGCGTGTGGGGCCTTTACTAGAACTTAAGATGTTTCAGAAAATTTTATTTCAGTTGTTGTTTCATGCATTATGATATTTAGGGTATAGATCCAGCCAGATAGTGTGGACATTTCAAATTCTCTAAGCGTAAGTCTGCTGGAGCCCAAGTTGCTCTTTGGCTCATGTACTGATAAAGCATAGCATACAGAGTAGAAGTAAATTTGCAGCTTACTGATTTTGGTTCTTTAAGATGAATTGTGATCACAGGAAACTAACAGTGGCCTTCAGGGTGAGTCCAGGGCAGACTTTCACCTCTGTCTACAGAGATGTCTCCCAGCTTCATTCTGAAATGCTTTTAGGAATGACCTAAATCTGATTGAAGTAAAAAAGTTTTACAATTGTCTTTAAGAAGCTCAGTAATGGTAGGAAATTATTTTGAGAATCCCACTTGAAGCTTCTATTTCAGGATCAAATGCTACTAGTGGATTGCAGACAATTATTGGGGATATTTTGAAAAACTGAGAATAAAATGATCTTGTTCACATGCCTTTTGACCATCTTTCTCAACCATAGATAAAATCTATACAGATGTCCATAAAACCAGATTATTAAATAAATGCATTTGGCTTGGTAACCATCCCAACATGAGAATAATTAATCTTTCTCTTTCCCCAGCTGGATGAGGAAATAATCTGACCTGTGTTACTGCAGTAGCTGCTGTCGCTGTTTCACTGTGCATTTGGGAATATCACAGTTTGAAAAAGACTCTTTATATCATCTGTGGCCCAAACAATCCTCTTCTTTCCTGTTTAAAAAAAGGAAAGTCCTTAATTGTAATGAAAATATGCTAAGAGAAAAGCTGATGCTACCCTTCTGAAGTGTACTCCACATCACATCTGGTGGGCTTGAACATAATTAATTAAAAGTGTAATGTGAAGGAATGGCATGCCAAAATCTTTAACGTAATTCCAAATCATGCCTTATGCCAATCTCTCACTCCCTGCCAGCATGAGCTAATGTATCTATGGCTGGAGTTTGAGGTACTCTGGCATGTGAAAGAAACTGTCAGTAGATTTTGGGCATAAAAATGGAAGAACAGGTGCACCAGTCCTACTAGAATTTACCAGCTCCAGGATAACACTTGCTAAGGTTGTATGACAACAAAAATCAGTGTTCATTCCAGGAGAAAGTGGTAGCATTACCCAGAGAGGAGGCAAAATATTCAACTCCCAGACATCTCCCTGCCCATATTTGTCTGTGAGCAAACTTTCTTCCTTTTATTTTTTTTTTTCCCTCCCTTACAGCAGTCCTTCCCTCCTACTCATTTGCCCTGCTCTTCATTAGCCTTAACATGTATCTCTGCCATCCAGCTATCATGAGAAGGACTGTGCTGAGGTCTGTAGCAATTCTATGGTCAGATTCTTACCAAACCCATGTGTCTAGATGAAGTAGTCATGATCTGAACCATGCAGACACGGTACTGAGTTTGAAAATCTGTTCATTTAAGTGGACAAGGCAGGCAGCAGAGAGTAGTAGAGCTGCTTAAAGCCAGGATCAGAGCCTGGATCAGAACGGACTCCTCTGGATCCTTAACCCCTGTACTACATAGTCCTGGGAGACAGTTCAGGCTTCAGGTCAAGCATGCTCCCAGTCTAAACACCCTAAAAGTAGAGTTGGTATTACTGGAGGAGAAAGCATGTCTATATTCAGTAAGACCTTTATCTCCTTTTTGGTTCATATTGGAGCTCTGTGCTTAGTCCAGCAACAATGATGTATCCCAAGACTTGAGCAATAAGGCAGCCCGAAGCCCTTGAAGGACCCCAGCGTCACCTGCCACAAGGGCATCCTGAGCTTGAAGTGACTTAAGACTGCATATTAAAATATAAAAGTGACATACACGCAAAGTATATTTGCCTTGTGAGCCAACAACTTTTCAGTGTAGCTATAGCTTCTATGTATGCCAGAAACAATTAGTAATTCCCATCAGCTGAACGTGAGCCCTGCAAGGCTGTTTGTTTCCACCACAGTCTCTGTCAGAGGCAGACTGGCTCTGTGTTTTGTGTGTGCTAATACCTCAGCTTTAGCTCGCTTTAACTTGAGTGGTGCCAGCCCCTGAGGAAATGGGAGGACAGCCCTCCGTATGGATAAGCTCATGTTGGTACGTACCATCCTTGCAGTCCTGTGTGTGTTCGAAGGTGCCTGTGGTTTCTCTAGAGCAGTGCCCTCTATTCTTATCACTCTTACAGTGGGAAACTAGCACCGATAACGATGTTCATCCACTTCACTGCCACGGCAACTCTGGGAGACTCCAATAAAGACCCCGTTTCTCGTAACGCTGTGTTCCATCTTGTCTATTTTAGGCACCAATTTAGGAAGCCCAGTTAAAAAAGTATATACGCTTCGTGTCCCAGGGCTTTCTGCATATAAATGCTAGCATAGTAAAATTACAAAGAAGAGCTAGTTACACACACAAAAGGCCTTTTATATGTTTTGGCTCAGATCAGGTGGTTGTAAGGGAGCATCAGCTGGCACAAATTCTTTTAAAATCATTTTTTTTTTTTAGTTTTATGTTTAATACCTGGCAGTGCAGGCACATACATTTGTGAGGACCAGGTCCTGTGCTTGGCAGCTGTCAAGCATTAGGCAACTCATTTCACCTCTTGGCTTTGAACAGGATCTATTGAGGGCAAGGATTTTCTTTCCGTATGTGTTTTTTGAGTGCCTTAGGGACTACAGTCTTGACCTTGGATAGGATTTGACATTCACACCTAGACAGTGTGTGACTGCTGTTCTAATAGGAAAAGCTGTCTGGTGTCTTTTTAAATCAAGCAGTCTTTCCCAGGCTAGTGCACCTGTATTGGCTTCTCTAGACTGACATAGGTTTCTGCGTGCAGAACAAACTCTGCTCCGTTGACTTCAGTAAGGTGATCAGTTTCTTGAAGTGCTACTTTTTCAGGTAGCTAAAATAGAGGGTTTACTATCTAAATTCAAGCATCTAGTTTGACAACAGTGATTACTTTGTTTTACCTCTGTCATGAATGTAAGATAGCATTAACTGTGTTTAAATAATCAGTTTATGCCTGCTTCACGGTATATAACTCTTTCACTACAAATACTAACCAACAGGACTACAGTGGGACATTGTTCTGCTTTAAATCTACGAGTCCTTCAGAAAGTAATATAGAGTGGCACTTGAGGGAGGTTGGATAATCTAAAGGTAGTAAAGGCCTGACTTCATTTAGAACTGTATAAATGATACGACCTTGATAGTTAAGTAGTTGAGGGGCAGCTAAGAAAAACAGTAACTTGCTCGTCTAATTCTGCACAGAGCACTACAATGACATGATCTGGAATAGTGGATAAGGACACATATCAACAGAGACCAATCTTTCCAGAAGGTGCTGTGACACCTTAGAACACCTTACAAGCCATTTTTAGTTTCTACATTTTGAAGGGTATGACAGGTAACTATTATGCTTATCCCAAATTACAAAGCAAAAATGTAATCAAGTCCATAAGCTTGAGATGATTTTATCTTTTCACGATATCTGATTCAATCTCCAAAGCTGCAAGAATCCTGAATGCATCAAAATACAGAATATCACTTGACTTCTCTTTCTTGATAACATCAGCAAGATACCAGGAGAGTTGACATCTTGCTTAATTGATCACATAAGTGAAAATAGGTGTCCAGATTTCTATATGTGAACATGTGTGGCTCTAGCTGAGCAGCAATGTGTGTTCCTGGTGTTCAACCAGCCTGAAATCTTCCCTTACTAAGCGCCACACGGCCCCTGGGGTACAAGCCACTGCTCGCATCCTAGGAAGCCAGTGCTATGTGCTCGATACTGCAAGTATATCCCTAATACAACCGCTTTAACAGCAGTTAAGCTCTGAATTGGGAATTTCTGTGAAGGGATTATGGTAAAAACTGAAAAAAGAGTATGGGTGCTAGTTCTTCCCTCCATTTCCTCCCTGTGGGCAACCTTGCTCTCTTCTGGCTTTATCTTCTTGCTATCTTGATGATTGCTGTGTCCAGGCTTTCAGTATATCCGAAATGTGGCCTGCCTGCCTGCCTAGCTCTCTGCAAACGCACTTGACAAAAGGGAACGTATTAAGGAAGTTCATGCATTCAGACAACCAGGATCCATCTGGTTCCTTACTCAGCTCCAGTATCACCCCTTTGTGTGTGACCTTCAGAATTATACCTTCTTGGCTCCAATACAGCAGAGCACTTAAACACTAGATCTGGACTCAGTTTTTCAGCTGAAGCTTATTTTCATTTGAAAAAAACCCACAAACTAACTATATTTGGCGATACTGGTACATTTCCAAAATTCATCTCAGGTTTGCTGAATTGTTCCTGTAAAAAAATAAAGTAGAAAAAAAATGTAAGCCAATGTTTACTTTGGCATTTTTAAGAGTAATATGTTTATTTCTCTATTTAAAACTGTGTCTGACAGGATAAAAAAGCCTAATGGAAGGTCCTTCATGGAGGACCAGGAGATAGCTGTCCTCCAAAGATGAAGGAGGCAAGCACAACTAACTGAGACTGCCCCAGAATTACATTTGTGTAGGGTTTTTTTCCATGATGATATAAATATACAAAAGCAACTTACTCTACCATCTAAGTAGTATGTTCAAAAGTACTGAAAAATATCATGGGTCAATTTTTTTCCAAAGCAGTTTCTGCCAGACATATCTGCAGAAGACTTTTTAGTGTCTGGCTGTTTTCTGAGGCACAATGGTACTATATTCTTTTGAAAATCTCTCCTTCAGCCCTAAAAGAAAGAACCACTCAGCCAGTAGCAGAGATACCCATGCACAACAGAATAACATTAAATTAACCATTTAACAGTTCAAAACCATGAGTAGCAGAATATACAAAGCCTTCTTAGGGTTAATAAATAATTGTTTGGGTCTGGATGAACCCTAAAGTAATTCTTATAGTCCTGAACTTGTATTGGTAGCTAGAAAGGTGGTGATAGCACACCAGCCTTATAACCTATGATATAACCTGTTATAACCAGTACTATAACTGGTGATAACATGCCAGTGTTCTGGCCACTGCTGAGCAGCGCTCGCACAGCATCAGGGCTGGCTCTCCAACCTCCCCCCCTGCCTCCTCACCAGTAGGCTGGGGGTGGGCAAGATCTTGGGAGGGGACACAGCCAGGACAGCTGACCCGAAGTGACCAAAGGGATATCCCATACTGTATGATGTCTGCTCAGATGTAAAAGCTAAGGGAAAGGAGGAGGGAGGGGGAGCATTCATTATTTACAAAGTTTGCCTTCATGAGCAATGGCTAGTGTACCGAAGCCCTGCTTCCCGGGAGGTGGCTGAACATCACCTGCTGATGGGAAGTAGAGAATAACATCTTTTGTTTTTCTTTGCTTCTGTGCATGCTACCTTTGCTATTGCTTCATTAAACTGCCTTTATCTTGACCCACAGGATTGGGGTTTTTTCCCCTCTTGTTTTCTCCCTCCCTGTTCTGCTAAGGAAGGGAGTGATAGAGCGGCTTGGTGGGCACCTGGCCTCCAGCCAAGGTCAACCCACCACAATAATTTATTTTCAATTTAAATTGCATCCCTACTCATAATCTCATTTCTCCCCACTGACACTGTACAACTGTTATTTTGCCTCTTGAGGCAAATGCATCTATTTCTGGCACTGCTCATTTTCGCCCTCATTCACTGCACTTACAGTGATTCAGTACTGAGTTGCCCTGAATGTAAACAACGTGTCTGCAATCCTGTGTGTTGATGAATTTCTCTGATACAGTGATGATGTGTTTTCTTTCTAGATGCTGTGGCCAGGCATGTCATTTTATATGCTGTGTCTATAATACCAGCCTGTTCCCACAAGAATCAATGACAGCCAGAAACAGAGAATGTGTTTGCATTAAATCAGGAGTGTGCTGAAATTAAAGTCTGTCTCTTCATGTGGCTCTGGCTCTTGGTGCTGTCTTCTTCATTGAGTGTCTGTTTGAAAAACGATGGCTCTTGCCACCCATTGATACAGCAGATGTTACACCACAATACTTCAAAGAAGGGATTCCAGTTCTGCTGATTTTAGCATATGACAGTCTCCTGGGGTCACAAAAAGCTTTTGGAGTGAGGTTCTTTGCCTTCAAAACAGCTATCAGCTGCAATGGCCTCAATGCAATTTTAATCTCTGAGGACTATTTGTCCTGCACAACTCCCATTTTGGGAACCAACAAAGAAAATACCAAGCAAGTAGGAATAGGCAAGGTGAGGACATTAACCTGGGAGGTATGAAGCATAGCTATGGTCCTTCTTCCAGGAACAGTCTTTGCAATTTTAGTGGAAGTCTCTGGATCAAGTGCAGAACAGGAAGGATCCTCCTCCCTTTTGTGTCAGGGTCTCCAGGCTTTCAGTGTGGCTCAGAGGCTGGTCCAGTTATTGACTCAAGCACATCATCAGCCTGTGGGAGGATTCACTCCTGTGTATGGTCAGAACCCAAGAGGATCTGGCACCATGTGGAGCAGGTGACAGCTACACGAAGGTTTGGACTCTGTTATTGGTCACTAGATGATAGATGTAGGGACTTTAGGGACCAGATGAGTATGTTAGGCAAGCATATTGGTTAATTAATTCTAGAAAAGTTGTTCCTGTTTTTTTAAAATCTTGGCATTGCTACTATCTTCCAATTGTGGATGTTGTGGTTTTTTTTTTCCCCAGGGTGTGATTCTTGGGTATTTTTGTTCTGCTGTGGAAAGTCTGCTGTGTGCTGTTTCAGGCAGTTAGGCTATGTTATAGGCTGGCTTCCTGCATGCTCTGATGTGATTAGTTGTAATGCTGAGCCTGAGGTGTGTAGGCTTTTTATCAGATTGCCTTTGTGGACCCTAGATGTGGTACAGAAATGAGATAAAGGAAACAGGGAAAGTGGTATTTTGTATTCTAACAGGGTATGAAATCCAAAACTAGCATGAGAGCAACCACAAAAACAGAAAGCCTGCAAAAACGGTTCCTTGAAACATCTCATGACTTCACCTTTAAAAAAATGTTCTACATGGTTTCAGATTAAATTAGCATCTGTTCTAGATACGAGATCAACTTTTGCTGACTTCAGTCACAGGACAGTGTGTTCCCTCGAGCTCAGTTGTTGTTGCTTTCTTGGCTTCCCTCAGATCTGCAAGAATGCATTGAGACAAATGAATTTAGCTGACTGTTTCCAGTCAGACCATGGGAGTGTTTATCTCTGTATTAACACAGGGTGCCATGTTAATCTTCATCTAGTTTTTCCTCCTCTAGTGATAGCTCCAAATCAAAGTATTGTATAAAAATGAACTGCTTTGAAATTCTTCTTTAGATGTTTTATGTTAATTCCATTATAATGTACCACAATCAGGCAATAGTGATGGTAGCAATATTTACTGCTTTTATAGAAATTGAAGGTAGCTTGGCATGTGCCCAGAAAAGTGCTTCTGCAAACACAGACAACGTCAGCTCTTATATTCTTGGTAACAATAAGTGTTCTACAAACTTCCATAAAAATGTAAGAGAGTAAGATTATTGACATGCTCATTAGAAATGGCTGTAGGTTTGGGGGTGGAGGGTTTGGTTTGGTTTGTTTTTTTACATATGCAACGTGTCTTAATGATGTACCAAGTACAGGATTGTTTTGGTAAGGATCTGAAGGGAAGAAGCCCAGATAGTCAAAGAAAACTCTCTATGCTGATAGAACGTTAGAAAACTGAAACAACTTATAAGGTATCTATTAAGGCTGAAATAATGTCAAGGGATTGTAAAGAGTTTTCCCTACCACATTAGCAAGGGAGAGAAGCCAAGCCATTGCACTGGTACACAGAACTTCCATGAGACAGTGAATTAATATTGTGTACAGAAAGTAACACAGTGTAGGAAATAGTATTTGGTGCTTAGGGTCTAACATTTCCTCAGTCAAAATCCCCACTAATTTCAAACCAGTTAACACCCTTAGCTGCAACTCTCACAGGAGCAGTAGTGTGAACGCACATTTGTGCTCATGGCACCATACGTGTAGGGTTTATGTGGCTAGCTACAAACACCCTGGGGACATTGCTTCTTGTGGGAGAACCTTGCTGCTGGGAAAGGCAGACACCCTGTCAGATGGGTCGCTGCTGGAAACAGATTTCTCCTTTTTGATTTTTTCTCAAACCTCTATTTCCTTGCTCTCTGAGAACAAGCATCCTGTGAAGTCTTCAGGAAATGGAAGCAGAAGAAAACCCCAGTTTAGAGCATTTTGGGGATGACAGTTAAATCAGTGAAGTGAGGCTGCAGCGGGCTGAAGGCAGTTTGCAGTACTGGAGCAGACAAGCCCAACACAGGAACAGACTGTTTAAAGGACAAAATTGTATTGCATTGAACTAGAACTAAACCCTGAAGAGAGGGAAAGTTTACCTGGGATGCATCCTAGTGGGGGACTTTTGAATATTTTCCTGCCAGACTGCTATGGGACCGGCACACATTTAACTTGTGCTAACAGTCTGCATTTTAAGGATCACCCGTATAGAAACAAAGACCGTGTACATACAGAACACCTTATCATAAAAGGACTCTGCAAAATAAAAGGAAAATCTTCATGGTCGTTAACTTTTTTTCTGAACTGTAGTTAACACTAGATCCAGCAGCACAACAGGGAATAAAACTGTGCCTATCTTTACTTGAGGAAACCAAGACTAAAAAAAGTAGACATGTATAATAATTCAGTGATTTTTCAAAACCTAAAGAATGTGGCTCCCCTAATAATCTCAGGAGATCAAACACTTCCAATCACAACAATTACTGGGTAAGGTTTTAATGTTACTATTTTTCTTATTCTTAAGTAGACATTGCTTAGCAAGATACAAAACTGAGACTAAAAAACATGAAGAATCAAATCTTCTATGTAGCAACACCATTCTTATTCACAAAATGGAGTAATGAAAATTTTAAAACTTCAAAGATTCTGATGAGTCAATTTGTGAATCCCTTGCAACTAAGGCTTCTCAGAATTAATCTCTAAATTTCTTCTAAAATTAGGGTGAAAATTCTGTCTTTCTTGCGAAGCAAGTAATCTGAAAAATGTCACTTCAGGATTCCAAAAACTATCAAATAGTTATTTTCCTCTTTGAAAGACTGAAGTTCTTCGTCAGTGCAAGATAGGTGAGGAGCAGGGGTTTTTTTCCCTTACCTTTTTCTTGAAAAAAAACCAACCCAACTTAAAAATGTTATACTCACAGTTCTGCTTGTAACATTGAACAACTATTTGAATGAAAAATTCTTGGTGTTTTTTAATGGAACTATCCTTTGTTAAAATTACACTTCAGTGGGCATTGGTTCGTAGCCTAGCCTTCCCATTTTCTTCTTTCACAGTCTAAAGCTATCATAAGTGCTAGTACTGACGATGAGGAAAACTTAACCTCATAGGACTTAGGTGATAGTGAACTTTTATGTGGTATCTAAGAGAGAGGTCGATTAGGAGTAGTAAAGCAGTTCAAACAAAAACAGATACTTTTTGGTTACTTCTGGTTTTCTACCCACAGAATGAATGCAGAAAATAATCCATTTCAAATCCAAACCTTAAGAATCTTCACTTAACCTCTGAATTGCAAAAAACATGAGGTGTCATTCACAGCTCATGTGGATCAGGAAAAACAACACCCTCACCCAAACGAGACCCTTAGTGCCAGATTTTACCAGTGTACTGACTGAGTATTCTTGGTGAAACCAGGAAAAGGAGTTACTGAGGTAGAATCTGACCCTAAAAGAGAAACTCAAGCAATTCTGACATGAAAGAATGCCTTCTTGCATTTTCTAGAGGTCCTTTAGATGTCACAACAGATTCAATTGTAATGTATGCTCCCATAGCAACTATATTTCTTAGTCATTTTTATTTCTGCATAGATTTATTAACTTTTTGAGCTTAAATGCAATGACGATGAAATATATCACATCATTCAAGCCTAACTGAGGGAGAGAGTTAAAAAATTCAAAAGTTTTTTAAAAAAGAGAGAGAAAAAGGAGCACAAGGCAGTTTTTAGGAATGGGTAGCTTAGATAAGAAGGGTTACAGATAAACATATAAACATATGTCATAAAGCACTGTGGACCTCCCACCAAGCATTTTTGATGTGTAAAATTACCAAAAGTTAGTGTAGGAGCAGGAAAGTCATTGGTTATAGGAATAGTGGGGAGGTTTAATCTCTATTTCATTTGTAAACAGTAGTTGATAAAAAGTAGCATATATGGCTTTGCTTTTGGACTTTGTAGGTCCAGTAAAATTGCTTGTGCTGTCCTGCAAATAGTTTCCCATGCACAGCTTTTCTGCACCAAGCTTGGAGCAATGTTCATGCTAGACAGCCACAGCAGTTGCACAGGGAGCTGAAGATGACACCAGCACCTATCAGAGGCAGAGCTCTGCATCTCTGCTTGAAAGTCTTTTCTACCCCTGGTTTGCAGAAGAAAGAACCATATGTCCCCTGGGATGAGTATGCAGTTTCTCCTTCTCTGAGGGTTTAGAATATGAGACACTGAAAGATGAGATTACATGGAGACCCATAAAAGTTCTGTCGTGTTTATTTCATATGCCATTAGGTGAAGCCAATGAAACGAAGTTAATGAAGTTTAATGAGACATGTGTGTGGTATATGCCATTCTCACAGTCACTTCTGAGTGGAAGATAAAATCATGTGTGAAAGTTTAACCAGAATTATCATGGTCTGCAGCCTCTCATGCAAATGGTACATCTGGGGAAGTTTTCCCCACCTGGTAAGTTCCCACCAGGAAAGACTTGCCATATCCTAGCAGCATGTCACAGCCTACAGCTGGAATTTTCTCTAGTATATTTAATTTCTCCATCTGAAACCTGCCTTTATATGGCAAGATCCAGCATTAGCTTTTTAGAGGAGAGAGGGTCTGTTTCATCTCTGGGCTGAGCTTCCTTCTGGAACTTTTCATATTGCTTCATCACCATGGCGTATGAGTCCTTTGGTTGGGAGGGGAATGGTTGCTTGAACCCAAATATTTCCTGCAGCTCAGTCAGCTGGTTAGCACTGTTCATGTCCTCTAGTTCCCTCAGTTTTCTATGAGAGAAAAGAATGACCAGTAGTAGTGTGTTCCTCTGGTGGGCATCTTTTAAGTGCACACATGGCTCTCTGTGAGTGAAGGCAAGGTCAAAAGAAGGTTTCTTGCGCTTGGAAGTGAAAACACTGAGTGTTTTGGTGGATCCTGGGCTTTGTTGCTAGCCTTTTTCCAAAGGTTGAGGTAGCTCCCAGGATGTCTGGTCTCTCACTCAAAAAAGTTTTCCTTTTCTAAGGAATCTTTAATGGAGGACTTTTGCTTCCTTCATTTGATATATCTGCAGAGCTCAGTATCGTTTGCAGTGGTTCCCAGAGTCTGTGGCAGCTCTAATCAGAGAGAAAAAGACAAATCCCCTCTGCTCACTAGCTCCCATCTAACATTGCAGGTCACTGCTATAAAGCTATTAGTGTTTTTCCTTTCCTCAGTGTGGGGGATTTAACAGTGCTAGCAAATTGATGCTTAAATCACAGGGTATTCAAAGCACTTGGGTTTGTCTTAGTCTTTTATTTTCCCTTTGCATTCTGAGTTTCCAAAGAGTCTTGTATTGTTCTACATGTCAAAAACAAAATGTAAAGACAAAATGTGTTTTTTCTCAGAAATAAGCAGATCTGAAAACTTACCTTGTTTGTAGTTATGAGTTCAGCGATGTTCTGTGTTTCTTTAAGCACTTGTCCATTCAGTTGCAAAGGAGCAGGATGTTGTAGTGATGTCGGAATGTTTTACTAAGTATGAAAAAGAAGGAAGTGACTTATAGGTACAATAAAATTACATGCTGTGTCCCCTGTAGTGATGTGCTCCCTCCACCACCCCATCCTGACCTGACAATGAACAACTGTATTGGGCTCAAAGTGGACCAGGAGTCTGACCTGATGTTGTGGTTTAACCCTGGCTGGCAACCAAGCACCACACAGCCACTTGCTCACTCCTCCCCACTGAGAGGGATGGGAAAGAGGATCAGAAAGGAATGTAAAACTCCAGGGCTGAGATAAGAACAATTTAATAGGTAAAGCAAAAGCCACACACGCAAGCAAAGCAAACCAAGGAATTGATTCCCCACTTCCCATGGGCAGGCAGGTGTTCAGCCATCCCCAGGAGAGCCG
>JAVJGJ010000001.1:64040727-64055585 GCA_035590215.1 Microhierax caerulescens
TGCAGTAAGTGTGTTTATCAATGGCAATTCCGAACTTGTGATTTCTGTCACCTTAATAAATAATCTATTTTTTTAACTTTGTGTAACTGTTTCAGTGAAAGTCTTTAAACTCAACTCTGGACAGGCAAATGCTGACTCCCAGTGAAAATCCTTAGACCGGGCTCTGACAGGCAAACGTTAACTCTGATGAGTGGCTGAACATATAATCTTTTAGACCTAAATAAGCCCACTGACCAAGTCTGGGACTGGGATTGGATGTAGCTGCACCTGGACTCCTCTCTGAGAAGTTTAGGAAGCAAGGAGCTCCTTCCCAAACCTTGTGACTCCGTGGGAGGGCTGTCTCTCCCACCCCGCCTGGCCACTTACCAGGCTCTAATGTGACAGTCCCCAAGCTAGCAAACATGAATTTCATTAAAATTTATAAATAAACCAGAAAATAAATCTACCCTTACCCGATGCAGTCTATTAAATTAATCAGGTGCAGAGTGCTCCATGCAAATTAGCATCACCTTCACTTCAGAAGATCTAAAAATAAACACAAGAGGCATCTTAAATCCCTGGTATTTGCTGGTGGAGCACTGTTCTATGATGTTACACTTCAAAAAGGCACATGTGTTAGCAGCTAATTGTTCATTGCCCTGAATGGTATCCCTAATTTTCCTTGATTTCCTTGCCCCTCAGTGTTCATAACAACACATTCGAACACCATGTGAGTGAGCTGAGGCCATGACCTTTGGGTCACTCCACCTAAACCTCCCATTTCTGACTTTCTTGATAGCAGGCAGAGTGCAGCAGGGCTTTCATCATTAGCTTCCCAAACACACAGTTGCTGAGGAATTAGCAAATGGGGCTTGGGAGCAGGGAGATTAGGAAATGAGTAGTGTCACAGGGAATTGTCCTCAGTGTCCTGGCTAGCAGATTGGCCTCATGTGGCATGCTGACACAAAATATACCCACCACCTCCATCACTGAAAATGAGGAGCTCTAGGCTTTCAGGGACAGAGCAGCACCTTTGGGCTCCTCTGAGGTAGCCCAAATACCTGCTACCCTCCACTGAAGCCACCCTCCTATTTATAGCCTTCTTAGATCCTCACAATGTTTGATTACAGTTTTCAGGGAATCATGTATTAATGCAATAGATGCATTAAATGAAAACTACCTTATTTACGTGCTGTGCTGGGTAGCAGGTTGCCATAGCCTGATCTGTTGGTAATGTATTACAAACGACTTCTTTAAGAGGTTTTTTAATAAATTATTGAAAAAGGTAACTGTATTTAGTGATCATGTTACCATTTTGTGCTTTTTAAATAGCTTTCAAAGGGAGAACAGTGTTCAGTTATAACTTAAGTTACTTAAGTGTAATATTTATGAATGGGATTCTAAATCTTTGGGCTCTGTTATACTTGTGTGTGTTGATGTATATATATGTGTCTATATGTGTGATTGCTCAGTCCTCCTGTGTTTAGTGATGTCAGAGGAAATTACTGCTACAGAATCCTGTACTATAAAACAGCATGGAAACACATACAAAGATGTGAATATATATCAGGGGAAAAACTAAGCTTGAAACATTTTCATTTGTATTTAAGGTTTAAGAACAAAAGCTGAGGAACTTGTATTCTCGCCTGAGGTTTCAAGGCATCACATCTAGATTTAATGGAGCTCAGGCTTTTATTCCCATTGAATTTCAATCTCTGTTAGTAACATACAGGCAAGTGGTGTTGCCACATTGCTCACACTACTAAAAAGGAGTCATTTTATGTCACTGGTTTTGTTCTAAACAAGCACCTGTTTCTAGATGAGAAATAAATCAGCTTACCTCCACAATCTGGTGCACCACACTTCTTAAATTAGACAGAGATAAGTATGCTTGGCCAGGCCTCCAGACTTTTTCAAAAGCTCACATCAGCTGCTCAGCTTCCTGTGAGTTGAAAGGCACTTTACAAAAGCACTTCCCACCCCTTGGGACTGACATTGAATCAAAAGGCCAGAGAGTTGGCACACAGCTTGAAAGGTATTATGCAGGATGCACTATGGAGCAGAAAGTCATGGCATAAAAAATCTGCCTTCGCCTGAAGGGAAAACCTCCTAGAAACTCATCCACTTCTGTACTCTTTGGGACATTCACTTTTTACTAGTTAAATAGCCAAACTAATCCAGGACCCTTGTGATTGCAGCTTCCTTCCTGTGGCTAATGGTTTGTTAAGTGGCTAGGGCATCAGGCCCTCTACGTCACTTTGTATAGCTGCAACGTGGCAGGCAGGTAGAAGAAAAAATGGGGAATCTTCTTCCTGCTTAGCCTGTACAAATAACAAAGGTGTCTTTACAAAACTTTTTTTTTTTTTAATGTATTAAATTATATTCCTAACAGAATGTCAAGGTAGGTTCTTTGGAGATGAGCTCTGAATAAGAAATGGGGTTTTTTGAATGAAATCTCATTTGAAAGAGTGCTGGAGGGAATCATTCTGAGTGAGTGGGTGTTTCTTAAGGCTCTCTTCTGTTCTGCCATCTCTGTTACAGCTTTGCATGGCTGCCTCTTGCTATTGAATCCAACTTCATTATGCCATTGAGTCCAGGTTGTCTCAAATTGCCCCTTCGGTGGTAAAAATAACATTGACTACTATTATGGAAATATTTTAAACATGTTTTTCTGTCAGCTGAAATGGGACCTTTCTACTTTGTGCCTCCTGCACTCCCCACAATTATCCTCTGTTACCAGCCAAGACAGGAAGAGCAATTACGACATTGTCATCCTGGTCACTCACCCAGCTTGTTTTGCTCAGTAGTCATTCTTGTGCTTTAGTTAACATTCATTAGCAGATAATTGTTTCCAGACCAAAGGTGGGTATACTGTAATTAGAATTTTTCTGTCAGTGAAGGTTTCATATCCTCTGATGAGTAGGTAGACCTGTACTCTGCCATGCTCCCTCCATAAGCACGAGCATTCCTATTCTGTCACAAAATAGGCCAATTAGTTTTGCTGTTGGGTTTTTTGTGCGCATGTATCTTTTCATAATGAAGCACCCCTCCATGAAATCCTTCATTTTCCTCATAATTTTACTTATTGAATAAGTCTTTGCTATCATTTGGCTGTAAAACACTCACACCTTTACCCTTTTTCCTGCTGTCAATGCATTTTTTGTTACATACTGATAGTGCCTACCATGGTAGTGCCATGGATCATAACTGCACAGCACGTGCTGCCTTAGCAAGTGACCAGTGTTTTGTGTCACAGTACAACAGGTGGGAAGGTCACCTTCTCACAACTTGATCTGCAACAGGGCTCTATATCACCCAGGGGTTTTCCATATGTAAGACAAATGTGTGTGTATTGTAACACATCCCTCCTCTATGGCAACAACAGAAGAGCAATATAGCAATATCAAGTTCCTTTGCTTTACACGGTCAGCACCAAGCACGTGAGGGAGAGGGGGGGTATACCAAGTGCCATTGCTCCAACCGCCCTCGCTCTTTTGAAAAACTTTGAAAAGCCACTGGAGGGGCAGGTGGACATTCAGTCTGCTAGCAAAATAGATCCTTCTAGCAACAGATACTCCTCTTCCCCCAAAGTGCTATCCTCCAGAGACTCAGCTTCAGCAGTGTTCAGTTCAGCACGAGGAAATCTTCACAGGCTTAATGTATGTCAGCTTTGAAAGGCTGAAAAATGATCTTAAAGTGAAAGTTTTGGTGGACAAATTCCCAACACTGCAATGGAACTGCCAGAAATTAGTGTCCTTGGATATAAGACCTTGAAACCCTATGCTTTTGCATATGGAATATTCACTGAAAGATATTTTAGTTTTTCAGGTAACATCTGAATCATTGGATTTTATTTTAACCTTACACTTGATTGCCATGGAAGTCTGCACATGTTCAAGTTTTTTTGCCAAGTCACATCAGGTCTTAACACTTGTGGTGTAACATTTTAGACCGAGTTTGCATAGGGGTCACTTGAGGATTTTGTATGGAAATCTAGCTAAACATACATTGTTTCCAGTGAGCAGGAAACTTCATCCCGCCTTTCTGAACTACACTTACCTATGACTAAAGCGTCCCTATTTTCATATCCCAGCAAGGGCAGTTCTGTGGAAGGAGCAATTAGCTGCGTGTGCTTTAACAGCTTTGCAGCTCCATGCAGGTGATGGGTGTGAGGAGCTGCACTCTCTGGATATCCAGTCCTGAGTAAGGCACAATTCTCGGGTGAGATCATAGGACAAAGCACTTCATCCTTGTCAGGCTTGCAATTTTCTGCAAAAGTTTGTGGTTATATTATTTCTTATCTGGATGAAATTAATGCCTTTCCCACCCACCACCACCTCACCACCCCCGTTGTTTCTCAGTGTATCTCATTTTTATATTAGCAGACAGAGAGCAGAGAGATATGGGAGGGTTCAGGGCACTCTGGGGCAATTTAGCCCTCATATGAGCACCAGCCTGTGGTACACAAACTGCCCTGGCACATCATGGAACAGCTGGCATCCCAGTCAGACAAGTGTATGTCTCTGCTTTTCTGCCGCCTTCCAAAACTAGTTCTCCCAGTCTGTTCCTTTTACCTGTTTCTGGGGTTTTTCTCAGCTGTGTTCTCCGTGCTCCCTCTTCTGCAGGCAGAAATGGCGTTATGCCTCAGCACTCAGTAATTTCATTTGCCTCCACTAAACTCTAGGTAGCAAAGCCGTGAAACTCATTGTCAAAGCAGAGGAAGGCTATGCAGCAAGGTGTCCTTCTAAGGGCTGCAGAAGACTGACCAGCCAACTCAGCCCGTTTTGCTGGGGTACAGGTTCTTGTGCGCAGTCAAGGACAGCACTTTTGCCTTGAGCTGGGCAGCAGTAAATAGCACAGCTCAAATGCTGCTTTCAGGTGGGCGGAGGTAGATTTAGAGCACAGGAGAGCTGCCCATCAGGGAGTTCTTTATCAGCTGTCTTTGTGGTGGCAGTGAATATGCCACCTAACATCTGTACCTGACGGCAGCAGTGCCCTCCTGAAAGAGCATCCAGTTTAACTAGACAAGCAGCTCGATGTGGTGAATAGCACATGGATCTTGGGCCCTCAGTTCAGACACCCTAGATCAATGCTGGGAGAAGAAAGGGGTTTGTACAGCCAGCCAATAATTTGGTACAAGATATTACAGGGGACTGACCATAATTGATTTGGCCAAAGACTTGCTAAAAAGAATCACCTAAAGAAAGTGGTATAAGCAGTCTCATGCCCATTGCCTTAACTACACAGCCACCTCTGCAATAAAACACTAATATTACAAAAGAGGAGAGATCAGACAGCACTACAATCTTTTCCTCTCCCTCCACAAGACCACTGTGACTAAAGCTGAGTAAATAATCTATAACTAATTTCTTTGATAAATGTTGGTTGTTTTCAATTAGCGAAATGTTCACAACATGACGACACTTCTCAAAGGAATTCAGAATTACTCACTGAATAGTGTCTGTAAATAATCCTTAGTCTTTAGCTTATTAATGAACAATCTCTTGCAAATCACAAATGTCAGAAAATAGAGCAATTTTGACTGGACACACCTATCTTATTCCTGTGTCCAATGGAATTCGTGGGATCCTGAGAATTTTTGAAGCAAACTCTTCCTATGACATTGTCTCCATCTTTGGTGAATATTCTAGCACTTTCGCTACTCTGAAACAACAAATCTTGTAGATAAACTCATTTGCTAGTCAAAATAATGTCCACTGAGACCACTGGAAGTCCCATTTGCTTGGAGCGTCATCTCTGACACGGCTCCTAGCTTCCAGCTTATTACGCTCTGTACCTGCTAGGTGTGATGGGATTGGAGGTAGTCAGCAGATCTTCTGTTGTGGCAGATAGTGAAGAAAGGGTGATAAGAATCCACTGATTCCTCCTCCACTTTTGTATAAATCAAAAAGTCTTTAGACTTCTAAGGAACCTAAATACCTCTAAGAAGTGCTTCTTCATCATTTCCAGATAATTGTGCTCCTTCGTCCCTGTTAATACCCTCTCTCCCTCAGCTTCATGCCATCCTGGCCCTTTACAGTGCGTCACTGCTCTGCTTTTTTGTGGTTATGTTTTACACTAAAGCATATAACTGGTACATTTTACAAGCTGCGTACTTCACCTCCACGTAGCACACAGTTGAGGGTCCCTGGACCCCAATACCTGCCTTAGAGAACTGAGGGGAGCAGCTTCAGGGGTATTTCACAAATGGATGATACTAGAAGCTTCCTGCTATAAGATTTGGAACGGATGGATTTTCTGAGGCACGTTACCCGACCCACCCTAGACGTCTAACTTAGGGAAGCTAAATCCAGCCCTTAAGGGCAGCAGGAAGAAGCAACGTCATCTCTCACTTGCCCTAGTGTCTGCATCTATCTGGCTCTCTGGCAGCTCTTGCAACTGAAACTGTCCCTCTGCTCTACCCTGAAATTTTGCTGCACATGAGGAAATTTACTGCAGATTATGCTGTCTGCAAGCCTCAGAATAATTGATTTGTTCTGGCCATGGTTATTATCCGTAGCATTGCTGTTCTTTCTCCTGGGCTTTTAATACATTTGCCCCAGAACAAAATTATCTGGCTAGCAACTAAAGGGTGTGGGTTCCTTTTTTTTTTTTTTTTTTTTTTTTTTTTTTTTAGTGAGAGACAAAGAAAGCAGTTAGCTGTGAGAAAGACAGCTGTACTCAAAAATGTCTGCGGTTTTGAGAGAGAAGAGAGTTGTGCTTGTACACTAACCCCTAGTCGGGCAGAGCAGAATATTATGTTTGCTCTTTGGGTCTCTTGTTTACAAGGCAAAAGCACTCTGGCTCCTCACTGTAGCAGGGAGTAGAAAACGTTTCCATGTAAAACTGCCTGTCCCTTTCACTCCGGCACAGAGCTCTGCAGTTAAGATTCCCCTACTGACCTAATTATCTGTTTATTTTGAAGCACATCTGGCTTTGTGCAGCACAAAAAGCAAAAAAAGAAAGGAGGATGACCCCTCTCAAAAGGAATCAGGGGATCCCCTGGAAAGGCTAGACCAACCCTCTAGCATCCTTTAATCTTACAACTTGCCAGGTCATATGTATGTTTTACAATACTGTTGCTTCATGGCTTTTCCCAAGCTTACATTGACTTAGTGCTTGCTCCCTTTGTATCCTCACTGGCAGCGCTTTTGGATCTTTTCAGGATCTAGACACCTATTTTACTTTCATTGTTTTTCTTGGCTAATTTCTCTTTTTTCCTAGTGTTCAAGCACTTGACTGGAAGCTTAACCAACTTAACTGTTAGGAACGATGCTCTGCTTCTGCACAGAAAGTCATGTCAAAGCTTGATGTAACCACCGAGAGGTCTGCTTTTGGCTGAGGTTCCTAATAATGAAGCTTACTCTTTTCCAGTGTGGTGTGGTGGTCACCAGGGAATCACGTAAACCGATCATTTCGGTCACATAAGTAACCAAGCTGATGGATGAAACTGTATCCATCTTACTCTGCAGCTATGACAAGCCACTGATGCTTAAATGAAGTTGAAAAATACCATAGTAGAGCAGGTGGAAATTTGCGTTGTTTATTTGTATGGGAATTTTGATCAAAGAGAGCCCTGTAGCAATGATATTTCTTTCAATTACTTTTTACAAAAGACTTAATGTTCCTTTGAATGTCATTGATTTGCAACAACATTCAAAATTAATTCATTTTGCCAACCATCTTTTTCTGCTTCTGAATATTTTTGCTTAAAAATAAATGGGAATAGCTCATTTTATCTCAGCTTTTCATTTTCTTGCCTTTTTCTGGGGAGAGTCTAACAGGAAAGGCAGTTAAAAAAAAGGAATAAGTAGGCCTTGGCCATCAAAACAAAGTGAGCCATATTTAAAGTATGCTTTACAAATTAAAACAGTCTGTGAAAAGCTTCCAACATTGCAAATAATCTGGTAATTTTTCCCTATAAAAATTAGTTTTTTTTCTTTTTGACTATCTTTTTTTGCAGTCAGTGAACACACACCAATATCTTTTCTTTCTTTTAAGCTAAATAAGGAAAATTCATGTTCTTAGTATTTACCTGAGTTAATGATAGGTTTTCAAAAAGTCTTACTGTCTTACAGTTTTGAATGCCTAGCTGTCACCAGATGAAATAGTATGAAATCTTTACAGAGTTGCAGACCTGAATTTATTAAACAGACCATTTAATTAGTCTAATTTTTCTTTAGTTTGATATACCACATAGCAAACAGAAAAGAATTCCAAGACAGAAGTTCTCCTAAATGTCACTGTGAATTACTGCAAATGAACATCAGATCCCCTCTGAAATCCCTGTTCCTAGAAACAGTGGCAGAATCAGACCTGATTTCAGCCAGTATTTGACTCAGTTGGGCAGTCTCTTGCACATCCTTCAAATCTGCTTCACATTTCTCAGCAAATGCCCTCAAAAAGGTACAACCAAGGAAAATAGATAAGCTTACATGGAAGAGTCAAACTGTGATACTCAGTTGCTACATATTCACTCAAAGAACTTATAAATCACCACAAATAGATTCTTTTTTATGTTATTTCTTTATATATATAAATGTTTTCTGCATGTTTCATGGGCAACCCTGTGGGGTTTTTTTTATATCCACTACAAAATCCCTAAATGTATGTTTGCAAGTAGCCCACTGGTATCTCCCAGGGATTTAAGCAACAAGGGAAGCTTTGGTGACTGCCTTAAGAGGTAAATTGTGTCTCCCTCCTGTGCAGATCAGCAAAATTGCAGTGAATTTCTCTGTAATGTAACTAAATAGCTTGCTATTTCTTCTCTCCTTTAACAAGCAGAGGTACAATGCCAGTTCCATTTGTTACAGTCCGTAAAGACCAAAAATGTCCACTTTTAACACTTTTATCAGTGTTAATGGCTCTAATGGCTCACTGTAGAAGGAGCTGAAACTGCCAATTCATCTTCCAGCAATTTTCTTCATACAGAGGGAGTTGATAAGGACTCTCAACAAAGAAGACAACCTTGTCTTTTAAAAGACAACTGTCTCCTTCTTCCAATTTTCAGGCCAAGTATCTCCTAAAGATGAATTTTTATGAGGGTATCGACCCTCCAGTGGTATTTATTCTTCATCTATTGTGCTCCTTTCTGAGACTGTAGGAAAGAAATAAAAGAGCCAGAAAAAGCCCATCTCCCATCCAGTCATGGCCTTCCCTTGCCAGGGTTTTAAACACTACCAGCAGTGCGGTATAACTGCAGGTTCAGGAGGATGGTCCCAAGCTTTTGTGGTAACATGCATATACCTAGGTGACGCTCACCACAAGACAGACATTGATGTGCTGGAGCATTCCAAAGAGCAACAAAGCCAGTGAAGTGTCTAGAGAACAAGTCTGTTGCTGTCCCATAGGCAGGTTTGTTACCCGCTGTGCAGCGCCAATTCACACACCGAGACAAGTTATTCCTTATTTCTTTTTTCCAGTTTGCACAAAGTAGGGAGCTAGGTGGTAACCCACAAATGCCCAGCTCCCCCGTTGTCAAAACTTTACACTATTTACACAGTTCAGCGTACAAAGACATCAGCCCTCACTGGTTACAAGTTACCCAACTCCTTCACTATTCAGCTTCCCATTTGTCAAATAATATCTCACTTCTCACGTTTGCATGTTCAGTCTCAACCTATTTTGGGTCTGGGGGGTTTCTTGTGTTGAAACGCAAGATCATTGATCAATGAGTTGGTGGCCGTGATCCCCCCCACCAGGATTACCTTTCCCCTAGTTTTGCTGAGCTCCTTGCAGTGTTGAGCTTCCTACCAGCTCATCTACCCTGCTGAGAACGTCCTTTTCTGAACAAAAGGATTTGCCAAAAGGAAATGGCCTCAAGTTGCACCAAGGGAGGTTTAGATTGGATATTAGGAAAAAATTCTTCACCACAAGGGTTATCAAGCATTGGAACAGACTGCCCAGGAAAGTGGTTAAGTCACCATCCCTGGGAGGTATTTAAAAGAAGCATAGACATGACACTTCGGGACATGGTTTAGTGGTGGACTTGCCACTGTTAGATTTACAGTTGGATTCAATGATCTTAAAGATCTTTTCCAACCTAAATGATTCCATGGTGCTATGACTCTGCTATCCATACCTGTGTGCAGGAACTGTAGTCAATTCACAACTGTCCTGCCAGAAAGCCCCATGCTAGCTCAGCAGGGGATGCAAAACTAACCCACTGTATCTTGCTGTCCTGTTCTGTGGAAGCGAGCTGTCAGTATTAATTAAAAAGATGGAAATGTCATCAAAATCAGGAATAAGAAGACTCTTTAACACCAATGTAGCATTAAGAAGTAGGCATTCTTTTTTGCAGTGCTGGATGCACAGAGAATCAACGTGCATACTGTATATTTTTATATAATATATATGAAATTACATATATATATGTGAATTATATAGTCCACACTTAGGTTTATGCATTACATTTCCCAGAAAAATCATACATATTAATTCAAAAGGCAGTACTATGTTAATTAAGCATGCTCCTCACAGGCATCTCTGAGTCTTCTAAGGGGTCCCAAGCAATAGCCGACCCTCTAGTTAGAGCTGACCCATCACTGAACCTTAGTGTAGTTCCCTGATATGGAGAGCCCAAGGAGAGTCCAAGTTTGTTTCATTAGTTACCTGTACAGTGGTCTGCTCAGCAATTTTAAGTTTTAAATTACTCTTTCCCTCTTAGCATAAAATTACACAAGGCTTGGTTAGCAGTCTCTCCATAGTAATCACACTGAAATAAACAATACAGTTGTAAAGTTAAAGTAGCAGCAGCGCTCCATTTGTTGGGAGATGAGAGAGGCAGATGGCATGTTCATTTATTAAAAATCAGCCCACTCCCATTCGCTGTAGCTCTTTGTACCTTCATTAGGATTTACATTTTAAATGGCTGGGGATTCAATAAGCCAGCATGGCACCTGATTATCAAGGATATATCTTCAGGTTTCTACCTGAAGGGAGAGTTGTGAATTTTTTTCCATTTCTTATCCCTCAGTTGAAGAACCTACTGGCTTGCTTTATTTCTGCTTAATTCAAAATTTCAAGTTGCGTGAACACAGCCTTCAACTTGGCAAAATGCAGACTCAAAACTTTCAGCTGATTCCAAACAGTATGCAGCCAGGAAGATGTGGATTTAGAAAACTCTTGTTTGCTCAATGGCAGTGTTTAATTAGCTATTAACCAAGTATCTCCTTTTGATGCCTGGGACCAGGAAGGAGGGGAAGGCAAATAAAGCTTTGTAGGCTTACAGCTTATTCTGGAAACCAGTGGCAACACATTTACTTCTGTTTTTAAACAGATGCAACAATGTTAGTTATGGCTCAGATACGAGATGCTGAGAGCAACAGGGAAGGGTAGGACCATACATCCTCTCTGTGAAGATCAGGTGCAGGACAATAGTTAAGGCATAATCAGAGTATCTCCCTGCTGTTTTCCAATCACCATTCAGCTAATAATAGCTTTATAGGCTAAATAGCAAGTTGCAGCTAAGTTAGACAAGTGCAACATAAAAATAATACTGATGTTTAAATAAATTAGGTAAACTTAGTTAATGAAGCATAGCATCTCATTCATATTAATCTCCAGCAGAGACCTGGTTGTTCCAGTCACCAATTCAATCATTTGCTTCCCTAAGTATTTTACTTCCCTCTGTGCATTCTCCATTACATTCTTCCCTTCAACTCTCTTCCCAACACCTCCTTCCTGGCAGGTATTCCCAAGGTCAAACCTCCAGCCCTCACCGCTTGTCCCTCATGGTGGTTTATAGGAGGAAAGGCCTTAAGAATGAAAAAGAAAAAAAAAAAAAAAAAAAGCAGGAGCTGGAAAACTACTTGAGAATGTCTACATACACATATATACATACACACATACATACATTTATCTTGAAAAAAATATTGGCAATGTACCATTAACCTCCATTATCTCTGTGTGGCAGAGTTACATCCACCAGTCAAGGTTGGCAGCACAGTAAAATGCTTCTGTGTTTGAAGACTAGTAGTTAGGCTTGCTGCAGAGCCCCACAGCACACCGGGCTGTGCTGCCAGGAAACTAGCTAGAAATTCAAGCATGGTCAAGCCCGAGCAACCATGCAGCAGCAAAGGCAGCCTTGTAGCCCCACCACTGTCCAATATGTCCTTGCACTGGGTCCATAGGATAATGAGGAGTGACTCAGAGTGAAGGGCAGGTCCGCAGTTGCACATCTCGCTAAACGCTGCCCTCCGTTAACAGCACGAAAATAGGCAACTACCAAGGTTGGGTTGATGACTGGTACATTCCCTTGCTTCTCCTGTCAATGTCTTTGCTTGTGTCCTTACTGCCTTGAGGAAATATAATTGGGAAATTTGGGCAGGACATCTTCTTGTCAGATAGTAAGACTGAGATCAACAACCCAAGTCTTTTAAAAGGATCGCATTTCTTTGAGCAGCTTCTAAACTATGGTTATGGAGGCTCAGTTCTGGTGCAACTCCTGTTTAGGAGCACGTCACTGTCAGTCTGCACTGCCAACAAGACTCTGCAGTTGAAACTCCACACTCTGGCACAGCGGAAACACAAGAAACATTAACTGGTCATAGCTGTGAACCCTTTTCCTTTGCTGCCTGAGATACAGGGTTTATGTCTTTGAAATCTTGGCCATATGAGAATTTAAGTATTTTAACTGCAGTCATAGGGTTCGGAAGATTGGTAGTACTGGCAACAGATGTTATTGAAATGTGAGCGGTTTGAGAAGAATCAAGAATTATAAGAAAAAACTTCTCTTTCTGCCATTATCCTTTGCAATATCAACCTTCTTGTTTGTAACTTGGACTAAGGAGGATTTTTTTTTTCTGCTAAGAGGAAAGAAATTATACATAAGCAGAACAAAGAATGGCACTAAATTAGCAAAGATAAAATATTAATTACAGGAAAATGCAAAGCAGGGAGAGAAATCAATTGTGAGGAAACAGCATAAGAAAAGAACCTCTTAGCCTCATCAGATGCTTTGTGGGACAAAGCCTTCAATCAGGAATGTGCTGATACTAAGTTATCCCTGGATCTGATCTAGCTGTAATAATTGAAAACTCCCACTGCTGGAACAGAACCAGCTTGCTGAATGACCACTAATTTCTCAGACTAGATATTAAGTAGAAAAAGCTGTTGCATGTATCTAATCAGATTTGTATTTTTATTCCATGACACACTACATCCTATGCTGGGTTACAATTGAAAATTATCACAGCATTCTCTGTGGCATGCATAGTTGAGATGTGCATTTTCTTTAACACTGAGGCAGTTTTCTGTCTTTGCAGCTGTGATTGTAAGTTCTGAAAGCAAATTTTCAGAAAGATATATTAGAAAAGGAATGGTGTAATCTAGACACCTTATTAACACCTCTGGCCTCCAGATTTTTGGTTCTGTGTCTGTCAGAGAGCTCAGTGTGATTTTGCAGGTAAAGGTTGCGTGTGAAGAGGAGCTTTCTTTACTCTTTCTTTCCCTGCTATTTGCATGTGTGACTCCCCCCTATCCCTCCCCCCAAAAAGATTGCATTCTATTAACTGTGGTCTCAAACCACCTGAACCATCTTTTTTTTTTTTTTCTCCAAAAGGAGAAAGATCATAGTCATAGAATCACGGAATCATTTAGGTTTGGAAAAGACCTTTGAGATTATCAAGTCCAACCTTTAACCCAGGACTGCCAAGTCCATCACTAAACCATGTCCCTAAGCACTGCATCCACACATTTTTTAAACACCTCCAGGATGGTGATTCATACATACAGATGCTCAATTTGAAAGACAATCTACGAGTTTTGCTTGTGAAATAATACATAGGAGAAGGCAGCAGAAATAAGGACTACATTTAAAATTCTTTAATTATTTTACATACTGTGACTCCATTTAAATGTAAAAAATTCAGTGAACAGTTCCACAGGAGGACTTGCTGTTTGTCCTTTCTCTCCCCACTAAGTTGTTTCAGACTTTTCTGTGATCTTGCCTACTAACAGTTCTCATGACGTGATGCCCACTGTGGTCAATGGAAATTGGCCAGCATCACCACTGAGAGCTGGATTTGTCCTTTGTGTCCTGATTCAGGGCGATATATGCACTCATACCAGTACAGATCAGCTTTAAGGTGAACACTTGGCTTGAAGCATGTAGTTACGTGCACATCCGATGCTGGATTACCTTGTCGGATTACGACTTTAGTGTATGGATCCAATGACATTTTGTGCTCAACCAAACAGGAACCTACACTGGAAAACAGTCAGGGAAAGGTGGTGCCGAGGATTACTGCAGCTGAGCAGAAGCCTAGTGCTCTATCTCAATACAAAAGTGTCATCAGGAAAACTTCTTCAGTGCTGTCTTAGTGATTAACTGATTCTATGAGAATTATGCATTTGCTACTAATCTTGCTAGTAGAAGTGGTTGAAACTGGGACTTTGTCACAATGCAGCAAGAAGTTCTCATGTGAACGTCCTTTAGGAATAAAGTTGTTTTCTTGGAAGAAATTATATACAGTAGCTCAAACAACCAAAAAGGAGGAACCTCTCTCTCCATGAGCAAAAAGGATTGGCTCTGCACATTGCACTGTTGGAAGATCCAGCCAGGGTCTGCCTGATGCTGCATGAAAGTGGAGTCCCCAGTATCTGAGAGAACATAAGGTTCTCTTGCTATCTGTACTCTTTATTCCATCTTATTGTCGCAGCACTCTCAAAACTAGCCAGCTGGCTGCACCACAGCTTCTACCACCCCATACCAGATTAACTTCAATAAGTAGTTCCCACACCTTGCCCCAGCACAGCCACCAATCCCCTACAAGGTTTCTACAGTTCACCTACTGTCTGTGATGTTTCTTCATCCTCTTCAGGCCAGTCCACCCTGCTTCTTGCCTCTGCTGTGTCCGGATTCTTTCTTTTCCAGGCTC
>JAVJGJ010000001.1:64078428-64097309 GCA_035590215.1 Microhierax caerulescens
GTGGTGAGACACTAGAACAGGTTGACCAGAGAAGCTGTGGATGTCCCATCATGGAAAGTGTTCAGGGCCAGGTTGGATGTGGCTTTGATCCATCCAATCTAGTGGAAGGTGTCTCTGTCTGTGGCAGGGGGGTTAGAAGTACATGATCTTTGAAGGTCCCTTCCAACCCAAACCATTCTATGATTTTATCTGTACAAGTTTGGTCTAATCCAAGTTTTGATTTATCACCTTCTGCAAAACTCCTACCTTCTGCTTTACCCAGATGTATTCTAGAGAACAGGATTTTTAATGAGAAGAATGAAACTGAAACATTTGTGTTTCCACTAACTACTCCTCCTCAACAACGGAGATGAGGAGAGTATTTAAATTACTTTTCTGCACCAATAATTTGGATTCCTGTAGTAGAAAATCAGTTTGTCTCTTTTCTGTTGAAAATAACCTGGTGTGTATTCCTGGATCCCAGCTGGACTAGCAACAGAGGAGAAAGAAGCAACAGCTGAAGAAATAGAATACAGATCTCTTCTAAAAGGCAATTATATTTTCATCAGCTCCTGATGGTAAACATGTCTGTGTTGTGCTGAACACAATACCAGCAAAACTTGGAAGACAAAGAAATGACAAGTAAGTAGTGAGCAGAAATAAGTTATAACCATATTCACACAACATAGTACAGTGCAGTGGTATGCATGGAGAGTGAATTAGAATGCAGTAGTGTAGCTTTTAAGTGGATTCTAACAACCACCTCTGCTTTCCTCTCCTTTTCATATTTACATAAGTATCTGCTGCTGATCAACAGCACCCGGGACAAAAATTAGGTTACTGGGCTAGATGGCCCTCTACTGTGAGCAACGCTCATGTGTTAGTAAGACCGTATTTCTGCGTAGGTGCAGAGCCATGGCTGTACGAGTACTCTACTTTCAGAGCCAGGATGAGTACACAGAGCACAAGCTCAGTTGTCTTTGAAGCATGGACTACCATAGCAGAAACATTCACAATGATCTTCCTGCTCCCTTCCTCCAATATAAGTACCAGTCACACGGTCCAACTTTCGTTTAAAAAAACCTTTTTTTTAAAAAAAAAATCATACTTATACTGGCAAAATTTGCACTTTAATCTTTTTACCCGAGTATTGAATTGCAGGTTCAAAGCAGAACCTGTACGTGCAAATGCCTACCTCATGCTTACAGTCAGAAGCTAAACATAAAAGCACACCGCTCAGCATTTCCTATTCAAAGCTTGGGTACAAAGCTACAGGTGATAAACCAGTGGCACATAATTCATTCCTGCAGTGATGCCACCTGATTAACCATCTGCTACTGCAGCAAGAGATTTGTTAGCTTCAGTTTCACCATGTCCCCTTCCCAGATGATCTGCATTCTGGTTTATGAAGGAACATTGTGGCAAAAGCCCTAGGGGTTTGTAAAGCTGGTAAAAACAGTGGTGATTTTAGCAGGAAAGGAAAAAGGGAAGTGGAAATATTTTCAGAGAGCAGACAACAGGAAAATAACAGATACTTCTAAAGGTGAAGACTTCCTACTTACATAGATTTTGAGAAGTGAATCGGAGCTTAAAGCAGAGTGATTCTGTTAAAATTAAGCAAGTTGAGGTACTGAGTAAGGAATTAATTTAGTTCTGATAATATTCAAAAAAGGAATTCAGACTAGCACACAAGTGGAGACCTTCTCCAGGGAGACATAGCACAGCCACAAGGGACCCAAAGAGATTGAGAAAAAATGTCCATTTCAAAGGAACAGAAACTTTGATGCCTACATCAGAGTGAAGTCAACCATTCCTTT
This sequence comes from Microhierax caerulescens, assembly GCA_035590215.1. NCBI lineage: Eukaryota > Metazoa > Chordata > Aves > Falconiformes > Falconidae > Microhierax > Microhierax caerulescens. Next base: position 64,080,225 of record JAVJGJ010000001.1, read on the forward strand.
TGGTAGTTTCAGCCATTCTCACAGCACTTGCTTGCCTGAAAGTGTATATATATACATTGAATAGATTTGTTTTAAAACATCTGTTTAAGATCAGGGGTTAATGAAAAAATAGAAATTGCCTTGGAACAATTAATGGAAGACACGTGCCATTGAATGAGAAAGGACTGAGAAGCCAGATGGCTGGTGTCAGCTCTGACTTACAGCTACAAAAGCTTGCCTGACTTTCCCTGCAGGGAGAAGTGATTAACTATTGTGAAACTAGGTTGTCAACGGTCCCCTCATAGCCTGTTTGTGTTGGAGGGGAGGGAGAAGGTGGGCCCAGTTCTCCTTAGATTCAAGGCCTGTTGTGTGCTTTCAGAGCTTACCAGAGGTTCATAGATTAATCTTCAGAAGCTGGATGATCTGTGTCCTGAGCAAACCATGCAGCTTCCAGGAGAAATGAAAGCATCATTATCATCTGGTCATATTTAGCCCATACTCTCCTTAAAGGGCATTGAGGAATAGTACAGAACTTGGCTGCTTTTTCTCTGTGCTAGCTGGCAATGCAGCTTTTATATTGGGCCAAATCCTTATGTGGATTCCAACTAAAGCCTTTTTTGAGAATTTGGGTTGTGTTTGCCTGGAGGGGAAACATTGACATTTCCAGTCATTTTGTCGAACAGTTACAGAATAAAGAAGCCCATCACACAGAATACTATTTTTTTTCTTTAAGTTAGCTCTTCCTTTCACTTTTCCTTTATTTTTTGTGATTCTCAGGCTCCCTTCCTCATAAAGTCAAGGAAAATAGAACCATAACAGCGATAACCCATACCACGAAATTTGGCTCACAGCATGAGGATTGAAGTATTACAAATCCAAATTGTTGCTGCTACACACTCAAGCAGATCCTGTTCACCCATGTTTCAATAGGAACACTTATTCTTTCACCTATCTCTGCCTGAATCTTAAATACTAATTATCATTCTGCAGGATTCATTTCTGAAATGCAGAATGCAGTCTACAGATCAAGTAAATAATTTGGAACAGAACTTTAACTACATATGTAATTTTATATAAATATATAAGATTATATATATAATGGAATTAAGAATTCACTAAAAGAATTTTCAATAGTTATTTGGCAAGTACAATATAAGCCATTAATGCATCACAGAATGTATTAAAATACAAGTCAGAATTCCTATGAAAGGAGCTTGAATTTTACACCTGTGTGTTCATAGGTTTTAAAGTGATATCAGAATCAACTTGTTAGGCTGTGACAGAGTTGAATTTCAAACACATTCATTTCTAGAATGAAAAATGTGATATTGAAATATGCCACTGAAAGAGATATAAGGGGCAAAAGAAAAAATATTTTTTATTTCCTATGCAGAAGACAGACAAGGAAAACCTTTTTTTCCCCAGTAAAGCAAACATTGATATTATAAAAGTGATAAGAAGGTAGCCGGGATTACAGCATACTTTTCCCAAGGGTAAGGAGGACATAGGAACAGAGAAAGGAGCCCAGATGAAACAAATGAATAACCATCTCTAGCATGCGGAAAAGAAACTGGTGCAAACTAGTAGGGTATTTAAAGAAGCATGTCATCATAAGGAAGGGAATATATTTTTCTCCCATGCTTGGTTATGTCATGGAATTATCAGCAAATCACACAGCTAAAAAAAATAGGGAAGATGGAAATCTGCCAGGGGTTACTCTCAATAGCTTTTGGTCCTGTTAGAATTTGAATAATTTTTTATGTACTCTTGTCACAACCATAGGGCCACAGCAACTAGCAGTGCATGCTCTGGGTGTCATTATTCCATGAACACAACACTTTTCATTTGATACATGATTATTAATCACAGTTTGCTCTCTGGCAGTGACCAGCAACTATCCTTGCATGAAGTTGAGCTTATGTACTCAAAGTACCTGAATCTTTTGGCTTCTATGGTAGCATGCATGACCATGGTAGGTATCGTGAGCAACAGCAGCCAGAGATACTTGTTATACATAGCTTAGATCTTCCCCAAATATAAGGGATGCTCTTCCTGCAGAAAGATGCCTTATAACCCTCAGTTACGTGTCCGAACAATCTCTGTGGCAAACTTGCCAGCTACTCAAGAGGCCCCTCAATTCAGCCGGCTCAAACACAAGAGCCTAAGCAGCAGTAGGGGTGTATAATTACTGGTTGCTTCAGGAGGCAATTCAAGGTTTCTTCTGCCCTGTCTGTAGAAGGAACCCAGGGATAGAGGGCAAAAGTAGCTTGACATACCCTTTGTATTTCCCCATGCAGTCTTTCAGGATCGGATAACCTCTTCTCTTCCCACTCCCCAGACAAACTTAATGGCTTTGCAGCCTCCCATATTAAGGTTTCACTCCAAAGCTATCTCTCAACACTTTTCAGCAGGTCTTGGTTTGCAGGAGAGTAAAAGAAAAGTTTCATCTGTCTGTCATTTTCTGTCTCCATTGTCAAAGTACTAGATTGCTTGCCTCCAGTTTACCCACCAGCACAGACAGACATAGGCACAGGCTTACCTTTCTTTGATGCTAGCCCTTTTAAGGGGCATTTGAAACTGAAATTAGGTGAGAAACTGAACCTGCTGTAACTCAAATTTGTTTCTTAAGTAACACAAGAAATTCAAGTGACTGATTTGAAAATAATCACAGAATCATTTAGGTTGGAAAAGACCTTTAAGACCATCAGGTCCACTTTAATACTACCACATCTACTACTAAACCATGTCCCTAAGTGTCACAGCTATGCCTTTTAAATACCTCCAGGGACGGAGACCCAACCACTCCCCCAGGTATCCTTTTCCATTGCCTAATTGCCCTTTCAGTGAAGGGGTATTTCCTATTATCCAATCTAATCCTCCCCTGGTGCAATCTGAGGGTACTTCCTCTTGTCCTATCACTTGTTAATTAGGAGAAGAGACCAACACCCACTACACTATAACCTTCTTTCAGGGAGTTGTAGAGAGTGATGTCTCTCCTGAGCTTCCTTTCCTTAAGGCTAAGCAACTCCAGTTCCCCCAGCTGCTCCTCAAAGGACTTGTCCTCTAGACCCTTCCCCAGCTTTGGTACTTTTCTTTGGATGTGGGATTTTTTTTTTACTTCTTGATACTAAGATGCTGGAGTGCATCCAAAGAAGTTCACTACAAGGGTGGAAAGGGATGGAGGCTGCACAAGGGAAGGAAGAAAGCTGATTTTGGTGGTAGATGTTTGATTTCAGAATGGACAGGATCAAACAACAGTATTTGATAAGGTCAGTGCTATCTAAACCAGTAGTACTTGAAAATTCACTTTGACACAAGGAACTCGATGTGCTGAGAAAGCTTTATTCTAGGGAAGAAAACCAAACCCATTAACTATGTGTGCACAGGTTTGTGTATATGCACATATGTTTGAGGTACCTTTGTCCAACACACTTCAAACACACAGACTGTCTGGCCAGCAAGGGTTTACTGTGAATAATTAAATGCCTTTATTTCAGTGGGAGATTTTCAGTTGTGGTTCTTAAAGGAGACTTATCAGTTGCAAGTATTACAAGAACATTTCTTGATTTTTATTCCTAGCATGCTGTAAAGTTTTGATTCTTCAATAGACTTGCTACACTGCATTTTTTGAGGTCAGAAAAAAAAAATAAATTAGAAAAGAGGGACACTATCAGTGGATTTTACTCCAAGCTCTGATTAGTTAAATCTCAAGTTTGAGTTATTCTTGAGAAATTGCTGCACAGAGCTAAAGTTCCTGGAGGAAAAGATTACTCTGTGTGTTATTAGACCCTTCTCCTTTCTGAACTAGTAGTATGGTATTAAATGAAGCAAATTAGAATACAGATAGGAAAAGCAAAGATTCTGTTTCCACTGGGAAGCCAACATGCACCTTTCAGGCATTAAAAGTCTTACCAACTTCTAAAAATCACAAGTACTATACAGATCTCTTCAGGATTGCTAGATGCTGTACAATAGCATGGAAGGGGACTTTGCCATGACCACGGAAAGCCTACACTAAACTGCAAAATGGATGAATTACAGGATTCTTGGTTTAGGTTATCTTCAGCCTGACTGTGTTTGGAACATGTAACATCGGAAATAGAGTAAGGAGGAATAGAGAAGTGAGCAGGTACAAGTAATCACAATGAAATTCATGGATATAATTTCATTCTCATATTGACTTGCATCAGCCATAGACTACTACCGGTGCTGTTATCCCAGATCTGGGTTCTTCACCCGCTGTGCCGAGATGTGTGTTTATTGTACATCTGTGCAGAGATGGGTGCTGGGTGGTAAATCCACAAAGCTGGCACTCCTCTTAGCACATCGTAAAACATATTGTACACTTTTAACAATTACATTTAGTCACACTTAATTGTCTTTGGCTCTTAGGAGCTTCGTCTCCATTTAAAGATACAGTGTTTTTTTCACCATTCATGTTCTGTGGGGAGGGGATTTTGTTAGTAGGGGCTCTCTGCTCCTGCGTGGATCTTTTAATATGCTAATTAGGATAGTTCACACATAGTTCAAGTAATTTCCTGTTAAATCTCATTAACCATTTGGTTTTCCTTGAGTTTACCTTGTTGTGCCCCAGCTTGACATATTTATGGTGTCTGTTCCTTCTCCCAAGGCCATGCTTTGTTAACTGTTTGTAAGGATTAACTAACATCCTCTGTTTTTCTAATTCTTTCTTTGTTTCTCATTATAGATATTTACGGGAGTTTTTTTCTTCCTCTCTTTCATTTTTAAAGTGGATAATTAATGTATTACTGGCATAAGCTTTCTGGTGTGATCCCATATGTGAGTAATCAGTACCAATTTTACAATTTGTACTAATGGTACAATTCCAATTCACTATGAAGAGAAAAAGTTTGTCTGGCAAGGACAAAACGCAGTTTCTTTTCAAGTGATATTCAATATACAATACATCATTGCAATACATTAAAACAGAATTATTTTAAAACACATTTCACCAGGAAGGACAGTAGTATTTTTTGGTAGTATATTGGTCTTACATCTTTTTCCTAATGCCTCACACATTTTCTCCTGGGCTAGCTCAAGACATGAGAAAACTTAAAGGGGACTACCCTGAGCTATGCCTTCCTCCTGTCTCGGTGCAATATCATAACCAATTATTTGGATGAATTAACAAACAATGCTGTGGTTTTCCTGCTTTGTCAGCCCTTCACAGTACATTGCAGACATTTTCTCCTAGGTTTGTTCTTGCAAAGGAAGTAAAAGTTTCTTGAAAATGTTCTAGTGGAAAAATCCAGGATTTTTGCAGAGTACTTTTCCTTTAATTTGTGTAAAAGGATACTTGAAGCTTGCAAAAGATGAAAAAGGATATTTTTGAAGGGTTTTATTAGAAGCAATTTATCAGTTTGCAGCCACTGGAATTAAAAATTTAGCAAATGTTTATTAACACATATGGATGATTTGTTGGTAATCAATTAACCACAAATAAAATATTTATAAAGTGTTCATAAACATCACAAAAGGGTAAAGCATTATCACTGTTGTTCATCAGCCACACATACAGTATAGATAAAGATGTCCTCATTTGCAGCAGGATTTTGGGGAACTGCTCAGATTCCCACTCCATAAACATTTTAACACCATTTTACTATCCAAGGAACAGATCACATTTGAGAACATCCAAACCCAGACACTTACATGGAACATATATATATATATATATATATATATATATATATAAATTTTCTATTATTATTATTTTTGCTTTGGAATGTTTGGATCACTGTTCTCTGTGTTTATCTATTTCATGTACTACTGTTCATGACCAGAACTTATTTTGTGAGAAAATATTTTTCTGTTCAGTTTGATGATCCAATTGAATTTGATACAAACACTTCCTATTTGTGGTGTTTGTCTTTCAAGTTTTGTTTGAGCACATAAAAACAAAGTTTAGAATCCTCTTTAAATCTGTAAGATCAGGCACTGTACAAGAAAGTTTGTATTTTTGTATATATTATACTGGATTTCCAACAGTAATACTTACTATCGCCTTCTCTGGATGCTTCATAAACTTGAATATCTGCTTGTCCTGTAAGACTTCCAGATTATATACGAAGAAACAAAATAGTTAAGTTTTCTAAAGGCTATTGAGGGAAAGAAGTAGAGAAACTACTAAATATAATCCAGGAGTGAAGCACAGGCTGGGGTCTACCTGGCTGGAGAGTAGCTCTGTGGGAAGGGACTTGGGGGTGGACAACAGGCTCAATATGAGTGAACAGTGCACTGCTGTGGCAAAGAAGGCCAACAGGATGCTGGGTTATATCAACAAGAGCATCACCAGCTGTGTTCAGTTTTGGTCCCTACTATGCAAAAGAGATGTGGACAGGTCCAGAGAAGGGCCACAGTGATTATTGGAAAGCCTGCCAGATTAGGAAAGGCTGAGAGAACCGGATTTATTCAGCTTTGAGAAATGAAGGCTTAGGGCAGACATTATCACCACATTCCAGTATTTAAAGGGTGGCTACGGAGACTCCCTTTTTACAAGGAGTCACATGGAAAACACCAGCAATAATAAGGTACAAGATACTCCTGGGGAGATTCCAATTGGACACATGAGGAAAATTTTTCACAATGAGAACAATCAACTGCTGGAATAATCTCCCCAAGGAAGTCATGGATTCCCCACATTGGACACTTCTAAATTCAGCTGGACAGGGTGCTAGGCCATCTTTCTAGATCATGCCTTCGCCAAGAAAGGTTGGACCAGATGACCTTTGAGGTCCCTTCCAACCTGGTATTGTATGATTCCATAATTTTCTTTGGTAATGCTGATGTCCCTTCATCATTTGAATTGTCAGCAAATTCTCACTTCACTGAAGGTTAGATGTTCAATCACAATACAACACACACATCTTCTGTCTGTAAGGCCTTTCCATATCCAAAACACTATGTTTCATCTAAAACCAGATTATTATTTTTTTTCTGTGTAAAAGCATAAGACAGTATGCATGTCTCATTACTCCATCTTGATGGAAACAAGACAGGATCAATTAAAACACCATAAAATACTTGGAGTGATTGATCCCAATTATGCTTCTGAAGGATTCCCTTACAGCATGCAATTGCAAGTCCAGTAATCCAAAATGTGATTAGCCCAGACAGAGTCGCATATCCATATAAAAAAGGATGATACATAAAGGAATGAAATCGAGTCCTAGATTATTTCAGTCCTTTAATAATTTGCAATTGCTGTACCTGCATTCAGCTCAATGAACACTCACTTGTCTGTGAGAAGACAGTAACTGTCACCTGAATTGAAATTTGAATCAAATGGGCTTAGTCCATAGGTTATTGGTCGTCTTTTATAAGCAACAACCTTTCCACTGCAGTGGAAATTCTTGGAATTTCTCCAAGAGATTTATCAAAGTAAAAACTCAATAATGGAGTATCAGGGGGATTTCTGCTCCTATATGCACAAAGCTGGCTGGCAAAATTCTGCAATGTTCACAATACCTACCATTCTATTGAGAGACTTAAACACAAGCATGCCATCCCTGGCATTAAGCAGCAGCAGCAAAGCCAACAAACACTACCAAATAACCAAACCAAAAAGCTATGATTGACGCAACTTCAAAATAACCTAAGGCAAATCTACTATCAGTTTGGGACATTAATGCATATAATAGGTCTCTGAGTGCATCCCAGATTTGCAATAAAATTGTAGTTCTGAAGGACACGATTATTATAACCTGTTCACAATGTCATAGATAAAGAATTTTCTTAGAGCAGCATGGAAATAATTTCCACCTTGAGTCTTCAAAGTCCTTCAGAGCCTCAAAGAAGGAACTGTCAGTAGCTATCTAACTCAAGCACTGAAGCACTTGTCTGAGGCAAGAGAGATACAATGCAGTCACACAACTTGAAGTCATGCAGATACGTAATGTTTGCAAGGATTGAGGAGACGCTCATCTATTGGAAATGCTGTAGAATAGGTGGGCAGCCGTATCTACTAATTATTATTACTTATACTTCAGAGCATGGAGAATAGAGAAGCAAGTATACGATGCTTATACATACAGTTCTGATGGTTAGACTCTATCAGAAATTTAATGTCCAGCTGACTAAATAGAATTACTTTTTTTTCTCTTCCTCCAAATACCTACAGAAAGAAAGAGGTTGTAAATATATCAGAAATGAAGTAATTTTCATAGGAGATGAGAAGTTATGTGGAAACACATTAACTATTGCTTAAAGCAGAAATTTGGAGACCAGTAAAGAACCAACAAATCTCAACCACATTTGTAGTGTATGGCAACACCAGATGGATTGTTATAAAAAAATAAACAGCAAACAAGGCAACTAGATAAAGAATTAGATAGACTCTAATTCTTAATGAAAGCATATCAAGCCATCTGTTTGGTTTATCGATGAAATCAGTCTAGTGCAAAGAATAAATGTAGTTAACTAGACGTTTACAGAGCCTGAGGAATGTGCCTGGTCACCAACACACATGAAGATGTAGAAAGTCATATAACTAATGACTGATTCAATGTTTGGAGGGAGAGAGCAGTAAAGTTGCTTGGAGATACACCTGAGGACCTAACAAAAACATTCATTCCAAGAACATCATAACAGGTCAAAAAAGCTAATTTTCAGCTAGGCCCAACAATAAACCAACCTCCACAAATTCACATTTGAACAATAGAAGAAAGAAAGAGAGGCTACATGACAAATTTAGAGATGACACATACAAGCTCCTTTATTAACATGTAATCAAGATTACTGTGAGGAAAGTGACCTTCCTAAATGGTCTCATAAAAAGGACATGTTACCAGGTTTGCCTCCCATGCCTCCATAAGAGCCACAGAAAAGTAAGTCATAATCACTGCAGAAGATACAACTACCCTTGCCTCTGTTACAGTTTTAGCTATTTACCAACACAGTCATGGTACATGGATAACATTCACTAAAATTCATGAATAGCACTTTTCTTTGGGATAAGTACACAGAGCACACATGCTTTATGACTGCCATACCTTTTTGGGGTACAAAATGCCAGCTTTGAAGATAGAAAGGTGGCATCCTATAACTCATGAAAAGAAATCCCACCAGATTTTGTCCAAACTGGGAAAAGAATGGGAGCTTTTACAGGAACTTTTTCACACATTGCAGGAACTCACTAGCAATCTGTAATCCCATGCAAGAACACCAACTGGTGTCACTGAATGACATTATCAATTCTGCAGCAAGGATGAGGAATTTGGCACCGAACAGCTTCCACCTTGCAAAGGCTGCATATTCTATCACATATCACACATGCTGCATGCTAGTCATTCAGCAAGGATGCTGTGCCATGCTCTGTCTAACAAGCTGTGTCTGGATGATTATTGCCAAAAAGATTCTGAATAATCAGCAGACAGGGACCACCAGCACCTACGGCCATTCCAAAGCTTAAGAGACGCAATTCCTGTTGAAGCAATGAATATACATGCTTTGGGAAAGGGCTCATGCTCAGGCTGTGAAAGTTACAAAAATGTGCCCAACAAAGGGCTGAGGTTAACTTTTTACATAGTGTGTAAGGTCATTTCAATGAATGTTTTGAGGGAGAAATAAAAGAGAATTACTATGTAATTTAAAATAATCCAAATAGGTTTGGATTTACTTCCCTGAACTTTAACTTTAGACTTTCTTTACAGACAGAATGAGACATCAACCCTCCAGATGGTGATTCACCCCATCTCTGTTGGCAGGCAATGAATCAGCCTCTGGTTTTAGTGCTCTCTCCGCTGATTACAAAGATGGCCTAGATGATTTTCTTATACTTACCACTCTTTTAATCACAGGTAAAATTAGATGAGGGGAATCCTACCCATTCTGTGTTCCAGATGCCATACAGTTCATCCAACATTTTTGTGTAATGGAAAAATACTCTTAATTCATATAAATGTTATCTTCTTAATGCTGTACAGAATCTCTTTAGGACAATAAATGCACACCTTAAGCAGTAAATAAATAATTAAATAAATTTATTACCAGATGAGACTATAAAAATAGGTAACTAAAGATTGTGTCTGCTACAAAGTTTACTCTGACTAATAGAAGTTAAGTTATACAAAGCCTTCAAAGACATTGTGATGACTTCATTTCAGGTGTTACCAATAGTTAAAATTTCTGGCCTGGTATCACTGACTGCTGAAGTATATAAATTCAGCAGTGTTTCATCCCCACAGTGAATTTGGGTAACATGAAAGGTGCTTCATTAGTATCTTTGGTTGTCATCTTTCTGGAGTCCATCCCCTTTTTCTGCCCCTTTCAAATTAAGAGTTTAAATATGAGTTCAGTGGAAACATTTTCTGTAGGAAGTTGGCTAGCACAACCCTAGCAAGTCACCTGTATTGCTCACTGCATTTAGAAGGAAAAGTGTGACTTTGAGAAAAGCAAACTTTTTTTACCTAAGCAGCAACCATCTGAAAATGCTTTTCCAATTTTTGTCAAGTTTCTTCTTCCATGAGAGAATTGTTCTTATCTCAATATTTTCCATATTTATTCAATCATGTGTTATTTTATCCAGATTTATGGTAGGTAAACTAGTTATACAGAGCAGAGCATGATTCTTTTCTCATGGTTTAAAGGATTGCTGATTTTTATTGTATGCTCCATATAAAAGAATCATTTTTCTATTGTGAACATACTTAAGTACTAGCTTCTAGTTATTTCCATTTTTCTCTGTAGTTTAGGATCCAGGTCCTCAAAATAGATGACATTTACTGTCTCGTCTTCTAACTTATTTTTCCACTCCAGCTGCACTTACTGCAATGGAAACCTGAAACAGTACAGTGAGAAAATGAAGCACAGTATCTTAAGTTTCCCTGCTACCTCACCTTTTGGATCCCTCTCCAGTTTGATTACATAAGACAGGTCTTCTGCTCTATTACTATTATTTAGTGGTTTGTACAAAACAGATTCGTCATCTCTGAAACTTCTTCCACAAACAAGGCATTGCTTTTTTTAAAAAAAAAATAATCCTCCATTAAAAACTTTTATATATATTTGTTATTCTGTGAGACATCCTGACATGTAACTATTTAGGGAAAAACCTTGCCACCTGTTCCAAACCAAAAGTAACATACAGCAAAAACTGTATCCTCCTAAATTTGCATGGCCTGAAAGAGGGTGGGATTAGGTAGTCACATGTATAGCCAGCTGTTGTTAAGCAAGACTGTGAGAGTTCAAAGATCTAGAAAGGAATTAGAGGACAAACAGTTTCCTCTTGTACCTTTTGCCCTTACGTCCACGTGGACTCCTCTACTTGGACAATTTTGAACTTGCATTAAGATATGGTGCCCTCCATATGTGGAGTGTGGCTATAGGAATGTGGGAAGAACACTTAGAAAAGCAAATATCTCTTTAGTCCTTGGGGTTTGGCACTTTTGTTTGTTTGTTTGTTCAGGGGTGTTTTGTGTGATTTTTTTCTGGTTTGGTTTGGTGTGGTTTGGTTTGGTTTGGTTTGTAAAATCTCCCTGGTTGTTGAGGATGGAAATTACAATTCCTCTGATGTTTCTGTGCATGTGCAGTTCAAATTTAAAAGTTCCTTTCTAATAAGCCTAAATGTTTTCACTGGAAAACTGTAATTGTGCTGGACAAAGTTGTCTTTCAGAGGAAAAATGGAAACTGGCAGGTTGCTGCCTGCAAGCTTGATTATTTCTATTTTCTTGTCTATAGACAGACTCCTGGAAAGTGTGTGTATGTATTCTCTATCTTCCTTGCTTGTAGTGTCCAGAAGATTGAAAAAGGCCCATGAAAGAGCATGAAAGGATTCAGTCTCCTGGAATTTGCCCATGGATTTTTATGGCCTGTTGAAGGCCTGTTGAAAAAAACTTTGTTATTTTAAAAACTTTCTCCAATTAAAATGTGTGTGAATGTTTCTCATGCAAATTTGGGATGTATCTTGTGATGCAATTTTCCCCTAGAAGCAATTTTAAAATTTCTGGACACCGCAGATATTGGAAGGAGAAAGCAAAACTAATGCCCTTCTCCCTGTTAGTCAACAAATGCTCTACCCGCCTTCATACATTTTTCAATCAGATGCATTTAGTTGAATGGGGAGAAATTCACCCTGGTGTAATGCCATTGCCTCCCTGGAGTTTCTGCAGTATTGCATTTGGCCCCTAGGAATCCATTTTTCAGGCTGGCTAAGCAATGCCATTATGCTGTTCTTCAATGTGCATAGTTTAACCAGTAGTACCTTGGGGATAAGCACAAGTTATGGAATATTGTTTGGATAGATTGCTGCAATTTATGAATGACACAATTAATGTGGTCTAGTGAATATGATCTATATAGTTTGCTACGCTATCTCCCATTAAGCCCAAAAGAAAAACTAGACAAGTCCCTACAAGCAGTGAGTATTTAGAGTATCGGAAATTATATAAGTTTATGTTGTTCACTGTATTTAACCTAAATTGTGCATATGTACTTGAGGATAGCCTCTGTAGTTGCTTCAGAGGTAAATCAATGCAAATGAGATTGCCTGATGATTTTAGAATAGTTGCTCAAAACTCTAATAACCCATGAGGACATAAAGTGGAAAAGCATTCCCTTTTTCTTACTGTCTCTGACTAAATCCCAATTTCACCACCTTTAGAAATTCTCAATTTTTTTTTTTTCCATTTCCTTCTTCACTCTGTCTGGACTGCTTTTTGCAAAACTTGAAGCTGTGGCAGGCTGACCTTAGAGTTGATTCAGACATGCTGCTGGCATTGCTAGCTCAAATAGATTCCTGTCTAGAGTCATCTAGTTCACTTGAGGTAAAGTAAATGAATTTTTGATTGGATGGTTTCCTGTGAATAAGAAACCGTGCTAGTTTTCTGATTTGAAGTATCTATATTTTTTCACCTGAGTGAGGGGTGGAAGAGTTTCTCCTTCAATTATAAAACACTTTAAAAAAAATTTATTTAGTTGGGAGGAGACATATATCAGTGGCATTTTTCTAATCCTGATATTCATACATATTGTTAGCATTCTTTTCTATACAGCTGCAACACAGAAAGGTCTGAGATAAATTTCATACAAGTTCTGTTCCCCAACCCAATTCCCCGCTCTTCTGAAAACAATTCCTATAGACTGGATCCAGCTTCCACAGCTTTGTATCTGTAAGAAAGAAAACAGAAAGCAGAATCTGTATACTGTAGGCTATTATTATTTTCTGGGGAAGTAATTATGTTGAGACAGCTAGGTGCTTTCACCTTTCTCTCTTAGTATTTCTTGCCAAGAACAGCTTCTCTGTGTTATGCTACCTATCTAGCAGATAGAGCTAGAACAAGATGTTTAATGAAAATGCCTTTCCAGAGGAAAGGTTTCTTAAAAATCTTCATTTCATTAACTCTCCTACTTCCCACCTGAAAGTGGTAAACATATAAAAAATATAAACATATAAAAATCAAGTCCTGAAAAACAGCAGAGAAAATGGAAACAGGACACAGTTGGTCTAGTAATTGCCAGGTTCTCATGAGTAGAACCTGCATCTCCAATAACTCCCATTCTAGTGGTTATGAAACAGTGCCTTCAGTTCTGCCTCTGCTTCCCTTTTGGCCCTGCTGTCAGAGCCATAAAGACTTTGCATGATTGCATTGTCCAGTGCTTCAGAAGGTGACCTGCAGATCCCTCACTCTCTGGCCCGTGGGTATTGGAAGGGAGTGAGGGTTTTTCTGGGTGTGAGCATTGGCACCCAAGACAATTACGGAGGACAGAGATCGAAAACTGGCCACATGAAATAGTTGTGGCAATGACCCAATCAAACCATATCAGTGAGATTCATGGATGTGATCCATAAGAAGCCTAGACATGCATTGGCATAGCTGGTGATCACAGTAAGATTCTGATCACCATCTGATACCCTCCATGGTGACACAGATGTACTATTGTGGGCACAGACCCAACAGGCATAAGAGAAAGCTGCAAAGAGAGACAGGCAAAGAGAAAGAAAGGAACTCTCCTGACCAGTATGGAAGACAGGTAGCCCATACCACAAGCTATTGACCATTGCCTGTGGAAGGGTCTCATTCACAAAGATTATTGTTCTTAAATGTTCCTAAGTAGTCTTATTAAAACTAATATCAAAGGACTACCTAAACAGGATGAAGAAGTAAAATTAGTCTTCTTTATTGCTAGGATCAAAGACAGACTTTAACAAATCTAGTCTAACAGCTTATTATCCCTTCTTTATTCACAACCTCCTGTTTTTTGCAGAAAAGTGTATGAAGATTTTAAAGGTATCACTTTGGAAAATGCTTAATATACCCTCAAATACACTCTCTGGTACTTTTTCAGCTTGATACTAATTTATAGCATTAAATTATCGTATGTATACCACTATACATTAGGAGTATTTATTGCTCTGGTAAAATATTAGTCCGTAGTTGTTGATCTTGCTTTCACACTAATACTATTAGTAACCTCAGAAAGACCTTATAAAAATATCAAAGTTTTTCAGTATCAGAACAAACCAAATTCACAACTGTTTCAAGAAAATATTTTTATCACTCAGCTTTAAGCCACTTCTAATCCAATAAATCTACACACCCCAAAGTGATCTTGCCTTATCATCCTGTTAACCAAAAGGAAGTGTTGTCTTCCCAAACAGTTGGCCTCCTGAGGATCTAGTTTCTCTTCACATGCACTGTTTCAGGTGCCAAATTCAGTAATCATAAATTGGTTTGTGTTGGAAGAGACCCGGCAACTTAGTTGGCACTAAATAGTGCAATACTATTGATACTGCTACAATAAGGGTTTGTCTGTATTCCCATACTGTCCTTACAATTCAGTGCTAGAATAAAAAAAAACACCAAACAACTAAAACCCCAACAAAAACAAAAAAAAACAACCTCACAGGGAATTGATTGTGTCTGCTATTTTGCTTTTTGCTGGAAGATGCAAAGTGAATAAAGCAGTGCTATTGAAGTTCCTTACTGTTGTCAGCTTCCTGCCATTATCTAAGATAAGCCCTGCAATACATTTTCCATGATCTTTATGCACGTTCTCATGTAAGTCTGGGATTCATTGCACATTATCCAAGAAGGATAGTCAGCACAGTGCTTGCAAGACAAGGCCAATTAGTAATAAATTGGGGCAAGGAAACAACAGTTACAAAGGTACAGTCACTTTTTCAAAAAATTTTCCTGCCATAAAACCGTACCACCCCTGGAGAAGGGGAAGGCATGGAAGGGGAGAGAGCTTAAGGAAAGCTGTATGATGTAATAATTTTAGATACAGCATATGTGTGTGTATATATATAAGTGTGTGTAAATATGTGTGTATATATATGTATATATATAAAATTCTTAGCTTCAATAGAGTGCAACAGTGAAGGACCATATGTTTCCCTCATAATCATCACTCACTCAGAGCTGGCCTGTGCATTTCCTGTAGGGAACCAGTTGTTTAAAAAAAAACATTTAAAATCTAATTTTTCAAGCAAATTGTACTGTGAAGGTTTTGAGGGAAGGTAATCCCCAGAGATCCTGAGCAATGGAATTGGAATTAATAGAGAGGGATCAGCAAAACCATGTGAAATGTAATAACTTGAATGAAACAAGAAAAGCAGCAAAAACATGTCTGTTGCCCAGCATGACACCATCCAGTGTGCCAGGAGCAGGATATCCACCCAATTGCATTTTGCAGCCCAGGATGAAGGTTCTAGGGCCTTATTGCCTATAATGTGGTCCTTTGTGTAGTTGTAATCCTGTATCCACTTTCCTAGATGTAGCCTGAAAATCTCCCAACAGCAGAGTGAGGAGTTAACCTTGTTTAAAGATGCATAGAACCATGTTCCTCTTCAGAATTGCTGTTCCCATTGGCCTGCTTACTTCAGCCACCTCTTGTAATCATTTGCACTTAGGTGAAGGCAGAAACATGCCTCACTGAGCATGTGGTAATGTGGTAATCACATCTATAGTGGTGGCAAACACCCACAAGCTGCATCTGTACTTTCATCTGGCCCTACTTCAGCATCACATTGAGGCTGTGGTTCCTCCTCAAGAAGGAAGCTAAAGAGATGACCAGCATGGGCCCAAACATTGGTCTTGCTATATAGGAACAATCATGGACAATTCACACATAGAAAACCATAGCCAGATGTTCTTTGACAGTTTCTGGTAAAAACTTGAACTTATTTTCCTGGAATAGTTCAAGACCCAAGGGACTTCTATGCATTTTCTTCCCATAGTGGCAAAGCTATGAGGGAGGCAACACATTTCAACAACAGAAGCAGGTCCAGTTTTAGTTGCTTGCTGGCTGGCAGCCAGTTTCTCTAGGAGAATGCTATGGGAGATGGTGTCAAAGGCTTTACTAAGATCCAGGTGGACAACATCCACAGCCTTTCCCTCATCCACTAGGCAGGTCATCTTACAGAAGATCTAGTTTGTCAGGCAGGACCTACCTTTCATACTCCCATACTGGCTGGGACTGATTCCCCACTTGTCCTGCACATGCCGCATGATGATGCTCAGGACAGGCCTGTAGTTCCCTGGATCCTCTTTCCTGCCCTTCTTGCAGATGGGCATCACACTGGCTAACCTCCAATTAACTGGGACCTCCCCTTGTTAGCCTGTACTGCTGATAAATGATGGAGAACGGCTTGGCTAGTTCCTCCGCCAGGTCCCTCAGTACCCTTGGGTAGTAATCCAGCCCTATAAACCTGTGCATGTCTAAGTGGAGCAGCAGGTTGCTGACTGTTTCTTCCTGGACTGTGGGGGCTTCATTCTGCTCCTCCTCATCCCTGTCTTCCAGCTCAGGGGGCTGAGTTACCTGAGGGAAGCTGGTCTTGCTATTAAAGAGTGAGGTAAAGAAAGCATTAAGTACCTCAGCCTCTTCATCCCTTGTGGCAACGTTCTCTGCCACATCAAATAAAGGGTGAAGATTATCCTTAGCCCTCCTTCTGTTTCTAATGTATTTGTAAAAACATTTTTTGTTATCTTTTATGGCAGTGGCCAGCTTTCACCTCTCTAATCTTCGCCCTGTGCAACCTCACAACATCCTCATAGTCTTCCTGCTGCATGATGGCTTCCAGCTCCTCCTGTTTGCTGCCCATGCTTTGGGCATTGGCACAGATGCACTTCAGCTGTGTTATCAATT
>JAVJGJ010000001.1:64104429-64147420 GCA_035590215.1 Microhierax caerulescens
CCCCTGTACCCAGCACTGGTGAGGCCGCACCTCGAATCCTGTGCTCAGTTCTGGGCCCCTCACTGCAAGAGGGACACTGAGGTGCTGGAGCGTGTCCAGAGATGGGCAGTGAGGCTGGTGAAGGGTCTAGATGGGTATTATGACTAGCAGCTGAAAGAACTGGGGTCATTTAGCCTGGAGAGGAAGAGGCTTCTGGGGGGACCTTATTGCTCTCTACAACTGCCTGAAAGGAGGGTGTAGGCAGGTAGGGGTTGGTCTCTTTTTCTAGATGTTTAGTGATAGGACAAGAGGAAACAACCTTAAGATGTGCCAGGGGAGGTTTAGATTGGATATTAAGAAAAAATTCTTCACTGCAAGGGTTATCATACATTGGAACAGACTGCTCATGGAAATAGTTGTGTCAATATCCCTGGAGATGTTTCAAAAACATGTAGATGTGTAGCATAATGACATGGTTTAGCGGTGGACTTGGCAGTGTTAGGCTTATGGTTGAACTTTATGATTTAAAAGTATTTTCCAACCTAAATGATTCTGTGATTCTATGATTCCATGTCCAATGCAGGCTTCCAAAAAACTTACAGAACTAATATGCTGCTGGAAAGGGAGGATTTTGCTCCATGGATTCCTTCCTCTTTCAGCAGAAGGATTGTGTTAAGGTCAGGTAATTTTCAAAAATTAAGCCTAACTTGTTCCTTCTCAAGGAACCATACACAAAAAATGCCGTTTTCTGGAAAAGATCATAAAGTTGTCCTTGCCAAGAGCTTAAAAGGTAATTACTGTGCTGGGGCTGCATTTGAACATCAAGGGTCTTCTCCCATCTCCCAGTTTTCCCTGAGTGTGAATGCTTGGCAAATGTCACTAGAATACTTTGGAGGGGAAAAAGAAACAGACTAAGTATTCAATTTATTAGCTTTCTCCAGGGAAGGGAATTCTTTAAGCATAAGTTCCAATGTGTTTCACTTTTTTTGTTCAGGTTTGAGGTGAATAAATCAAAGCAATATACACATTTCTGTACCCATGGCTAGCTTCAGAGAAGCCCAGTGCTTTGCCCAGCCCTGCTGGGATTTAGTTTAGTATACACACTTGGTTTTCCTGGAAGTTTAAATTTCCTTTTGTCTGATATGTACTGTATGACTGTGGCAAACCCACCCAGTCCAGCATGAGGTTGGAAATTGTTGCTACCATAGTGCCAAGAGATAATTAACTCAGCAATGTTAACACACATGCTTGGCATTCAGTTATCAGACAGGGTGGGGACAGAATGCGACAAGATTTCCACCACAGCCATCTACTGACCCCACCGTCTGCTCAGTCCCAGCTGCCCACGCATCTGCTCTTCCTCTGCAGCCATGGCATCAGTTTCAGATATCAGTGAGCAAAGATGAAAAACTTAGGTGCCAGGAAGCACCATGAGAAACCCATGCAACTGTGCTTATTCCTCTTCCAGGGCCTCATTCCTTTCCCTGGCTCCCCAACAGCTATCTGCTATTTAGCTCCCCTCTTCTCTCCACATTGACCAACAGAATCCTGCAGGCTGGTTTCCTGCTTCCTAGGAAGAAAAAATGAATCTCAGGAGGGTGAACATGTTGTGAAAATCTATCCTTAAAATGAAAGCTGATTGAAAAGGCCAGCAGAAGGGATATTTAAATGCCTGTGGTTCGAAAGCTCTGTGTTGGAAAGCCACTGGTTTCCATGTTTAGTGCATTTGGCCAAGGAAGACCAAAGTGAGTTGTCTAAATCTGAAGGCAGATTTAGTAGAAAACTAAACAGTAAAATAAAACAGTAAACTGCTCTGTGCTTGAGAAGTGGATGAGATCTACCTGTTTGGAAGCAATGCCTGTGGGATTTAGGGGCTCTGGCCACAAATCTTTCCTTCAAAGCAGCTCTTTTTTGTCCTTGATCATCATGTTAAAAATCCCAGGAGAGTCCTGCCACTGTAATTGTTATTAATTATTATTCATTCATGTCTTTACCCTCTCTTGCCCTGAGAAAATGGTTGCCCATTTGACAGTGCAATTTCCTAGACAGGCTGGATGATATAACAGTTACCTGAATGAATAATTTATGCCCAGCTCTGCCTATCTGAAGGATGCCTTATAAAGTAGAAAGGAAGAAGACAATTCCTCAAAAGAAAACCCCACAACCAAAAATCCACCCCCACCATTTTAAAAAAATAAAGAGTAGCTCCACATATGTCCTCAAGTTAAAGTTATATCAGTTTGTTACTTTTGAAACAGTAATAGGTTTGGTTAATTCTTGTAAGTACTCTACATCCTGTAAACAGCCATTATTATGATATGCTAAATTATCTAATACATTCCAATTAAACAGTCTTCCAAGGGAATAAAGGGGACTCTTTCTTTCTTGGAAGAAAATAAAGCCAGTAAACCAGATTGGAAGTTGTATTATGAATCTCAAAGCAACAATATTGATTAAAAACAGCCCACAACATACTTTCCCTGGCTTGGAAGCAACAGCAAATCAAGTATGTTACTATCTATGGAAGAAAGGAAATGACAATGCTTCTGAAAAAGCTATGTGAAAGGTAATTTAAAAAAATACTTAGCATTATCAGTAATTCCAATGGTAGCTTATATATGAATCTGAAATGGCATTGAAGCCCTTTGAAAATCCACTTCAAAATGCTTGTGCCAGACAGAGATGTTGGGTAGCGAGTGTTTGGAAAGCCAGTGGAAAGTCCTAATTTTTGGAGCTGGTGTGTGCCTACAGTTCTTATTCACTTTAACTTGGATAAAGAAATAATGCTTACAATTTAAGTCTTCCACATCTAAAGTCCAACACCCCAAACTTAATCACCTAAACCAGAGCTTCTTTATTTTTAAAAATAATGCTATAGATGGGTGCCTAGAATGGCTGGGCTATGGGCGGGCAATCTGGACTCAGAAGGGGAGAAAGACAGCTGCATTTCAGGATGCAAAGTGATGTTGATGTGTGATAGGCAAGTGTGTGATATTGCAGGAGCCAAAGCTGACACCAATTTCATAGGAGAAGAGTTAGAATTGGGACAAAGTCAAGGCTCACGGCTGGAGAGCTGATGATACTGTGGGCTGGGATCTGAGCTTATTACACAACAGATAGGAAAGTGGATTCTGATACCTAGTTGTTCACTAGAATTACATTATACCTGTAAGACTAATATTTAATCTTGGAACACATCCTTGGCTACAGAAGCAGAGATTTCTAGTAAACTTTGAGCCTAATTTTAATCAATATTTTTTTATCAAATTGTACAGACTGTAAAAAATTCATAATACCTCAAACTGACCTATTCCTACACACTATTTTAACCCTATAGAACTACTAATTAATTCTGATATGAGGAATAGAGGGAATTTCAAAGTGAAAAGGGAAGAATTTAAATGCAGAAATTGAAATCACCCCAACTTGCATGAAAAGCACGTTAATGGCATGTCAAGGAGGTCAGTCTATTTAGCAGCATCAGCAAACAAGGTTGGGAACAACTGCAAATCTAGTACCACTACTCAGAGGGCTAAGGCAAAACAGAAGGGGGAAAAAAAAAAAAGCAGTAAATCCACTATCATCATCTTTGCAGTGTACCTTCTTTATATTCCAAGCAGATACAAACAAACTGCATTAGTTCTTTCGGTAGTAATATTTGTTTTGGAGTGGGATCAGTAGTATTCCCTAATCCCCACTTTTATTAGTAGTCCAGAGAAAAATATCAAAGTGACAATTATAAAGTACTGAACCCCACTACATCAGCAGAAAGCACATCTACATACCAAGCAACTGTTCTTCCCCTGAAGTGACGCTGCTTTTTGTAGGAGACATTTCCTATTCAGGCAGCCCCTAAGAGAAGTGGACAGTGTTTGGCATAATTCCCAAATATGAAGGCTTGCAAATTAGGCAGAAGTTAAAGACAACAGTCAGCCAAACTATTTCTTTCTGAATCTGAAAAAGAGTACTTTGAAAAGTGCCAGGGCAGATTCTATCCATCCTGATTATTTTGAATAATACTTTTTTCCACCAAGTCTACTCATTGAAAGGAAACCGGAAATACTAAGAATTTCCATCAGTGCTGAGGGGAATAAATATGAGAAAGAAGAATGAAAATCATGTTATAAACTTCAAAAAAGCCCAGACACAAACAAACAAGAAATGAACAGACCCAAGATAAATATGTTACAGGGTAAAATAAAATTACAATATTTCTTCTAATTTTCCTTTTCTCCAATTCCTGTATTTACAGCAGAGAGCTATTTTCCTCTCAGAAATGCCTCTTTACAATAAGGTATGTATTATTGTCCATGTCCAATTAGACAAGTGTTTTTTCCCAGCATCATTTGGCTTTAGTTGAGTTGCTATGGTTTGCTACCCTTCCTATGAATCAGCATTCCTCTTCCATTGTCCGTCACTTTCTGCACAACATGTCCTGTTCTGCCTGCTCTGGGCTTAAAAGGAATAATGTCAGTAGCACTGGCCACGCATCTGCCTGCGCTGAGAACCTCCCCACCCCACCCATTAACGTGTATACATGTGATGAAACAGTGAGATGTATTTTTCCTCCTTTGGAAAGATTAAGACACATTGAAAATGAAAATGTTCGCTCAAAGCTATGCAAAATATTTTAATATTTAAGTATTTACATATAATAGTAGAACTCACGGGTTCCAAATAAATATTAGAAATCTTCAGCTTGGGGCCCTATGCAATGCAGCCAAAACACAAACTGAAACACCCTAGGATGATAACAAGCAACAGATGGACGGAATAGGAAAAGTAGGAAAAGAAAGAAAAAGAATATAAAAACATATGGAAGAATAATTAGAAGGCTAGTATGCCATGGATCTCATTCTTATAAACTTGCAGTACTCTGTCCTTACCGAAGTAGCACAGAGATGGAAAGGAAGGTATGGTGGATTTGTGGCATTTGTGAGTCTGCCCACAAGTTACATTTAAATGAGAGAAACAATTTAGAGAACAGAACAAGCAGAAGCAGACATTTCAGATACAGTGGCAGAAGAGATTAAACCTTTTAATGGTCAGGAGAGGAAGCAGAAATAGCAGAGCAGGTGATATTTCCTTGTAAAATTCATCTCTAGTACTCCCAGGGTGTAATTGTTTCACCCTGCACAGGTCCAGCCAGCCATCAGGAGGGCATGGGCTCAGTCTGTGAAGAGACTAGTAGAAAAAAAGTATAGCATCTTGATTCTCTAAAGGGCTGGAAGAAAATCTAGAGGAAGCTTGAGTCTTGTTTTAGCTGAAGTGCTGACTGCTGCTTTGTAAGAAGCTCAGACAGGAGCCCCAGGTTACATCCTATAAACTCCACTGGGCAAGAAAATCAGGACTGTAGTGAGAAACACAGCCAAGCATGGGACAGGTTAGAACAAAATGAGAATTGGGGAGCAATACTAAAAGAGAAGGTTTTCAAAGGAAAGAGCAACCAATATGCTGCCAGGCATCTGTAATGCTGAGGGAAGAAAGAGAAAAAAGCTATGGGAGATCAGCTTCTACAGAAGTAACAAAGTGCAGTAGGAAGAATGAAATAAAATAGAAAGCATAAAGAGACAAAGAAACTCTTTAAAATAATTAATTTAGGCTTGGCATGTAGATGTCATCACTAAAGCCATGTTACTGATGAAGGCCACAGATAAGCATCTTTTAACATTTACTTATTTTTGTCAGGTTGAAATTGGCATTAAAAAGCCAAAACACTATATTTTCCTTCCCTTGCATTATATGATCCTTACCCTCTACTCAGCACTGGTAAGGCCACACCTAAAATATTGCATCTAGTTCTGGGCTCCCCAGTGCAAGACAGACATGGAGCTACTGGAGACAGTGCAGCAAAGATGACTAAAGGACTGGAGCATCTCTCATGAGGAAAGCCTGAGAAAGCTGAGACTGTTCAGCCTGGAGAAGGGAATGTTCAGCGGAACCTCGTGAATATGTACAAATATCTGATGGGAAGGTGCAAAGAAGCGGTGCTTAGTGACAGGACAAGAGGCAAGGGGTACAAACTGAAACACAGAGGCTTTTGGTTTTTTCTACCCTCTGAACATAAGAAAACACTTTTTTGTTGTAGGGGTGACAGCATTGGCACAGGTAGCCCAGAAAGGCTGTGGAGTATGCCTCCTTGGAGATATTCTTGTCTGGACATGGTCCTGGGCAGTCTGCTCAACCCAGGGCACTGAACAAAATGACCTCCAGAGGTCCCTTCCAACCTCGACTATTCTGTGATTCTCTGATTCTGTTTTAATGTAATGAATACAACAATGGGTCAGTTAATAAATTGTCATCTTAAAGAAAAAGCAGTAACGTCCTTAGAAACTGTCCTTCTTTGTCTTTTTAGGCATGTTACTTGACACAAGAGACAAAAGAGCATGTTCAAAACAAGTGTTTGCACCAATACCCCCACCAATATCCCCATTGTTTGCTGCAATTTTGAGTTCATATACATTTTCACATGACAACTATGCTCTCTTTGGTTTCATTCTGTGTTGCAAAGAAAGTTACGAGGGCTTTTGAAGGGTTAATAGTTGATTAGTAGATATTTTAGGGTACATTACCAACATGAGCAGCATGCATAACAGATGTTTATGAAAATGTCAGCAGAAAATGTTATACAAACTTATAAGCAACCTATCCATTTCTTAGAACTTTAAACGATTTATTAAATATAAGCAATTATTAATTTCAAACAAAGTATTTCTACCTGTATCCTTAACATTACGCACAACTATCTTCTCATACTGATGGTTGGAAGGATAACATATTCAGTAAAGGAGGAAAGCTTAGGCAGTTTTGAGATGCTAGATGTGTTACAGTGTGACTCAGAAATCCAAAGGTATTATGGCATCAAAAGGTACTGATGCTGACCAAGATTTCCAGAACAGACTAGAGGCTACAGCCAGTTCTATCACAGGCCCTAAACTTAGAAGTTTTAACTACATCTCTCTATTGACTGCATAGCGGGCCACAGCAAGAATACCCATGGACAGTAATGCTTGAGTCAATCATCATATTGGAGTAGAGTCCTAATTGCCTAACTAACTTAATTTCCCTTAGGCTCCTGTATGCACAGCCTTTTCTGAAAATGTAGGTAAATTTTATAAAAAAACCTACATAGCTCCCAAGTTGGGAGTGAATGCAGCTTTCCCAACTGGTGTCATGTCATGTTGGCTTCCTATACTTTTTGCAACTCCTGCAACAGCAGCGAGATTACCTCCTAATGTTGCCTGTTTGAACTATTCTAGCTTGCAAATTTATCTAGAATTGAAATTTTATCCAACATCATCAATCATCTCAGGATTTACTTACTGTAGGTATTTTCATAGTTTGCTATTAAGCTGGACATAGCAATAACTCAAATTTCCCTCTGTTATGATACACTCTTCTTATTACATGCAAGAGATTTAAAATAAATGCTTCTAATAGGAAAGCTGAATGCCTAAACTGAAACTCTTTTCACTTATTTGCTTCTCCACACCTGGTAACATTACACTTCCAGTGCGTCCCCAAATCAGACACAACATCCCTGAAAAGTGAAATATACTCAGGAAGGAGCAACTACCTGTTACATTTAAGGGCAAAAGGAAAACATCATGGTTGGCCTTACTCAAATATCTTCTGCTAGTTCTTATAAATATATGTTAATTTAGCATGACACCATTGAGGATTACTAGAATTTTAATGATGCTTCATTGTATTTGAAAATATTAATAAAATAGAAAAGTGCTTAACCTCTCTCTTTGGTGAGCGTACATCTTACTATCAGCTTTGGAAGTAATACAGCTATGATTTATTCAGTGAACATGATTGGTAGTGACAGAATACAGGAATCCTTGGGGTTGGACTCGTTGATATAGTGTGAGGTTTAAGAGTAAATGACTTTTAATACGTACTGTTAAAACCTGCAATAGCTCTTTCTCTGTTCTCTCAAATCTTAATAAGGAGAATGCATTAATGTTGTCTGACCTGTGGCTTGGGTACAGGTCAGTACCAGCCCACACTGAGCTAAATGCTTGAGCTTGATGTTAAGGTGCCATTGCATTCCTGTTTCAAACCTCCAAAAGACAGTACAAGAGTAACTAACTAGAAGTTGCTGGTAAGACAGAACAGAATACAGTTTGCACTGAAATGTGAAAAAGGAGGTGTGTAGAAGAGGGCAAGGTGCAAGACTGAATGAATGATAAGATGGAAGGGTGGCAAAGTGAATGCCAAGTGTCTGCAACACATCCTCATGATCACACTGCACTCAGAGCACAGTCTTTTACATTAAGTAAAATGCTAATCACAGAGTTTTCTATAAACATAACCACAAAGGTAATGCCTTTTTTGGCCAAGTATTCTCAGCAACAGTTATTCTGGTCTGGAGAAAGACATGAAAGGAGAATAGTGAACTTGTCGTTGCATATTCTTTGGGGTAGCTCTGTTAAGTGCATATAGCTAGAAGGCATCATCCAGGGTAGGCACTCACCACAGTGTTTACTTCCCAGAAAACATTAAAAAATAAAAAAATCAATGCACTGTTTTCAACAACTGATTTCTCTCCAGCAGTAATCAAAACCCTGCAAACAAATTCCAGGAGTACAGGACTTCTCTCTCTGTTTCTACCATGCAGCAGGCTGTCTTATACCAACTAGACCTCTCAACACTCTCATGAAAAGTAGGTGACTCCCCCACCCTTAGCTCTGTAACCACTGAATGAAAATAAGACAGAATTTTTTTAAAGCAAATGATAAATCTTTTTATTGCTTCACATTCACTTCATTTTGTTTGAATTGCTATGGTTTTACTGCTATGCTAATGAACATTGTATAGAACCATCTAAACATATTTGAAGTTATTTATTATCTAACAAAGAAATGGAACTAGCCAAGGTGCCAAATGGTTAGCTAGTCATTAGTTAACTGATACCAGGTAGCTAGGGAAGAGGGTTGATATGGACAGATTTTATGCACAGAATCTAAGTAAAATAAAACAGACCTAGATATCATTTTGTGTATTATTTTATTCTTTCCTGATGAGCAGGATAGCTAGAAAAACTCCCTCAAAACTTTGCAAAATAGGAATGCTTCTTTTTCTCAGATATTCAGTACAGATGGAGTTACATGGGGAGGCATACAGGTGTGTAAATAAATACATACATATAAACTCACAGAGAAAATATGCAATGAAGCAGTGTGAAAGAAAGACTTGAATTCATGTGCTACTTCCAAGAGGCAGACGTCAGCAAAATGGCCCGTAACAGTCCAAACATAGGTGCACAAATTCCTTCTTCCACACAAACCTCATTATGAATTCTGTGTATACCATCTTTTTATACTTCATCTATCTTAAAGAATTTCAAGAAATTATAGTTATTGTGTCCCTCTATATAATCAGCAAGTTCCTTCAATACTATCAGCTCAGATACATACTTTTCTCTGGTGGCTGTGAATGTATCCAGTGTGTTTAGATGTCTCCAGCTTTCTGACATCTCGCTAATAGGTAATGGTGTGACCATACTGAAAGTGATACCTTTGATGATGACAGAACCTAAATCACATGCAGTGTACTGGTGTGGTTTATACTCTTTCACCACCAGTCACAAATTCCTGTATTTAGGATTCTGGACTTGCTCTGTTACAAGGCAAGGAGCAGATGTTGCCTGTCCCGGGCCTTGGTGAGCTTTGGTGAGAGAGAACAGAGAGAAACTCTGTCAATTAGAAGGAAACTGCAGTTAAAGTTGCTGGGAGAGAAATAGTCTGGGCAGAGTTTAATAAGAAATGTTAAATGTAATACTTGGTCTGGTCTCACAGCTCATCACTGCATCACATTCTCACCCTAAACCACACAGGTAAAAACGTGTGATGCATGATTCTTAAAATTCAGCATAACTAGCATTATTATTACTTTCAAATTTGTGTTAGAAATATCGATGTAGTAAAGATTGCAAACAAGAGCATTGGCCAGTTCAGAAATGTCAGAACTCACTGGGATTCATTTTACACATGAGCAGTACAGCCCAGTGCTTAATATATAGCAACAGCCTGTTTGCTAAAACAGCTTGCTAGCTCTAAACTTAGTTTATCAATCTGATGCTCTGAAGTTTTTTAGATGACTTAGGGAAAAATCACCACTTTCTGGAAATGTATTGCCTCACAAGGGTTTAGTAGAGGCTTTACCACCCTCTTTATGCTCAGTCATTATAAGAGAGGATACAGCTTACTTCTTTATTTTTGCCTCTCCCAGGCACCCCTCCCTATCACAGCACTCTCCAAACCATCCAGCTGTAACAAGGTCTTTTACAATCACATACCAGCACACTCTTCATGCCTGTCCCTCTGCTGCCATCTCCTAATCTCTCCTCACACAGGGCACTCCTCTCTCTGCTTCTTCCTCATGTCTCTTCTTCAGCTACTCCCTCTTCATTGACTCTCAACTGCTTAATAGAACAGCTACAGCTGCACCTTATCTACATCAGCCAACCCACCACCCCTGAAGCCAGCCCACAGCTGTATGTTATCAATATTAATTAACCCAGCTTCATTTCTCTACACCTCCCCACAATTGGATTAGAAATGTGAGGATGAAAGTCTTTCTGGTTTCTATGTTTCATTGCCACAGCATCCCCTGACAGCCTTGTGGAGGAGCAGCTATGAAAGCTTTGTTTGACCCTGCAATGTCAAGGTGCCTGTTGTGGGCCACTTGGAGGGGTCTCTCACCCCACCTTACCTGTTCCTTGTGCACTGCCCCTGTGAATGCCCAGCATGTGCTCAGAGCAGCGAGAGACCTCAGGAAATTTCAGTGCAGCACAAAAGCAAACCTCTACTAAGCCTCACAGGAGGGGTGATTTGTCAGAGACTTTAAACTTGGACACAACTTAAAATTTTCCCAGGGATTCTGCAACACAGACAACCATGCTGCAAGTTCCCTTTGGAGGCAAAAAAGTTTTTTTTTTCCAGAAACAGCTATGACTTTCCATCAAAAAATCTAAAGAATAAATGCTCCCTAATTTAATTAATCATTTTAGCTGAGATTTTAAAATAAGGAAAATGTGATAAAACATCAGGCTGAGACAAACTGCCGTAGGAAGTGTTGGCTGGAAGTGTTAAAATATGGCAAAGTTGCATGTAGCTGAATGTAGGCTGCTATAGGTGAAAATGTAAGGTAAGCTGAAGGACTGCTGTACTTGCTGTGTTTGTTTATGGCACCGCTGCCATACAATTTGCCATTCATTACAGGCATTTTAAATGCTTCTACCACCCTCTTTAAGCTCAGCCATTACAAGAGATACTTTTACTCTGCGCTGTCACCCACAGCACTTGGCTTCTGGAGGTCTCGCAGGAAGGATCTGTTTTTGTAAGAGCTTTGTGGTGACAGTGTGGGCATCTGCAGCCTTTCCAGTCCTGAAATCTCTTAACAACAGTTCCCATGGAGCAAACATATTATTAAAAGTGAAAGGCTGGTTAAAAATATCCAAGGACTGACAATCCTAGCAATCTGAAAACAAGGGAATTCCTGTTGGAGTATAGATCTGGCCCCTCAAAATGCATTTTTAGCAGCTAAAAATGGGAAATATCCCCAGCTGAACAGCTAAAAACCCCTAACTGCTGCCCCAGGCCCAGCTGCTGCCCAGCGGCCGCTCCAGCTGCATCAGCCCTGCCCTCAGCCATGCCAGGTGCTACCAAGATGCCCTCTCTGGTAGGCCAGCCCAGGGTGAAGGCCAGCCACAGCTCAAAACCCACGGCGCAGAACTCAGCAGGAGAGGGCTTGGGAGTGAAGCAGGCCTCTGGTGGGTTTTTCCCATTCAAAGTGCAGCTGCACGTTAGGGCATTGCTGCCAGGTTCCTGCTACGCTCACAGTCATCCCATCTTGGTGCCTGTGGGCTGGACAGCCACAGGGAGCTGGCCATGAGACACGTGAAGTGAAGAGCAGGAATAAATGGTTTCCTTGGGGCAGAGAGCTAACGGAGGGGAATGCTGGGGTGCTGTGCCAGGGTCAGCCTCAGAGTGAGTTTGTTGATTTTCTAACAGAAACTGTGCTAAAGTGACAGGAAGGTTAAAAGCACACTGAAGCGATTTTAGGAATAGACCAAAGAAATGTCAGAGAATCATTGTAATTATCTCCAACTTAGAAATTATAAATCCAGGAAATTCAGAAGTAAGGTCTAATTTAAAATAAGTAAGCTGAAGTGTGGAAATGCCCTGCACAACAACATGGAAACGGACTGCTTTTGCTGAAGCTATGCAATAATAATGCAGTGGTGATTAATGCATAACAGATACTGTGACTTGAGATCAGAATACAATTGCTTTAAATGATTTGTTAGATTAAAAAAATATAATTTTGCCCTATTTTTACTCTAGAGCTTCCAATGGAGTCAAATACATAGAACATTTGAAGAAGATGCATAACAGTATTTTTTCCTGCCTAAAGAAGTACTGATGCTTAAACTATAGTTATAGGAGAATGTAATTTTAAATTTGTTTCATCTCATAAATATTTTAATGTATTTACCTAGAATTTCACATAAAATTAATTCTTTGCCCAGTAAGTGCTATAATTCCAAAGAAACAAGATAAATTCTTCCTCTGTAATGAAGAGACCAAATCACTGCTTAACATGCAAACTCATCTCACCTTAATGAAGTACTAGGACTTTCCTAAAATCTGAAAAAGGGAATGAACAGTTGCATGAAAAAAGGAGTTCACCTTCCCCTGTCTAAATCAGACCTTATCAGCAGTTTCAAAGAGACATAAGCAAACCAGGAGAACGGGAAATGCAGTGGCAAGTGAAATTTAATGTTGACATAGTAATGTATGCAGTAGGAATAATTTATATTCCTACTAAGTTTAAAATTTGCTATTTAAACCTAACAAAAAGAGAAAAAGGTAGACTACTTCATACCCAAGAGAAGCTACAAAATTTTTAAGATACTAAGGAAACCTGTTCTGGAAACACTACACCAGTGGTGGTTCTTTATCAAAGGGGTCACAAAGCACTATATGCCAAAGATAGAAACTGACTCTGGGAATAGCTAAGTGTAAAGAAATGTCTCTTTAAGGAGAGCAAATAAATAGAGTTCTTTACTTCAGAAAACAAAAATGCAAGACCTGCCATCATAAACGTACCCACAGTATCCAAATATGCTGTAAAGGGAAGCAACTCTTCTTCACAAGCAGGAATTGAAATCTGAAGATGGAAAATTGAAAGCTGATTATGACAAAAATTTCCCACCCTATACATTCCCTTGTGAAACTCGTTGCTACGAAGTCATGTTAGAAGCAGGAACTCAGAAGCATTCGGGGTATGATGTGGTTATAGAAACTGCTCAGGGTTTTATACTGTGTCAACAACAAAGTGTTTTAGAAGGGATATAGGCCCGACTATCTGGTCGTTAGCTTTACCTCCAACGGAAATGTCAACTAAAAGCTGCTGTTGAGGGGAAATACAGGCCTGGATGGACCAATCATCAGATTCAGCACCACAAGGTGGTGCTCACCCTGCCACTGCTTATCTGCTGTTTCTGTGGCATAAACCACCAGTGGATTTTTTATAAGCCTTTTCTTTGAAGCATAGTAATGCTCTCACCATCCCCATATCAAAATATGCCTTACATATTGAAACTAATTTCCCATATAGTTTTCTTGGATTTTGGACATGAAGGCAACAAATATTCTGTAATTACCTTCCATCTAAAGCATGGCTGTAATGGGATAATGCTATCTTTTTCTTAAAGTGCATCCTAATCACAGATCTTAAAGCAAGAAGAGACCATTAGATGATCTAGTGTTACTTAAATTATTATGCAGGTATATAGCATCAGAAGGAGCCTGTTTTGCAGTCCAGTTGTCTTTTTACTTTTCACTCATTCAGACAATTGTTTCACATGTTCATACAGGAGATTATTATCTTTGGATGTTGTCTTGTATTAGTCACAGCCATGTTTGAACAATTCATTTTTCTTTGATATTTGTTGACCGAGGCTATTCTGAAAATAATAACTTTGCTAAACAAAATATGTCCATGAGATTGCTTGTGATGAGGAATTTAATAGAGCATTCAATGCTTTGTGTGAAAGAAACTTAAATGACCATGTGAATAGGCACCTGTCTGTAAAATGCGAAACTTGGGTTCCCTCATTTAAATGAAATAAGTTTTTCTTAGTCTGAGTTCAGAGTTATGCTAATATGTTCATCTAATGCTCAAAAAATCTGCCTCAAAGCATGGGACCTATGAAATTTTTAGACAGCCTCCAAGGAAAATAGCTATAGCCTCTCAGTGACAGCTTTCTACCAGTCTCTTAGCTGGATGATAATAAGTGCACAAAACTTCTAAGCTGCCATTAACATGGGACTCCAGAGAGAAGGCAAGACAGGGAGCACAACACTGCAGTGTTTGGAAGGAAAAGAGACATTGCAGGTTAGTGGCCACAGCCTTGTTGACACAGTACCCCCCTCTGAACATGTGTTGGTGCACCCAGGATTACAATGAATCAGCTCTGCATCAACACCATATGACTCTCCCCATTAGTGAATGTCTGTTAATAATTTAATAGCCTGAAGAACAGCTGAAAAATGAGGCACCCAGCCACATCCATTCAGCAGTAAATCTTTCCTCTTCAGTGGTTATTCAAGGCATTTGCTACTACACTTTTGTTTACAGTGGCTTAGCTTTGTTGATATTTGTTGATATTTGATATTTTGATATTCAAAAAGAACACACAGGCAATGTATTATCATATTAGGTAAGAGAAGTCTGCCTACCTCCATGACATGTCAAAACCAGGATTAATCACACATACATGAAAAAAACTCCAAAAAACAAACAAAAAACCACAACAACCTACAAAAAAAAAAACAACTTAGGAAAATTTTTTTCAATTAAACAAAATTTTAAATCCCCCAAAAATATTTTGCATGGAGCACAGAACTGAGAGGCAAAAAAATATACCTCCCACCAGAAGAAACAGTAAAGGGTTGTTCTAATCCCCTTCTAGTCCATGAGGAAAGAAAAGTGGGCATGCCTCTTTTACTGGGCCCTTTGATGAAAATTGTTGAAAGTTCTCACTTCAATTCTAATGTGGAATGAAAACATACATGAAATAATCTTCAGTTTCTTAGCAATATGGATGTGCTGTTTATCAGTTTCTAACCCTCCACTGTTGGGTTAGGAGGGTGCTAAAAGGTGCCCGCACAACACAACCTAGCTGCATGCCTGCAGCCATGTCCAAGAGTAATAAACTGCAGTCCAGATATATGATGTCTAGTTTGAGGTGACTGTTGCAGCTCTAAATAGATTGAGTTAAATCTAACCATATTTAATCTCTGAAAATTCTGGACAAGTGTCCAGTTGTGAAATTTCACCAGAGCATATTTTTAAGATTTAAAGGAGGGAAATTCATTATAAAGATAGCAGTGGCATGGAGGGAGAGGATATTGATGCAGATAGTCAGCAATAGTTGCTGTACATCATGATAATATTTGCTTGTGGTTTCCTAAGTCAGTAGGGAATCATCACTTCTCTTTTGGAAGCCATCCTACATCAAAGGACACAGCCACAAACTTCATCATGGCAATTACAGTCATCACTACCAAAGTCTAAACAGCCTCTGACATGTAGCTCAGTTTAGAAACACAGCACTGAAATAATATCCTGTCCATACCACTTTTTGCCAATGCTAGACAACGCTGACTATTCTATTTACACAGTTAAATTAAAAATGTTCATAGAAGAATATTTCAAGCATTTTTCAAAGCCTTACAGAAGTCTCACAGTCCCAGTTTCCTCATATAAATCTCAATGATATGGGGAAAAATACTAAAAATGTGAAGAACATACTACTTCATGAAAAGCTTTGCACAAACTATTGTGTCACCTTCAGATATATCCTTCTTCATTAATTTCTCTTCTTGATAGAAAGGTTTGCATACCATATTCAGATATGGTCATTTACTTACACTTTGAGCGTAGACAGTTTTCCTGAAGTTCCTCATTCCCAAACACCTTTGCAATCTCTCTATGCCTGTCTGTTCTAATGAAGAACAAGGACAAATCTGGAAGTTTCCAAAACTGCCAAAAAAAGTAATTCTGCTTTTCTGACCAGCTCTAATTGCAAAATAAATTCAGCTTAATTTCAAGTCCAAGAAAGAAAAGAATTTGTCTCAAAGGTACTGACAGTGCCTGTGTCTGGCCAAAGACACTTACAAATTCTCTTACAAGGCCATGGTTTTCAAACACGGTGTTCAAAAATTTGGATTACACTTCTGAAAATTTATTTTGTCTATGGCAAAACCAGACCCATAGTTCTCACTGTAATGGAGATATGAAGAGTTTAGGGAAATTATAACGTTAAGCAAGAAAGTCAGTTATGCAAGATCTATAGGAGGGGCAGTGTAAGGAAGTAGCAGATTCTTCAGCATGCAGGTGATAGTGGTTGCAAGGGGTCTGCTTCGATGACAAGCAGAGGTCATTCGGATTTGAATATCATGATCAGAGTGATGGGTTAAAAAACTCAATCCCTTAGTAAGATCTTTGGTTAAATTAAAATTAAAATAAAATAAAATAAAATAAAATAAAATAAAATAAAATAAAATAAAATAAAATAAAATAAAATAAAATAAAATAAAAAGGAGAGAGACAGGGAAGGAGAGAGACAATGGAAAGTTTAAGTATTAAAACATGCAGACTCCCTGGTTGACATTTGTAATCACATTTTTAAGCCCACTCCAGAGTAGAACATCTACGCAATCTGTAGCAAGTTCCAAACATTCAGCTTGGATATGGTTAGGGACTGTATTGTGAATACTTTGCTGTGTCCCTAATTGGGTTTTATTTATCAATCCACTTCTCATATGGCTAACTTTAGAGAAGGAAATATGTTTTTTTGTCTTTTAACTTATTTTATGTTGTGTCACGGAATCTACTAATTGGATGTGTTTCACTGAGTAATACAGAACTGATTTGGGAACCGATTAGTCACGTTGAATATGCTGTTGTAGTCCAGGAAGAGGATAAAACAGTAAGAACTCAATTTTAACATATTAATGGATATTTTAAAAGAAAAATATTCTATAAGTATATTATAAACTTGTGTCCATCCACAAGTTAGTCACTATGGATAAGGATAAATCTTATCCCTGCTCATTTAAATAAGTTCTGAATTCATTGCTAGCAGAAGGGTATCTTTTTAGGAATGTATGAATGTATGAAATGAACTGTGACCCATTTGAATTAAATGGACATGGGCCAGTTTTAATAAGTTGATTTTGTTCCCTTTTTTCATTTCCATCAAGACCATGAAAAATTGGACCAAAATACTTGGTGCCTCTTTTAGCTGGATTTTTACCCATGGAGTGGGTAAATAACCCTTGTGTCTGCAAATGTCCTGAAGCTACAAAATGAGCTGCTGTATGTTTTCATTGGAGACCCCAAAAAATATAAAAATTTTGGATCAAGTTACTCGGAAACAAAGCACAGAATTAGGTGGGACTGTCTTTGTCCGAGTTAGGGTGAGCACATTTTTCACCACTATTTTAAACAGCAACAAATAGGAGAATTAGGAAGGCAACCAAGAGCTTTTTCAAAGACTCCACCAGTTTTAGAATAATGCATAACATAACTGAAGGCTCTCTTCATATAAATCCAGTTTTTATGAAACTCTGTAAAGTAATTGCTCTGTTTACTTCACACAGGTAGATAATACCATTTAAAAATAACGGTTTAAAAAATACTTTGTAAGATTCTTAATGAAATTTTTGTCCCCTTAGGGTAGAATTCATTCCATATATGTTTCATCATCTGAAAACTAGTATTTTCCTCAGCTAGACACTCTTTGGACACTTGTTGAAGGAATTTTGAAAATCATAGAGGCAGTTCAGCCAACTGAGGTATGATGGATGGTTTTGTTCACAGACTGTAAAGGGAACAACAAAGGGGAAGAGTCTGGATAAGATGCCTAACTTTGTAGACCAATGACGTTAAGCAAAAAGAAGCCAGTTCTCCATCCAGATGAGAAAAGCCTGCTTTAAGGTGCCAAACAGTTACAATTGCAGAGCTGTCTTACAGTTGTGCAGTTATAGAGGAAATGGAATAATCAAATAATAATACAGGAACTTATAAAAGTTCTTGGAAATCATTTTTCAGTCTGTCCTTGTTACAGGAAAGTCTGTTATCTCTAGCCATTTCAAGGCTTTTGGTAATGTACAATTTATGGATTGCCTTGGGTCATAAGGATACATGCCTTAAAAATAACTAGTGGGAGACTGAATTGAAGGTTACAAGCATAGGTGAAAGTGTTTTCTTCTGATTTCATTAGATAATGGCCTTCCTCAATTTTGAGACTACTCTCTTTTGTGGACACAGAGGTAAAAACTTGGGAAGGAAGATGGATTTGAAGAGGAGAATCCTGCTAGGAATAAGCTTCCCTTTCCATTGGTGTCTGAGGCAAGTTTTAAATCTCCCAGCCGTTTAGCTCTACTCTTCCTTTTAGAAACTGGGAAGGACGGTAACCTCCAGCAATGGAACGGGTGGCTGCTAGGATGAAATACAAACCACTTCAACCCTCATAGTCTGCTCTAGAAGAGAGCAAGTGCTCACAGCCCTAGACTACATGCAGAGTGAAGGAATTAATGGGTGGCACACAGCAGAAAGTCAAAGATTTGTGTTAGGTGGAACACAACATGCAGACTTTCCTAAATGTGATTTGTGTGAGCAGATGCTGATGGGAGAAATAAATTACATCACAGTTGATATTACTCGCCCACACTTAATTTCTTACTATTTCTTCATAATATTTTGTTGTGTTTGTGAGAGAAGATTTTCAGGAAAGATGAGAGGTTAACTAGTGAATTTTACTATGCATGATGCTTCTCTTTGAGTTTTGATTTAGTATCCTTTGCTAACTTCCATCCAGGAAATAGTGATTGGTAGTGTGAATTCTGATGTAAAATGTAAACAATTTTTTTTTTTAAAAAAAAGAGCAGATGAGCTTTAGACAAAAAAAGAGACAAAAAGTACATTGAAACAACATGGTTCATAATGAGTCCCAGTCCCTGAAACTCATCTGAACTTCCTTCAGATTAATAGCTTTCTAATAAGTTATTGTCATCAGACCCAGAAAAGATAGTAAAGAAAATTCTGTAAAAAGAAGAGCAGATAAAACTGGGAACATCCAGGCAATACTACCTCCATCCCAGGCAGGCGACAGCTTTTCTGGATTTATAACGGAGACTTCACTAGTACATTAAAGTTAACCACTCAAGTTCACATTCAGTAGGGTCTCTAGTTCAGTATTTATAAGGCAGAGGTCTTTCAGACTGTTTAACTTCCCCTCTTTAGTGGCAATGGGGCACTATAACCAGATTAGACTACATGAAACACCCCACTGTATGTTTAGCTAGGCAACCACAGAAATGCTTTGAAACTGATGGGTGAGGACAGCTGTCTTAAAGGTTTCAGCAAAACTATGATCCAAGTATCACATCAGGATAGCTTGTTTGCATAAAACAGTTGGCAGCTATAGCTACTGCAAGTAAGGAAAACCCAAAACTGTTTCTATTTTAGTATGCTGGTATAAAGTCCGCATCAGGGAGTACTATTCTACAGAAAAAGTCACCCTGTTTGGCAGTAATAACACTTTACCTCACTAGAGTAAAAACACCTGATTTTCTCAAACTAGGGAGTGGAGGGATTTTCTTGCCATTTTATTTGTTTTTTCTTCTTTTTTTAAAGTAACAAACTAAAAAGCTGTTCTACAAGTTTCACCGGGGGAATAGAAGAAGAAAGAATGGGAAAAATCAGTTTTCACAGTGTTCTTGCCCTTGCACCCACACACTAAATAAAGGAATACTGAGAAATTACAGGTCTAAGTCACAGGGGAAAAACATTAAAGTAAAAATAAAATCTTCTGATTTTGTTGTAATGTTGCCATTTCCCATGCCCTTTCTGGAACACTTTGGAATGAAAATGTTTCATTCACTTGTTCTGGGTTTTGGGTGGTTTGGTCTTTGTTGTTGTTGTTTTTGTTTTTTCTTGTAGGGAACAAAAAGGACAGGAATCAGGGGGAAACATTCTTTCCTTGGTGACCCCAGGCCAGTGGGAGCCATGCAGTACATACAGGTAGAGAGGAGAAGGGAAATAGTGCCCTGAGTTTAATATGTGCCACCACTTATGTTGGTAGCATCCACGGGTGTATGCAGGCAGTGCTTCTTGTATGTGCAGTCGGTGAGGAGGGAGAAGAGGGGGAAAAGCATGGAAGCACATGTAATGACTGTTGACTAGCCCGTGCTGGCTAATTAACTGACAAGCCATCAGTCTGACGGAACATAACTTATGCAGAAGCTGTGTGAAGTGAATGCATTTATTGTGGTAACAAAATTAGGAGCGTTCATTCGATAAGAGGGTCTGTTCAAGGACTGTAAGTGTCCCTGATGACAGTGCAGTCTGGTGGGAGGCTAGAAAAGCACCAAGCTGCTGTTAAGAGGAGCTCCTGTTAAGAGGAGCTCTGCCAGGAATAGGTAAGTGTGGGTTGAAGCAATCATGATTCATGATTAACTTATGAAAGCTAATCAAAAGTCCTGTGGGCTATTGGACCCCTAGTGTATTCAAAGCCTCTTGCAGAAGGCATCTCACAGAAGTCTCTCAGCATGAAGAAGGATGTTACATAAAGATGGAGAAAGAATGATTTTTAAGGGACCTGAATGGGAGTTTGATGGAAAGGGCTCCTGTGCAGTTCTGCTGGTAGTATCATTGCCTTTCCCGTGACATATGCCTGTGAGATTGGCTTGTTTGCTAAGTCTGCTCAAGCAGGTTGGGTTGTGGTATGCTTTCAGATGCAAACCCAGACTTGAATAACAAATCAGAGTGGTTAGGACTCATCAAAAATATCTTCCCTAGACATGCTCAAGAGCAGAGAGATGCATGCCATTTCCCTCCTCCCCTGCTGCAGTGAGAGGCATGTGAAGAGTAGATATGGTCAGACAGTGAGGCTCCATGTAGGTCACAGTGGGAGATGCTCTCAGACAGGGCAATACTAAGGTGGTACAGCAGGAAGCAGGAACAGTAGCTTTAATGTAATCATAGTCCGTACATTTTCCCCTGAAGCATGAGAATCTGATAATACTCGGTGCTTTCTGAGCTTTCCAGTTTGGCCACAGAGCACACAGGGGTTTTTGTGCATCACTGTCAGAGGGCAAGTTTAAATTGTGATAAGTAGCCTATATGTAAAAGCAGTATTTCTGCATCAAGTAATAATGCTGTGTTTCCTGGGAAAGGAGTGGTTGAAATCCATCCCTTGTCACACAGTAACACGCACAATAAATGTAATTTTAAATCCATTACGATACTGCCAAATACATTAAACAAAAATATACAGAAGATTTATCCACAAGAAGATTTACAGATTTCCTGAGTAGTACATCATTATCAGAACTGTCAATTTTAAAATAAAAATTGTCAAACCATCACTGGAATATAATAAAAGCTGTGACAGAAATACACAATAGCAACTAAGTTTTTAAAAAATAAAACCCTCAGCAAACCCACTCCACACACAATTATCACCTCTGTAGACTGCCAAGGAAACAGTGAAGTACTGAAGGATACCAAAAAGAGATGTGCAGTATCCAACACAGTTAAAATCAGCACCACACTAACAATTGTGTGTAAGCGCCATTGAGAAGCAGATTGTTGTGCCTTTAATGATGGAATCCAGAGAGGCTAGCATCCAAAAGAGATAAAATCACAGCTAAAAGGTGATCATTTGTCCTCACATTTTTTTGGCTTGGATTTGGATCCCTCACTGGGCTCCTGACTGGTCAGTCTCACGCTTGTTAGCCTCCTTAGTTAAGCTGAGAGAAAGGCAAGAAGTAGTTTTGTCACAGTCTGCAAGTAAATATGAAATAGGAGATTTCTGTCATGTATCTTTGGGTGAGCCTTTCCTACATAGAAGCTTACCAGCCTGGTGTGTTAAAATTCCAGGAAGCCAGTGCCATGCTTTCCTTTGATCTGAGAACACTACAATGCCATCTCTCCCTTCACATCCTTTATGATCCCACCACCCCATTATTTCCTGGTAGACACAAGATTATATTGCAATGCTGTCTCACAAGCCTAGGCCTATTGCTCCGTGATTGTCCAGTAATATAAGCACACATTTCTTAGCTCCCAAGTCTTGCAGGTTCTCCAGATTTATAAATTGACCGTCCAAGGACATCCAGTAGTTAAAAATAAAGAGGCAACAGAGCCCACATAATGAGTGATCTGAAACCTGATAGTATAGATATGTACAGTGCTGTCCTAGTTTCCAAACTCAATTTCTTCATTGTGCCTGGCCAGCCTTTGAAGACAGGTGAGGATTTCTGAAGGAGCCTAGGATCATTCACTTTGACACAGCTGCTTTGCACAAGTCAGCTCTCTTTCCCAAGAAGCCTGCTTCCTATCTCGTTCACCAGTTCAGTCAACTTCCAACAAATGCATGCCCTGCTCTCCTCTCCAGAAGGCTAATGTCCCTTGTCACTGCTTTGCCATTACATTTTTAAGGTGCTATACCAACAGCTTTTTACATGGAAATTCTTGTGCTGTAGACCTAGTGCCTTGGAGGGAAGGGTTCACTGCTTCACTGGGCTTCTGCTTGGATGAGAGTCATTTACTGCATTATTCTTCATGTTAATTACACGTCAACTCTTGGTAAAACTTCATTGACTACAGAAGCAAAAGATAACAGAGAAAGCAGCCAGTGTTCAATTCAAAATGAGAGTTTACAGTCTCACACTTTGAAGGATAAAGATATCTGAATTGGTGGTTTATTCATGAACTCCTATGGCTAAGAGCTGAAGCAAGACTATCCCATATTAAAAGGAACCTTTTATACAAGGAGGAAAGTTAATCATTTAAATTAGTTGGCAGTGGCTATGATTTCTGTGTCATTTGAAATTTTCATGATAAACTTGCAAGTCCTAAAAGATCTCTGTTGGGTTCTTTTCTGAAGGCTTATACTCAGAAGCAGGCTGGACTTATTTATTAGATTAAAATTTATTAATTAAAATTAGAATATTTCCTGGCTTAAAAAAAAACACAGTAGCTTTACTTTACAGAGGGGTATGGTAACGGTTTCACTGCAAAACTATTTCAGAGGAACTTGGTACTAGCACATCATGTTATAACCTTGAAGAAAATCAACAGTAAAATATAAAAGCACCATAGAGTGTGCTTTTCTATTAAATAACTGGCCAAATTGAAAGAAAATAAAGGGACTTGCGCTGGGTCAGTATTTCTTCAACAGTTTCGAGATTTGGATGTGAGGGTCTTCACTCTGGAATTTAACAAAGGCAATGTTAAATTGAGTGTCTCCACTGAATTCCATGTGTTGGGGATCTGGAGTTTTGAAGTCAGTAACTATACCTACATTGGCTTAAATGAAACCTACTGAAAAATTTTAAATGTTGTGACACAAAATTGACTGGAATTACTGCAGTGGAGCAAATTCACTGTGGTTTAGATTAATGCATTTTAGATGCCATTTGCTGGTGGCAAAGGATGCTGTTATAGTCAGTTCCTGTAGCTCAGCTGATGCACAGTATGTCATTAAACTACAATAATTCATTCATGCATCTTCCTGCTAAGCTTTTCCCAGCTGTTGATGTATCCTAGATTGTGATCAACTTTGTATTATTAGAATGCAACAACTGACCTTCTGTTTGGTTGCAATTTTATTCAGCTTTGTAAAACGCTATTTGGTCTCTTAATAGCATGTCTTGTTAATACCATCCTTAAACTGTGGCACTCTATAGACTCATTTGAGCTGATGCCCAGAATGCCCTTGGCTGGCCTGATTATTTATTCTTGCTGGACCTGTATCCCAGACATACATGCCTATGTATTTCACACTGTTACCTTTACAATATTGTTATTTATTAACCCCCACTTTACAGGTGGTGAATTGAAGTGATGAAGTGATAGTAAGTGGGACTTCGAAGAACCTAGCGTACTTATTCCTGCTTCAAAAAGGAAAACTGTGGTAGGTCCAGTAACAGAATCAAACTCTCTCAAGCACAGACACCATTGAAGCCATGCAAACACCCTCATTTTTATTACTACCCCCTTTTGCACAGGAAAATCCCAAAAGCTGAAGCAATTTTTGCAGCGCCAACATAATTTGGCTTTGTTTGCACATTGTCCTATCACTTTTGAAATCCTGGCAGCCAGAGGTAGGTGTCCTGCTTTGGCTGTGGACATGTCATCACCCTCAAATGGAGCCAGCCATGCTAATTAATTCTAGCCGTGCACAATGCCTTGTTCTGTACTGTCATAATTCACTGAAGGCAGTGAAAGCTATACACTTCTCTGTGGTGTTTCAAGCAAGCACATGACTGGAATATTACTCCATATGTATTTCATGTTCTTCCTTGGTCCTGATTTACCTCAAAGGAAAGGTACCTTCAATTGCTCATAATTGGGATAAAGAGAAGATTAATTTAGCTTGCTGAATAGACCTTTAACCACAAATAAAGCTTAATATTTACTGAAAACACCACCACTTTTGTTCACTGCTTATTAAATGCAAAATAATGTAAATAAGCAACTCCCTTAACCTCACTTTCTTGAAACCCACCCCTGCTCCAAAGCCCCACAAACAAAAATCAAAGCCAATACCTTTCAGTTCCAGTAAGGTTTAACTGCCTAATAGCCTTAAATGCCTTTGAAAATACCTGGTTTAATGGCAACATTGTTTTTGTAAGAGAGGTAGCAAAAACTTCACATCAGCAGAAAAAGATAGTTATTTAAGAATTCCAATTGCTCTATTTTAACACTCTTGGGGAAAGTGACATTTTCAGTACAGGTGTTAATTATTTATATATTCAGCTTCTTTCATCACTGGATTCAACTCCGTTCCAGATTGTTGCATAGCATGCTTCTGAAAGCAAAGTGCAACTAATGGAACCCAAAGCTGGATGGCAAGACACGGCTCAGTGAAAATATTATTTCAGTGACAAAAGTGATATACCAGAATATTGGGGCAGGAGGGTGTCGGGTAGGGAGTGGGAATAACCACATCAGGGAGGACTCAGTAAACACAACCACAGACTTAATCCATATGCATGCCAGATCATATCATTAAAGCAAATTTACTGGCTTTCTAAATTTTCCTGTTGGATATCACCAAGTATTGCAATGGCAGCAACAAGAGAAAGGTGAGTAATAACTCCACAGTAATTTCCCTAGTGCCTGTAAATAACAAACATTGTTAGCAAATGAGTGATGGAGGTCAATGGGCCATACAGTCATTAGATGGTTTAATGATATGCTGCAGGTTATCTCAGGGCACAGTGCACTAATGACATTCTCAGCCTTCCCTGCAGCAAATAACCTCTGCAACCTGAGACAAGCAGTCACATTGCACAATACAATACAATAGCAAATGACCCCAACAAGAAAGTTTCTCTTCTGTTTGACATTTAATGTGCTAATATCCATCAAAACCTGTCCTGAGAAGAGCCCTGTCCTTCTTAAATCTGTTTTTGCTATCTGAGAAGCTATTAAAGGGCAGAAACCAAATGTCCTCAGACTCATGGCTTATGGGTAGAGAGGTAATCGAGTTAGTTGGAGAAGAATACCTAGCATGTAGCATCTTGTTTTATTTTCCTGGTTGTTGCTTGGTCCTTTCAAAGGTACAGTCAAAGGAGAAAAAGTATGAACAGTATATTCTGTTCTGTGCTGGAAGTCCTATTAAAAGGTCCTAACAGACCTCATCTAAAAGTCTTTGAATGTATGAAAACTGCGGAGTCAATTGTTAATAGCATGTTTTGGTATAAGGTGGTAACCCAAGTTATATTAGCAGATTTGACATTAGCATGTTAGGTAGGTATAAAACGGTAAAGTAACTTCAGTGTTACCCCAGAGCTGAAGGGAACCCAATACCAGGGACCAGGTAGTCAGCCGGGGTATGGAGACATCGATTTTTTTCATCCTGACTATATATCAGTAACACCATACTGTGTACATTGGCCCCGCTTTGCTTAAACTGGCAGACTCGTACAGCATTTTCTCTTTGTTACCTCTTCTGTCTCAGTACAGAGGTGTGACAGTTCAGACTCTGAATTGCTGGAGATAGGATACAGTAAAACTAGGATGTAAGACCATGTAAAACACAGGCATGAATGACACTGTGGCAAAGAAGGGACAAGGCATCCCAGACTTTGAGTCTCTCAGGAGACACACTAAAAATGAAAAGAGTCACTTGAATTCTTCCATGACAAGGACATTTACGTATAGGCAGTATACCTACTATTTAATAGATTTTTTTTTAAGTTCAATATTTAATTATTTTGCAAAACAGCATTTATTAAGTGTTAACAGCATTATAATTCAAAAGCAAAGAATGCAGTAGGAAGAGGGTCTTGAGAGCACAAAGGAGATGGGGAGTAGAGTTGCATAAGGTAGAGGAATTCCCTTTCTTCCACTGGGAATTTTCTTTCACTGGGAAGGCTAGCCAGCAAGGTCATAAACTGAAACCACTCACTTTGTCTGACTTGTATTACCTGTTACTCTGTCATTTTTTAATCTGGTGATTAGTTAATGTATGTCTGCAGTAGTATGGGCTCCTACCTATTATCACTGCCTCACCTTGCAAAAGTAGTAGATATGTCACAAGGACACTTAATAGTCTGAACATAAGATGTAACCACACCAAATTTCCAATTCTTAATATGAGACTAGAATTATATATTCTATATGTATATGTGTGTATATATATGTATATATACTCTGTACTACAATTGTATCAAAGTCTAAAAATGAAGAATCAATGTTCTGATCGTGAAATACTTTCTTTGTTCCCTGTTCAGAGCACATATGTGCAATTTCCTTAGCTCAGAGTACTGGAAAAGCGAAACAGTGGGTGTTTTTCACAGTAGTACTCTCTGTTTCCATCATCCTGATGAACCAAATGAGAAATAATGGAAAAAGTTGTAACACAGATAATCTATTTTTGATAAATGTTATGCTAGAACATTGGTGGGACACCCATGTGCAATTTCCCTGACCTTCTGGGAGGAGTGGAGAAATGAATGTGCACACCCAACATTTTGCACACACAGAGTTGGTGAGACAAATATAAAGAGGACAAAATCTGATGTGAAATTTAACATGCTATGGAGCAGGCTTGTCTATGTATTGGGCTTCTTGACAGGCAAGATTTCCAAAGGGCTCAGCATTCAATAGCTCCCATTTAGAATAATCGGACCACTTCACTTTGGTGCCAGAAAACATGATTAAGTTCTTGAAGATCTCACTTGATTCACTTGATCTTAACCCTTCAAAAATTTCCTAAAGATCGCAGCTAATACTCTAGCATGCTTTTTTTAAGGGTACCATAGATTGAC
The DNA here is from genome assembly GCA_035590215.1 of Microhierax caerulescens. NCBI lineage: Eukaryota > Metazoa > Chordata > Aves > Falconiformes > Falconidae > Microhierax > Microhierax caerulescens. Next base: position 64,131,780 of record JAVJGJ010000001.1, read on the forward strand.
AGATCAGCCCATCCTGGGTGCCACTGTATTGCATGTTTCCCTGTAGCCTTGAAGGCCTTTCTAGATCTTTGCTTTGGTCTAGTAGTGGCCATTGCAGCAAGATGATACATCTTCTTGTTGACAACAAAATTCATTTTTGTAGCTTTTATTAAAAACAAACAAAAAAAGTAACTGAAGATGCAGAGGAATGAAACAATATAAATAGTTCAGGTGAAATATGGATATATATATGTCTGTGTGTCATAACTGATTTACTTGGGTGAAATAAGTACAACTTGGTACTGAGACCTTTCTCACACCAGTAGTACCTCTCTCTTTTGCTTGTTTTCTCAAGGGGTTCAACCAACACTGTGGCTATATAGGGTCTGTCTCCTTCAATGAGCACCTACTTCCAGAGAAGTCATGGGAACACCACTCTACTGGAGTCTTTGGCCTCTTCAGTCACATTTCATTGACATCAGCCGAAGCGTACAAAAGTTATCAGGGAGCAGAAGACAAATAGACAGGGGCTGACAGCATGATCACCCAAGTCTTGTTTCCATAGGCTGACGAGTTGAGGTCAGACATCTAAAAGCTAGAAAATTATATATCCTGCTAACTGGGCAAAAGCATGTCTTGAGAACTGTAGATGACAAATATGATTAGCTTTCTCTACTCTTTTTCTTTTTCAATGCAGCACACAAGGGCACTCAATTCACCACTGAAAATCAGAGACCTCCAAACCCCAAAGGACCTTTCCAGGGTTCATTTGTGAAACTCACAGCTTGTCACAGCCATCAGGAAAATCTTCCTGATTCTTGAGTCTTGCAGCATTAATCCAATTACATGAAAAACACCTGCGAGCTGATGAGAATGTGACTTCCAAAATAAAACATGCATCATGTTTGTGGGTATGCACTCTCTATCTCTTGCAAGTGAGATTTCATTACTTCATGGTGCCAATTCCCCCTAAAAATAATGACAGCCAGCAAAGGCTCGATGTCAACAAAACATTAACACACTAAAGAGGGTGTAAATAGAATAGGAGTTTAAGGTCAGATAGTCTGCAAGGATTAGACTATGTGGCATGGGATAGGGAGCTTCCATGTCCCAGCATGAGCAGGGAAGACACATGCCAGTCAAAACACCTAAATCTCAGACCCAGGAGCACCCTGTTGCAGCCGGGGTTTGTTGTTTTTTTTTTCCAGTGTGGTATGCACAGATGCCACCAACCTCCCCCTCACCTCCCCCTCACACACCTTTTCTCTGAGTTGTTTTTCTGTGTAGCTAACAAATCTTTCAGAGGCTTCCAGAGCCGTGCCAGAGCTCTGCAGAGCGGGACTGTCCCCCTGACTGTGCTGCTTATTTAACACCCTTGGGGAGTTACAGGGGCTAAGCTACAGCTGGTGTACATCACAGCAAACTGGAGCAAACCCTTAGAGTGCAAGTGGATGTTTCTTACTTCAAAATTCTGTCCACAGCCCTAATTGTGTGAAGCAGCCTTAGTTTTTATGAAGTCCAGATCCTGGACATCACCCAGCTATCCAGGTCCCATGACTGAAAGGAAAAGGAAAGCTTTACGCAGAGGCTTGACAAAACCTCACAAGCTTATCCTTCTTATGTTGCCTCCCTACAAAGCTGAGATCTGTCATATCTACAGACCTTCAGTTTATTCCACTCATTTACCTCTAAGTGCCTGTTCTTAAGTCCTGGAAGTTCCCTCTTTCCTCCCTCCCCTGTTTCGCATTAGCTGGAGGAGGCACAGAGGGCAAGGCTTGTTTCAGAAAGGCAGATTCACTTGATGTTCCCCTGGGTTTTCACGCTTTGCTGGACACAAAGTGAATCCTACTGAAACAGCCATAGCTCCATAAGAAGAGACACACAAGGTTTTTGTTTCCCAAGTACAATGACAGCTGTCGCTGTGAATGGAAAGGAGAACAACCTGGTATGGATGGCACGTGTATGAGACAGTAAACAGGATAGTGCCAACCACAGATGTTTCCTCTAATTTGGATGGGATTTGCTACAATAATTTAATGTCTTGCTCTGGAATTTATTGATATTTTTTTTTTTTTGTCAAAGCTTTCTTAGCTGCATGGCTTAATTACTCGGATTTTATTTTTGAGGGGAGGAGGACTATGAGGAATTGCCTTAAATGGGAGTCATTCCCTTTTAAAACTCCTCTTATTCTACAGCAATTGATTACATAATTATGTATAATACATTCTGGTGTAACTCAACCTTTGATCTGCACTACACAGGGGAAATCAACCAGCAGAGCTATTCCATAGTAACTTCTGCTATTGCTATTTTGGTATAATTCAACCGTTCTGGAATAACTCCCTAGTGCAGACATTCAGTTCCAGAATAAAAGTGAATTTATTCCAGAATAATTACTCTGCTTCTGAAGGGGAATAATCATTCCAGAATAAAGTCACTTCTATTTCAGAATCATATATGTAGGTAACTACTTGGGCATAGCTCCCCCAAAAAGTTATTGTAGTGCCAGTTAAATTTCTCACATATGCAAAAATGTTAGTAGCCTTCAGCAATGCTGTGTCTTATCTGTGTTTACATGATCTGCATAAAATTAAGCACTAAAATTTAAATGCAATGTGTTAAGCTGTGTGAATTTTCTTTTTTACTTTGTCTCACACATAGACAGTTCAAGATTTTGTAATAAACATATCTAATATGAAGAAAAAAACCTGTTTGAATATTTTCCTCTGCAGAAATTGTATAATATAATCTGTCAGTACATTTTGAAGTTTATTTTCTACAGTTTACAAAAACAGTCAAACAAACAAGGAAGCATACATGCACACATGAAACTATTTTAGATTTGGGGATTATGTGGTAAACATGTAAAATGACTGCGAAGACATAAAGCAATTACATGGAAGAGATCCTCCTAAAAGATCCTCCTAGAAGCTATGCTGAGGCACATGGAGGACAGGGAGGTGATTCGAGATAGTCAGCATGGCTTCACCGAGGGCTTGTCTTGCCTAACCAATCTACTGGCCTTCTATGATGGAGAGAATAAGCTAGTGGACAAGGGAAGAGCTGCAGATGTCATCTATCTGGACTACTGTAAGGCCTTTGACACAGTCCCTCACAGCATCCTTCTCTCTGCATTGGAGAGGTATGGATTTGGTGGGTGTACTGTTCAGTGGATAAAGAAGTGGCTAGATGTTCACATCAGAGAGTAGTGGTCAACGGCTCAATGTCCAGCTGGAGTGACAAGTGGTGTCCCTCAGGGGTCTGTATTGGGACCAGTACTGTTTAATGTCTTCATCAATGACATAGAGAGTGGGATCAAGTGCACCCTCAGCAGGTTTGCAGACAACACCAAGCTGAGTGGTGTGGCTGACACACCTGAGGGACAGCATGCCATTCAGAGGGACCAGGAGAAGCAAAAGAGCTGGACCCATGAGAACCTCATGAATTTCAACAAGGTTAAGTGCAAGGTCCTGCACCTGGTTCGGGCAACCCCCAGTTTCAATACGGGCTGGGGGATGAAGGGATTGCAAGCAGCCCTGCAGAGAAGGACTTGGGGGTCCTGGTGGATGAAAAGCTGGACATGAGCTGGCACTGTGTGCTCACTGTATCCTGGGCTGTATCAAAAGAAACATGGCCAGCAGGTGAAGGGAAGTGATTCTGACCCTCTACTCTGCTTTCGTGAGACCTCAACAGGACTAGTGCATCCAGCTCTGAAGTCCTCAGTACAGGGAAGACATGGACCTGTTGAAGTGGGTCCAGAGGAGGACCACAAAAAATTATCAGAGGAATGGAACAACTCTTCTATAAGGAAAGGATGGGAGAGTTGGAGTTGTTTAGCTTGGAGAAAAGAAGGCACTGGGGAGACCTTATTGTGGCTTTTCAATATCTAAAGAGAGAGCTTATAAGAAAGACAGGGCAAGACTTTTTATTAGGGGCTGTAGCAATAGGACAAGGGATAATGGTGAGGGTAGATTCAGACTAGATATAAAGAAACCTTTTACAATGAGGGTGGTGAAACACTGGAACAGGTTGTCCAGAGGGGTGGTAGGTGCCCCATCCTTAGAAACATTCTAGGTCAGGGGTCTGAGCAACCTTATCTAGTTAAAGATGTCCCTGCTCATTCCAGGGTGCCTGGACTAGCTGACCTTTAAAGGTCCCTTCCAACTCAAACTATTCCATGATTATTCTATGATTCTATGATTCCCTATTTCAATCATAATAAGGTTGCAATCTGAATGAGCCAGAAGTGCAATATCTGAACCTTGGAGACAACATTAATTCATTTATTTTCATAAGTGTAAAGAGTAATAATTTGGTTTTCATGTCTGAAGTTTTTCAGCAGCATTCCCTAGCATTTTGGCAGTACATTAACCATTGCTATGGCAGAAGTTGAATTTCCCAGGTTTAGCATTTGATTATAGTTCATGCTACAAAGGGTTGGCAGAAGTTTGGAGACACTTCCCTACCTGGTTAGCCACAGACTTCCTCTGAACAGGTTTGATGTCAAAAGAAACATTCCTATTGCATCTCAGTCAAATCCTGACTGGGCCAAGATGCAAATTAATAAAAATTTAAAGAGAATTTGTCAGCTCCGCTAGTCTCAATTATGGGAAACTGGACATAAAAGCAAGCAAGCAAACAAACAAAAATGTTTCTTAACCTTAAACAGATTTCTGTCTATAAAGTCATGGTTTAAATTAAAAAAAATACAAAAAAAAAAAGATCAGAAAGTGAAGTTTGTAAACGTGTTTCTTTGAGATTAGGAATGTTCTTTCACAATTACTGTGCTGTATGTGAAAATCATTTATTTTGAGTAGGATCCTGACAGCTTCTGAGCTTTTTGTTGGGCACTAAGCACCTGTCAGAAGCAAAACCTTTTAGGTACTACTTCTTAATACACAACTTAATATATACTCTATGTTAAAGGAGTTGGCAGATAGACAATTTGGTACATATTTTGAAGAAATGGTAAATTGTTCTTCCACAGTGTAGCTATAGATTGCTTTCATGGTCATTAAAACCTGTTTTAATTTTATCCAGTAATTTAATTTCTATTGGAAAGATAGTTTTAGACTGAAAATTACCCCAATCACACTGAAAGTGAATTAGGACATTTCTGCAAATTTGAGGAAAGATATTCAGGATTATTCTGTAATTATTATAATCAATTTTGTCTGGATTTTAATCATCTGTTCTTTAGTTCCTTCATATTTTCAGTACTATCACCTTGGGATGAGGTGGTTGTATTTGCAATACAGTGCTTATATTTAAATTAAGAAGTTGAATTGGATTAGTTGGGGATTTTGAGGGGGGAGTTGATCAATGATTTCAGGGGCAAAATCTCAAGCCATATGTATGATGCCTATGTTGCTTTTAAATTTGTCAACACACAGAGTACACTATTGTCATGCGATAATCTAAGTTGATTTAAAGCACAACCTGGTCTTGGTCTGCAGGTGTAATCTAGAGTATCTCTTCTGCACATCTCTGCATTTGTAATTAAATGTATTAATTCAAAACCCATCTCAAAACATCCCACCTGGAATCCCTGAGATATTAAGTTGTTAAAAAAAAAAAACACTTTACAAGACAAGGAGGTTTCGTCTGGATAATCATCATAGTTACAGGAATATGGAAGAATTTATTTTTATGAGTATTTAAAATAATTTACATTCTAATCCATATCATTCAGAGGTGTTTTCATTTAACACATGGAGACAGTTTTGAAAACAGTGTTTGCACCTGCAGTGAGAAGTAGCTCTTTCTGGCTATACATTTTGGTGACAGTAGACCTATAAAGTGATTTGTATGACATTACTGTGTTCTCTCAGAGGTAACTTTCTGAATGTTAAAAATGGAAAGCTGACTGAGAACCCTAATAAAACAATTTGATGAGCAACTCCATTGCCAAGTTATATTTTCTATTTTTCACATGAAAAATGGCACATTTGTTCTGACTAGCTGTATCATTCAATAACAGCCCATTTCTTTTGCATTTTAGTTATTTTTATTTTCCCTGATAATTTTGCATGCCTAATTTCAAACCAGAATTTTTTCTACCTTAGATTTAAGAGTTAATTGGATAAACTATAATTAATATTGTAACAGTTTCACTTTAAAGCTGAGTATTCATTAAATTTCATAAACCTTTAGTTTTACAAAGCGTGATGCTATACCAGTTAAGAAAGATAACAAAACTGCATTTATCAAGTATATGCTATTCACACAGAGAAAACATAAATTTTGAGGGCAAAATAAGTGAATGATAAAGGATTTAGGGCTCTCTTTAGATGTATGGTTGGTAACAGCCCACTAAGAACAGTGCCTCTGCCATCTGCAAACACATTCCTGTACTCATGCCTGATAAAAGGCATTATCAATTCACAGCTCTTCTCTTTCAGTTACCTGACTGTGATGTTCCTATTGCCAAAGTTAAAAGAATTGCGGCATTTACACTGCAGACTGATGATGGTCCTAGAGTTTGGTGCAGTGGTAGAGTAGCCACACATTTTCTTCCAGTGTTTCATGGCCAGAAATATGTACTTTGCTTTATAACTCCTAGTCCAATGCTCTGTGAAGTGTCTGATTTGCTGTGTGTGAGCACTACCTTCGCACAAACCCCAAGAGGTCCGATTCATTGAGCATACTGCAGTTAACATTTGACTGGCAAAACTTCTGCATGTCCAAAGTCAAGCCAAAACTCTGCTGATCTGACAGGCTGATGGGATGACAGCAACCTCAGGCATATGCCTATATTCCTTCTTCCAACTGGACAAAAATTTCTGCTGGGGGCGGGGGGAAGTCATGTAGAGAAATCTAAATGTTCCATAACCAAAAGTAAAGGGTTTGTACTATTCAGCAGCTCTTCTTCTAGGTCACAATGATTCTGAAGGCTTTGGGTCAAGTGATGAAATGTCTGTATGTGGGAAACAAAGAGATGTAGTTATATACAGCAAAATAAGGAAAAAACAAACAGACATGACTGGGTGGAGAAAGGGGCAAAATATTACAGACTTACCTAGAGACCAGACAGATAAAGCAAACTCCATTCAGACTCTTGTAAGTTCCCTTTCAACTCAGTCGCATATAGATTGTCAATCTTAACCCCTTGAGTTGTAGTGCATAGTCATATGCTCATAGTATCTGTGAAAACCTGTGTTCAAAGTGTGGGGCTAGACCAGGGGTCTTCAAACTATGGCCTGCGGGCTGGATATGCCCCCCAGGGTCCTCAATCCAGCCCCCCAGTATTTACAGACCCCCCCGCCGGGGGTTGGGGGGGGGGGGGGAACCAAGCAGCCGCAGATGACTGCCTGCCACTGAATCCGCACGCCAGCCCCCTGGTTAAAAAGTTTGAGGACCCTTGGGCTAGAAGAACCTAGGCAGTAAATAACTGGCTGATTTCTTCCTAAGTTTCCTCAAAACCCCTGGCAATGGATATAGGCTATGGATATGGCAAGGGATATGGGCTATCCAGCAGGTTGATATGGCAGAGCTCATCAAATGCTCCCTCTTAACAGGAGCAGCACTACCCTTGCTCCAGTGGCTGCTTGGGCCAACACCTGCCTCTGGGAACTCTGGAAGCATAAAGGCACTGTAGGTCTCTATGAGGGGCTGACAAGGGAACAGTGAAAGTTGGACAAGCCATAGTTTCTTCAGTCTCACTTCCAAAGTCCAGCTGAAAACACTACAGCGTGAAAAATGGAAGAAACTGGTCAGGTTTGAACACCACCCACTGTAGAATTTTTTTCCCTTATACTTTGAAAAGGATTTGCAAGTAGTAAATTGAGCAGCTGCTGGAGCTATGTTATCACAGCACTGGGAAATTCAGTGGGTATCATCAGATTTTTGTGAACTAATGTCAGGCTTCCTGAACGGCTGCATTATATTTATGGCTGGTTGGAATGCAACCAATATTGTCTCAGTATTGCTGGAGCAAATCATAGAACAAAATTTGCTGATGATTTCCTGTTTCATATCTGCCACCTGTTGCCAGTGATTTCATAAAAAAGATATCACAGACCATCCAGGGGCACTGGACACTGATTTATACTTCATTACAAGGCACCCTTGTTGCCTGGTCTATTTGCCATGCCCTTCTATGCATGCATGTTTCTAATTAAAAAAAAAAAAAAAGTAAAAGAGAAGTAAAAAAAGAGGCTGAATTTTCAAAGGCACTCAGCATGTGTCGAAGCCTTTAGATAAAGTGACTGTATTTTCAGGGAGAATTTGGCTCCTAACAACTTCTACTAGTCTGCACTAAGCACTCCTAAAAAACTTGGGGCATTACTGTGGAGAATGATCATTTTAGACATTCCAGTCCTGTGCAGTTAAAACAGTTATCAAACTGTGGCACAACCACCCACCAAATTGTCCCTTTTCCTGCTTAGTGCAATGACTTTACTTTGCAGACTATCACACATGAAATGCACTTGCCCTTGCTTCCCATCCTGGCTACACTGGTGAAATTCAAATGCATGTTTCCTTTCCCAATTTCCTCGATGTCTCTCCCTCTGTGACAATGTGTCATACAAGTTGAAGAAGCAGCCTATGTAACAAGAGAGTGACACTGAATAATGTGTCATGTCAAATAAAGAATCACAGAATCATTTAGGTTGGAAAAGACCTTTGAGATCATCCAATCCAACAGTTAACCCAGGACTGCCAAGCCTGTCACTAAACCATGGCCCTAAGCATCACATGCATTTTTTAAAAACTTCCAGGGACGGTGATTCCACCACCTCCCTGGGCAGCCTGTTCCAATGCTTGACCACCCTTTCAGTGAAGAAATGTTTCCTAATATCCAACCTAAACCTCCACTGGCACAACTTAAGGCTGTTTCCTCTTGCCCTATTGCTAATCATCTGGGAAAAGAGACCAACCCCCACCTGCCTACACCCTCCTTTCAGGCAGTTGTAGAAGCAATAAGGTCCCACACAAGCCTCCTCCTCTCCAGGCTAAACAACCCCAATTCTTTCTGCTGCTAGTTGTAATCCTTGTTGTCTAGACTCTTCAGCAGCCTCACTGCCTTCTCTGAACATGCAACAGCACCTCAGTGTCCCTCTTGAAGTGAGAGGCCCAACACTGAGCACAGGATTCGAGGTGCGGCCTCACCAGTGCTGGGTACAGGGGGACAGTCACTGCCCTGGTCCTGCTGGCCACCCTGTTTCAGATACCAGCCAGGACGCTGTTGGCCTCCTTGGCCACCCGGGCCCACCGCTGGCTCATGCCCAGCCGGCTGTCAGCCAGCACCCCCAGGGCCTTTCCAGCAACTTTTCCCCAACCCTGTAGCATTATGTGGGGCTAGAACCTACGTGAATCTACCTTGCTGTTCTGGTACCTGAGGAGGATTGACTTCATGATCTGTTGGTGCAGGAAAATTTCCACTGGAGCTTCCCACTTGTGCTTTAGTTTTGTTCCCATGCCCAACTCTTGCTTTGAGTCCTTTCTTCCTTTACTGTGCGGTTCCTCTTGGATTCATTGAAAGTAGGTTTCTGAATATTCCTAAGGCAAGGCAGTCCTGTTTATTAAACAGGTGGATAAGACATACGTGTTGTTGAATGCAACCTGTGTTATCCTCCCACTCGCCTCCAAGGCTTCCCTTCTTAATAGCAGTGTCCAGCACAAGAAGCCTCAATTCCTTAACTTGGGTTTGATTACTCCAAAATAAACATTTCTATTTGCTTGTCTCCTGCAGTATCTAACTTTCAGGAGTTTGCTGATGACTAAATGAAACTTCAGAACCCTTTCATTTGCTTCAAGAATGTGAGAATTTCAAGAAAGTGGAAAGCTCTCCCTCTTCCTCCCTCCAGCAGTGTTGCAGGGCATTTATCCCATGTGGTCTTAGAGCAGCAGCCAGTAGGAAGGTTTTTCTGTGCCCAGTAGGCACAGAAAAGCTGGGAGCCTTGTGGTGTTGGGGGAGGTGTTGTTATGCTAGGACTGAGTGAATTGCTGTGATATTATTTCACAGGATCTCTGGCTAAACTCTGCCTGACTTCTTTGGTCCTGACTTTATGGCTGTGATTTTTCTTGGATGTTTTGCTTTTAGCCATACACTCACATAAACTCCTGTCCAGTCTGTCAGCTCGGCATTTTATTTGAAACAAATGAGTTAACAATAAAACATTTAGCATGTTTCCCTCCTTCACCAGTTCCATAGCTGGTTTTCAGTGACTTTAAACCAGACTTGCCACAGGTTCCTGGCTAAGTGGGAAGGCAGGAGCTGGAAGAGGGCTGTTAGAAGCAGGTGTGAGCAGCATCAGAGATCCAGGTAGCTCCAATGGCTGCTTCAGAGCTTTGGCCTCATAGGACAATCTGGGATGTGAAAAAGTGATGGCATCTCTCATTTGCCAAGACCCAGGGGCCTCTGTGATGGCTTAGGGGTCAACCTAGAGTGTTCTTAATGTGTAGGAGACTTTGTTCATCAGTCAGCGGGTAAATTGGAGATCAAATACAGAAGAGACTTCTGTAATTGCAGGAGGAACATCTGAGGACAGAGAACCAGGGGTGGCTCTGTTTCTGCCCATATTTTAGTGGCACATGGGTGTAATCAGGGATGTAGTGGCTGCTGAGCAATTTTTAAATGGGTCAGAGCTGCATATCCTGATTCTTTGGGGAACAGAAGTGCGCAAGATGAATCTCACCTCCTCTCACTTTCCTGACCTAAGGCAGTAACAGACAGGCCTACAGACACCCTCTAATGGCAAAGGATTAAGGCAGCTATGAAAAGCACCTAGGCTAATGTGTAAACACAGGGGGGTTGAATTGCTCCTTGTGGAGAAATCAGGATGGTTTTGCCTACAGTAGAAGCATCTCCAGGCTCCTGCTGAGGTTACCTGACCACACATGATTTCGGGTCTGGAGAGGGGCTAGTACAGCCTGGCATCTGTGGAAGGCTGCCAGCTGTGGGATGGTGCTGAAGGGGTGAGCTGCAGAAGCAGGGAAAGCTGTGGACACAAAGAACCAGAGTAGGAGAAAGCCAAGAAGAAGCAGAGAAATACAGCTAGAAAGAAGGGGCTAAGGTGCAAGATTAGTCTTCTAATCTAAGGTCCAAGATCAGTCTTCTGCTGCTCTCTGAAGACTTGCAGGGGGCAATTAAGAACTGGAAAGCAGACCTGCGTCCTCTTGTACTCTCAGTTTTTGCTGTCAGGTGCTGCAAGTAAAGGCAGGCACTGCCACTTCATACCTAATTGCTGTTTGGTGAATAAGGCTTTTCTTCTTCCTTGTTGCTTCCTCCAGCATCTGCAGGTAGAAAAGCCAGAAGAAATAGCTTCGGAAGCCCCTAATGTGACAGCCCTGCAGGGCTGGTGATAAGAATTAATCTTAGGCATATTTCTTTTTCTTCTGCTGTCTTTGGAGGGAGGAGGGAAATAAGGGGAAAGGTGTGTGAAGATACTCTGAGACAGACTGTTCTGAAGGGTTTTTTTGCCTAAAGGATTAGTGTGGATATTAGCTGTCTGATGGGAGAAAGAATATAAATGGAGAGAGAAGGAATTACTGTGGAGTTATTTCTTTTAGGGGAAAAAGAAAAAATATTTTGATGGTTCTTTGAGGTTTGCCCTTGGATGTTTTTCAGGGGAGTGGTGCAATCTATAGTGCCGGATTATGCAGGCTCTTTAAAGAGTGTTTTTCTAATCAAAACAAATCTTTCTTCAATGCTTTACTAAGATTGCACAACATAAACATGTAAGGACAACTAAGTATAGGCATTCGCTGTGCTGAAGGTAGCCAGCAAATTTTAATTTTCTGTATGGATTTGTGTGGCTGTGTTGAATATTATTTCCATCTGCAGAGATGCAGTTATGATGATGGCTTCTCTCCCCAGTATCTGATAGCATTAAGGCCAAGATTAACTTTCTCTTCTCCTTCCTAACAAAAAAAAAAGATTGATGTAATAAAGAGCAAATTAATATAGGCTGCTAAATGGGAATAGCCAGCTACAAATATTCAAAGCATTTCCTGTTAATTATGGGTTTTGGGCTTGACTTCAAATTTTATGGTTTTCCCTCTAAAATATTAAACTGACAGCGATGGGCTGGAAAACTACCTAAGAGAACTACTGCTACTTTTCATATTAATTTAAGACATGTTTTTTTCAGTATAAGGTTTTCAGAGTTTGAAGGTTCAGGAACTGAGATTCCATGAAAACTGTGAGATCTGGCCCTCCTGCATTGATGAGATGTAGGTGAAAAAACCTGCCTAAAAAGTGTTTGTGAAAACGTAGTTATAGCCAGTACAAAGATAGTAATTTTTGAAGAAACAGATTATCTGCTGATGTTGAAAATATGATTAATCATGTAGAAATAGATTGGAAATTTGCGTGCTATGAAAATTGCAGATCTAATTTGTTCCCAGAGGATATATTTAAGTGTAGCTCCACTGACTTTAATAGAGTTACTTGACACTTCAGAGCAGTGTCAGCGAGAGGACAATTGAACACAATTTCCTTAGAGTAAGCGAGTGCAGAAGAATTTATGAATCAGCGTTTTTTCGGATTTTGGTCATGAAATTGCAGTTTCACATATCTATCTCAAACATTAACTTTTTAAAATTATTTGTATTTCTTTTTGACTTCATGGTGAAAGGCAATGAAAAGGCAAGATGTTTCATGCTGGAATAAGTAAAATCCAAGTTTTTAGCACTTCTCTACTGGCTGAAACTCAATACTCAGGGTGATGCCTTCGAGTCCTTCAAGGTGGGATGTGGTTGACACAACCAGAAATGCAGTGTAGTGATGCAGTCCCCAAAATTATAATCTTGTGTTGATAGCTGGTATGGGCCTCAGGACAGAAGTCACAAGGGAATTTGTGATCTTGTTCATGAGTACAGGACAGTTCTTGGTATCTACCTTCTGTAAGATTACCCTGATCAACATTCTGTGGCTTCTGTCTCAGTGTAATGCAACGGGCTGCAGGCTGTGACAGCGCTGTATTGGACTGCTCTTACTGTCACCCAGGGCAGCTGTTAACTTTGTTGTAATTGCAGCCATCCATGCTTCTAGCGCTGCTGTTGCTTACAGCATGGAGATTGTTCAGGAGCAGGGTTTGCCTTGAGTTTCGTATGAAAGAACTGCTTGTTATCATTCAAGTACTATTGCTGAAGCTGAAACACTGGTATGACGTGGCTTCAGACACATAGGAGAGGAGGGGGAGGTCAGCCTTGCTCTGTTTAATTGCTTGGCTTCAGGTGGAGATGAAAGTTGTCACGTGGGCACAGAAGATAACACGCTTAGCATGTGGACTAAACGTAACTATTAGGCATCAGGAGGAGGTCAAGCATCAAGACTCTAAATCCTGGATTGTGAGAAAAATCTTCATCACCTTGGATATTTAACACAGCTGGAGCTTTATACCACTTTATCTCCATTGTCATCACTCTTAATGTGGGGAAGCAGGAGGAGCATCAGACTGATTATTGGTCTTTAGGGTCTCGGCCAATGCTTTCCATTTCTCCTTCACTGAAATGCTTTGATAAATGAGAATCATCTTTGAACTGCCCTTGAGATAAATGCTTATATTTAGCCTGCTGTTTGTTTTATTGCACAACACGGAACAAGACGCTGCACTTCGAAATATTTTGAAGCACAGTGCAGTAAGCAAGGAACAGTTTTGTGCAGATGAGACAAAAGGCAGGTCTTTGCTGAAGTTGAAGACAGTCTCAGCCTTCTTTTATTTTGTTTTATTCTGAGAAGTTTTGGGTGTGCACTGAGATGTCAGTGCATAACTGAATTAATTTGTTTTTTAAAAAAAAAACAACTTCTTGTAGAAGTTTAAGTAAAGTTTCTATTTGATGAGTTAGAATATATTTGCTTAGGTCTAATTGATTTGTTTTGGAAAACAACCTTAAAAACCCCAAACCACCTGCAGTTTGTAAAGTAAAATTCATAGTTTCTTTTATGTATATATTTAATGATTAAAAGCTCCTCTGTCCCTTGCTAGAAGTTTCATAAGAAACTTGAAGGGGGAAGAAATTACATTTGTAGACCTTTCAAGAAGATCTCAACGCAAAAACTTTTAAGAAAACAGGGCAGTTATGGCATATGAGGCTTGCATACCAGACTATTAATTTAGCAACACAAAGAGAACTTTTAAAAGGTATGAAAAAAGGGTAGGACTCTGTGATCTGTTTTCACAGTAGTGAAAGATTGCCAGTGGAGTTCCAAAGGGTCTGTGCTGTGATCAATGCTGATACTCATTCATATTCATTTATTCATTCTCAATATATTCATAAATGAGCTGGAAAAGGGGCAAATTGCTATCAAGGGCATGAATTAGTGCCATCAGCAAACGTTATTCACAACAGTAAAGATGAAGGCTGACTGAAAAATTATGGAAGGACCTTATGAGGCTCAGTGGCTGGGCAATAGACGAGCAGATGAAATTACGCATAGATAAATGTTAAGTGATGCATGGGGGGGAACAATCTTAGCTTCATGTATTATGTGATGGGGTTTGGACCAGCCATTAGTCACTGGGAGGTAGAGCTGGGCTTATGACAGAGTTCCCTGACTATGTCGGCTCAGAGGTCAAAAAGCAGAGCAGTATTGAGAAAATTAAAAGTAGAATAGAAAGGAATACAAACTCATGGTTCTGTATGAAGCTGTGGCCTCCTTGCATCTGGAAAGCTCTGTGTGGTTCTGCTCCCTTCATCTCAAAAAGGAGGTGATGCAACTTGAAAAAGATTCAGAAAATGGTAGTGGCCTGACAGGTGTCAAGGGAATATAAACATAACAACACTGAGTGGTATGGGGAGAGTGACAGGGATCAGTGAAGTACAGTCTCTTTCAATACAAGAACCTATGGGCCAGGTTTTAAAGAAACAAAGTTTTCATGTGAGGTTTACATTTTACACGTAGAAGTCTTTGTAACAGGTGAGTGCTAAAAATGCCATGGTTTCTATGAAAGACTGGATGAGTTCATGCAGGAGGTAAATGGTTCCCCAGAGTCCTGGGAAGGTTTTTTGACTCGGGGGGGGGGGGAGGGGAGTACCAAATATCACTGATCTGTTCTTACCCTTTTACCTAGGCACCTGCTTTTGGTAGCTGTCAGAGAGAGAACACTGGCTCAGATGGGCCTTTGGCCTTACCATGTGCTACTTCTCTTTTGGACAGATGGTCTGCAAAGTCTCTGTGATATTTATAAATTCTTACTACCTGAGAAACTGAGGGCAAGAAATACAATTTCATTGTCCTTCTCACTAAATTGGAGAGATATGTTTTTGACGGATGGACTGTTTGGTGGATAAGGAATTGGCTGAATGGTCACATCCAGAGAGTAGTGGCCAAAGGCTCGATATCCAGGTGGAGATCAGTGACAAGTGGTGTCCCCCAGGAGTCCATACTGGGACTGGTAGTGTTTAATATCTTTATCAGTGACATAGACAGTGGGACTGAGTGCACCCTCAGCAAGTTTGCAGATAACACAGAGCTGTGTGGAGTGGTTGACATGCCTGAGGGACATTGCTTCAGGGATGGTGGGCTGGCTGATGTGGATGATGTGCAGCTGTGGCTGGTTCCTGCTGAGTAGTTTAATTGCTCTAAGGGGTATGTATGGAAGAGGAGCTCTGCTTGAAGAGAGACCTGAAACAAGCAGAGGGAGGAGAGAGAGCACCCTGGATGTAGGAGAGACAAGGAGAGGCCCCAGGAGACTCAGGGAGAAGCAGGGGGC
>JAVJGJ010000001.1:64147520-64161015 GCA_035590215.1 Microhierax caerulescens
ATAAGGAGATCAGGTTTGTCAGGCAGGACCTGCCTTTCATAACCCCGTGCTGGCTGGGACTGATCCCCTGGTTGTCCTGCATGTGTTATGTGATGGCACTCAGGCTGATCTGCTCCAGAACCTTCTCTGGCACTGAGGCCAGGCTGACAGGCCTGTAGTTCCCCAGATCCTCCTTCTTGCCCCTCTGGTAGATGGGCATCACACTGGCTAACCTCCAGTCTCCTGGGACCTCCCCAGTTAGCCAGGACTGCTGATAAATGATGGAGATACATTAAGTATTTTAAGGCATCACAGACCTGAGGGATTGCAGATAAAAAGAAACATTATTTTGAATCCTAAAACCCCTTATAAATATCCACAGGGAATTTGATATTCATACCTGAGCTTTAATAATGCCTCTGATTTCTGTTTAATGTGAAGGCATGTGCACAGTTATGGCTGTAATGTTAAGCCTGTAATTGCCATCAACTTAAAAAGTGTTGTTTTGAGAAATCAGACTTAATGCTGTGTGCTTTGGGGTTTTTTCATTCTTTTTTTTCTTATGGACATTGATGATGGCAGCAGGGTTGAGCCAAATGATGTCAGTATCTTCTGGTAAAAATGTCACTCTGGCAAGTGACAGTGAAGTAGGATTTTCTTTGATTTTCATGTTGCTCTAGCTTCATGGCTTCCCTGATATTGTCATCTGTGATGCTGTGTGTGCTGGCTTCAGCTGAGACAATTTTCTTCTTAGTAGCTGGTGCAGTCCTGTTTTTTGGATTTGATGTGAGAATAGTGTTGAATACACACTGATGTTTTTAGTTGTTGCTAAGTAATATTCATTCTAAGTCAAGGACTTTTCAGTTTCTCAGGCCCTGCCAGGGAGAGAGCTGGAGAGGCACAAGAAACTGGGAGGAAGCACAGCCAGGACAGCTGGCTTGAACTAGCCAAAGGGATATTCCATAGCACTGAACGTCATGCTCAGTATAGAAGCTGAGGAAGAAAGAAGAAGGGGACATTTGGAGTTATGGCATTTGTCTTGTCAAGTAACCATCACACATGATGGAGCCCAGCTTTCCTGGAGATGGCTGAGCACCTGCCTGAATGAATTCCTTGTTTTGCTTTGCTTGTGTGTGCGCAGCTTTTTCTTTACCTGTTAAAGTGTCTTTATCTCAACGCACAAGTTTTCTCACTTTTACCCTTCCGATCCCCCCGTCCCACTGCGGAGGCAGTGAGCGAACGGCTGCGGGGTGCCTGGTTGCTGCCAGGGTTAAACCACCACAGTGCGGCAGCTGGACACAGTGTCAAGAGCTCTACAGAGGGGCTCTGGAAAGCTGCAGTGAACCACCTAGAGGTTTTAATTTACAAAGAGCAATGAAGGTCAACGTCCGTGTTACACTCTATTAAGTTACAAGGATAGGCCAGAAACCTCCCATGATATCTTCCTCTTTCTTTGTGCCAGGACATTTATTCCCAGATTGCACTGCCAACAGTACCAATGTTAATTAGACTGACTAGGAGACAGAGCCACATTCTTAACCCTTTATAATTTTTTTTCTGATTCTTATACTGTTTCACCTGTTAGTCTGATGAAGACTCATTTTTATTGTGTGTGGAAACATAAAGTTCACCACCGAAGACCACTGCCTAATTGTAAGAAAAAGAACCACTGGGGAGAAGGTAGTAAGGAGAGGCTCCAGCACAGCTGCAGAAATCCAGTAGCTGTTTAAGTGTGAAAATTAATTGACGTTTGAGAGAAAAAGATAAACAAACCTGTTAAATTTAGCATTATCAAGGCAGTGCTGCTAGATTTGTTTAACAGCCTAGCTTAAGTAAGAAAGAATAATTCTTTTTATCGGATGTGATATCTGATCCTAAGACTTCCTGCATGACCAGAAAGAATACAGCTTTGAGACATGTTTTGTACATGAAATCAAAAGGAAGGAACACTTCAAGCCTTTGTAAAAGTTCTGGGACTTCTGAGTCACACAGGCAATGTTTTCACAGGGAGGGAGAGTTTGCAGCACTCATAATTTAATGTTAGTTTCTGGAGGATTTCTGAGGAGTCATACAGAAAGAAACTATTAGAAGTTCTTGACTGAGGCTTAGGAAAAAAAGTAAAATGGTGTCAATGTGCAGAATAGAGACAGATCAGTCTCAATATGTTGGAGAGAAAGCTCAGAGCTCAGCGGACGAGATTACCAAGTCACAAATCACACAGAGTCCAAGTAAAACTGAGAGAGCATAAGGAGCCTTAAAAATTCAGCCAAGACCGGACTAGAATAAGGAACAGGAGAGATTGCTTGCTTCCCGTTTTGAGCACAAATGTAAGCAGCATCCAATTTTGTGAAAGAGCTAAAAATGAATCTGTAAAAAAGCAAAGGTTGTTGTTTTGGGAGAAAATGCATGAAGGCTGAAAATATGCCTGAAACCAAGTTTCACAGAGATAAAATGTACTACAGAGGGACAGGAGTCCACACCAAAAAATTTATATAGAGGAAAGCTTAACTAAATGTAAATCTGGACATAAAAATGAAAAGGCAATTTTCCAGTATATATGCAAATTCCACAGGGCAAAGTCCTAAAATAAATATTTGCAGTATAATTAAAAGTTTGATAAAAGGAGAAAAGGTAGAATAAAGATCACAATATGATTTTGCACATGTAACTATGCTGAAGAGAACATAAGATCCATGACCCAAGATTGTCAGAAATTTGTATAAATTGTGTAAGGATCCTTCAGTGTTACCCCAGCCATCCAGAAACAATGGTGTCAGGGTTCTGATGCATGAAATGGATATTTCCTAGATAATGCATATCAATTATGATAGTGTCAGCTGAAGGGCTACAGTCTGACAGTTCTGAACCTAAGCATTTTGCAAGGATTGTTATTTTAAATACACTGTATCAAGTGCAAGATAGCTACAATCTAATAATCTGTCAGGAAAATGTCTGAATTACTAAACAATGCTTTTCCTAAAAGGCTGGAGAACATAATTCCAGTCTAGTTAGTACTCAGTCCTACCAAATCACCGGGCATCACCTTTGAAGTGCACCCTGTCCCTTCCTGAATTGTTGACACACAGTTGAGAACTCTGCTACCAGGTAATACGATCACTTTTGTGACCATAAAGACTATTGTAAAGTTTTATAAACACAAAAACAGAACCAAGTTGAAAATATGTTTTGATTAAATGAATATACGAGTCTGCCATTGCACCAGCAGCTGGAGTGAAACGTGTGAATAGAGGCACTTCTGGAGCTACGCCTTCTTTGTAGGAGCTGTGTCCTGAAGAAGGGAAAGACCTCAGGAAGAATGAGAAACGCCTTCAGCTTCTTCCACCACAGTGCACAAAGGGACATGGACAGCAAGGGTGCGTTTCCTCTGGCCAGTCGTTGCCAGCTCCAAAATGCATTGTCTAGCCTGCAACAGAGAGGGTCCATCTACAGTCAGTCCTAGAGAAATGTATAAATTATCTCTGAAGAGAGACCCCTACCAAACTTCCTTGGCAATAAAGGGAGCCTAGAGGACAGCTCAGATTGCATGCCCCATATGGAGATCGGTAATATTAGCTGGGATGGATCCCATGAAGAGTTTTAAAGATTCAAATCTCAGAAGGGAGCCCAAGTATCAACCAGCCCTGGCAGAGGCTGCTGACCAGAGCAGCACAGGACTAAGCTCCACAAGGTACTTCAAGTATCTGTGTGATGAAAGAGACCTGCAGAGATATAGCCAAGTGTTCTTAATGCACAAACTATATTGCCTGTACTAGCTTTCACTGCAAGGGGTAAGCGTAAAATAATTCCCTCATTAAGGGCAGGAGAGATTTTCATTTGAGCCAGTAGCTGTTAGATCTCCAACTCATTTTATAGGCTCTTGAATTAAAGTGAAGAAACACATAATGTTGCTCAGTTATCATGAACAATGAATAAACATCTTTAAACCCAGCAAATGCAGTGTTAAACATGAAAAAGCTCAAACACATTAAGACTCAGAAGTGTGTGCTTTTGGCATAAAACTTTAACTTGTCCCTTTGGAATATCATGCAATACCAATGTGATTTCAACAAAAGCCCTTGAATACCTTTGACCCAAATGAAACAAAACTGTTTTGTTAAAGACACCATGATTTATTTCCCTGCCTTATACTGGCATCAGCAAAGAGAAATTGTCTTGCATGGCTGCTCTAACCATATATGCCCACACCATGAAACTTCACCTGTGTTTTAAGTTCCGTTTAATTCATTGGAACATGTAAACTAATGGTTTACTTGTAACTCTTTGAAAATTTGATCCTGTGCCCAGAGAATAAATGCTGTCAGCTTGCAGAGGTTACACTGTGGTTTTATAAGCCCAGCCCTTTGTTAAGAACAAAACTCAACTTTATGATGCTATGAGCAAGTGCCTCCAAAGCCTACAGCAAGGTTTCCTCGGTCAGAGTCCAGTGCTGTGCTCCCTCCCCAAGCCTAATCTGAAAGAGTTTCTTTTCTAGAAGTCTTTTACCCAGTTGACTGCTTGTGTCATATGTCTTCATTTAATAGCTGTGGCTTCTGTTAAGTTTATTTACTTGCCCCTGCAGCTTTGAATGAAGGGCCGCTTAAATTTAATTACTTTCTAATGCAGCTTAAATAGTAAATGTCTGGTTGCTAATTGATAGCTCCTTCTCAATGAGGCTTTGTATCTTACCAGGGCCTGTCCCCTCGGGTGCTCTGGGTAACTCATTGTTAGAACTGCTGATTCAAATGGAAATGGATACAAGAAATTCAGATGAGGCACCATACAATGTAGCCCAGCAAATGCCCTCAGCTTCTGACTTCAAAGGAGGTGTGTTCAGAGGGGAACCAAGAACTGTGCTGGGGACAGGAGCACATGGCTTGCATCTCTGAGAGGCTAGGCTGTCATTGCCTACTATTCCCTTACAAACTAATCCTGGCTTAAAATAGGCACGGGTGAATTAACCAGTTCGACTGAAGCAGATACAGTCACAAGTTTGGGACTCCAGAAGCGTTGTCAAGAGATGGCTGGCCAGCATGAAAAGCATCAGCACAAACTTTGCCACTAAATTGAACAGAAATGAACCAAAGAACCGTGAAATTATGTTTCTTCATTTTGAAAAATTCTCAACCACAGATGACTCTGTTCAATCTTAGGATAAACCCAGGTATCACTCCTCTACATAGGAAGCCAATGACTGGTGTTTCCTACTCTTGCCTGAGATGGGGGAGACTGAAGTCTAAGGCTCTGGCCTGAACCAGGCTGTCAGACACGCTCCTAAGGAGTGCCCTGACTATACAGGACCTTAGACTGTTTAGGAGCAGACAACTGTCTCACCAGTAGCTCTGGAGGAGGGAAGAACAGTACTGCTCAGACAGACAGAAGGTAAATAATAATTCAGGGCCCATAACGATAGCCAGGTTTTAGTCTAAAGTGAAATGACCTTGCCAAAACAGAAGTAGCCTTTATGCATTGCTTAAATGGGAACTCAATACCTGAAGATAAAGTCAGTGCTGCAGCAAGCTTGGGGAATTGCTCAAGTAGAAGAAGCGGCTACTGAGTGATGCTGCAGGATATGAGTCAGCACCCAGAGATTTGGATGAAACTTTTCATATGAAGTCATAAGCTGTTCAGTAGCACAGAAATACTACTTAAGATGCCATTGACTGCTAAAGCACTCAATAGTTTTCTCTTGTAAAAAAAAACCAAAAAAAAAAAAAAAAAAAAAGAGAGGCATGGAGAAGTTCCTGTACATGTCACATTTACAGAGAAGCAAGTGTACACAGATTATTCTTGTACTCTCAAGTTTTGCACTGAATGCTTAATAGGAATATACTAGGAAAATCGGAAGTGCAAATATAAATCTTATAACTATTTCCAGATGGCTGAAGCTATCATTTCACTTAGAATGCCTATTATGAGTTCTTTGTGCTATTATTCCAACAGATGTAAAATCAGCATCATGCTAGGCACTACACTAGAGAGTATTAAAAGGCAATTGTCCAAAGTTACTTGGGGGTTTGGCATAAATTGTACTCTCAAAAAAAAAAAAGGGAAAAGCTTGTTCGTTGTGTCATAATATAAGGAGTAGCCTGGAACTTATGCCCTTATACTGTGTTTGTAAGCCCCAGATCTATGGCAGTGTATTCATACAGTTTTAGAATCTGCTTCCTGTACTCTAGAAGTGCATAGAGATTTATGTAGCAGCCTTGCTTGTACTGAGTATAACATACAGCACTACATGAAATATTTGATTATTCTAGCTTGCTGGCGCGACTGATAAACAACAGCAAGTTTCCACTTGTATATCAGGATTTTCAGTCTTCTATGTTCATGTACAGAATATTAGTATTGTATAAGGATTTAACCAGAAAATATTTTCAAACAAAAGCAGTAGCCATATATTCTTGCCAGAGACCAATATTGGTCAGAAACACATTCACAGTTTATTACCATCCTTTCTAAACTTTCTGCAAGTCAGATGAATTGCCAGACAGATTTTTCTTTTAAAAAAGCTGTTCTTCAAAAACTCTCTCATTGCTTTGTAGTTTCAGTGGAGATAAAACAACTGTGCACATGTATGTTTCTGAATGTTCATCTGTGCTTTTCTAGTAACTGTATTTATTTGTTTTGTTCTTCCATTTCTTTCTCCTCCTTCGCATATCTGCCCTCAACATGACAGAAATTGCTGCCCTCCAACAAACTCTTACTGTCTCCTTGTCTTGGTTCATACTTTTCATACAACCTTGGCATATTTTCTTCTCTGTTGCCATTGCTAAATAGTGTTTTTTCTTTCAGGTTCAACTTTTGGACTTCTTTGTTCCCATCATCACTTTCATGATTCTTCAACCCATGGATTTTACAACCCATCATGAAAATCTTACCTGTTTTCTGTTTTATGTGTCTGTCTCCCCTTTCCTTCCTGCAAAAACACTGCCTGTTTTCTCTGGGAGCCATTAGGTGGTATTTATTGTTTAAATGCTCTATCACTTTGTTTCCTTTACACTATAGCTCTAGATAACAATGGTTTTGAAATAATTAAATACAACACAAGAAAAAACACAACACAAAAGTGAGGAAAACCGGACTCTGGTGAATTATATGGCAAAGGGCAAATGTTGTTAGCTTATTTTGGTACTGGACCTTGCTGAGATCTTACTTTGTGCCATACAACAGCCCTGACAAAGCAGTGAACACCTGAGGCTGTGTTCTTTGTGCACGCTGCATAGGCACTGTGTATACCTCTGAGCGTAGGAGAGAGAATGAGAAACTATGAGCATCAGTTTAGATCAACTTTTACCTCTCACTACAATACTTTTCTTAAAAAAATAAAGTAAAAATGCAGGTCTGGCCATATAGACAGGTGTCTTTGCAGCATTCAGCCCTTAAAGTTTAGGATTTTGGAAGTCCTACTGAGAGCCTTTCCTCCAGCGCTTCTGATTTTCAGCCTCCTGTTTCTGGGCTGCAGTTACCACTCAGCCTTTCATTTTACATTGAATATGCTAATAAGAGATTTCTGACATCAATAAATCACAATCACAATAAATCATAGGCATAATCCAGTTGGTCAGAAAACAAAATGAAGTATTTAATACATTCCTTCCAGTGGCAAATACCTTATCATGGTGTGTTGTCAGCCCCAGGATGTAACATCTTTATCAGAAACTGAAGTTCTAAGATGGCGCCTATTTTTTTTTTTCATTATAATGATCAGGTCTGGGTAAATGTGACAGAATATTTCAGGTACATGTTCAGCATTTGCAAGGATGTCTTCTGATTGTTTTCCACCATGAAGTTATTGAAGACTGATCATCAGAAATGATGAAAAATAGATAGTCAGATTAGAGGAAAAATAAGATTAAATTAATGCTATGAGGGCTTTTTTTCCTAAAAGAAAGGTTATTTTCAACCAGGAGGTGAACTTAAATAGGATCTAGAACTCAAATTGTCACTTGTCCTCAATTAAGACCCTATTGTCCAAGCTGGCCCACTGGAGTGAAAGAATAAATGCAATGAACTGAACGATACATTCCAAAGTAAGTCTGGAGTTCAGTCCCATGTAAAACACTCACTCAAAGCAAAATGCCCCTGCCCGAAGTGTAAATATTAAGTAATATTTTAAAAGAACATTCATTTGTTAATATTGTCTGGAATCTAACTGAATACTTTCTAGTAACCAACAGATTAAACATTACATTTTACAAACTGCTTCACTGGCTGGATGAGTCATTAGATGAAATCATGCATGGTAGTGTACTTCATAAGCCCATAAACTTTAGCTTTCACAGTTTTATCCAGTGATTGTTTAACGTGGAAAAGAGAACATCCTTACCCAGAAAGCCTGTGCCCATTCCCCAGCTGCTGTACCTCACTTAGCATTAATATCCAGGGTGACTGCCCAAACCATTAGGGGAGAAGCTCAGAAGCTCACTTCTGTTTTTACTCTTCTTCTAGTCAAAGGAATCTTATAGGTTCCACTGAATGAAGCAAAAAAAAAAAAATAAAAAAAAAATAGAAAGAGAGAGAGTAGAAAATGCCATTCACACAGACCATCCTCTTTCTGAAAAGCAGACAGCCTGATGGCTATGCACATCTGTTGGGCAATGAAAGACATGGCACTGAACCCCAGGATACAGAATATTAGTTTAATATTAGTCTGTATCATCTGCGCTTTGTGGGAATGGGGGGACACTTCACAGGCATCTGATCCTCTCATGTGGTAGGAGGTTTCCTGGTAGACGTTTCCATGTGAATCCTTGTGGAACGTACACAGAGGAGTACCTGATTTCTGGATCAGGTTTAGGTATGAGAAGATAGATGCCCTATTTGAACAAATCTATCTTCACTTTCCATGTAGTATCCTCTTCTTTATTTAGTCCTAAATCTGCTCTCCCAAGCCCCGAGTTTCTTCCTTTCTTTCTATGGTGATTGGTATTTTCTGGTACGGGAATCTCAATTGCTGTATTCTCTGCTGTCCTGAGTCTGCCTTGAGGGCTAAAAGTTCACTCTGTATACATTGGAAGACTCATTTACCTCAATAGAGCTGTACTGTTTTATGCCAGCTGAGGACTTGACCTACCTTTAAGGTAATTGACAGCATGCAAAATCTTTTCAGAAAAAAAAAAAAAAAAAAAAAAGTATAAAATTGTTTGCTACCTAGCTGTACACCAACACATTCTTCTGTTTCTGCAACTGGCATGTAAAAGTTTAAATTCAACACCCAGTGATAACATAGGCAGTGATACTAAAAGACTTTATGTACTCCAAGTAGTCCCTTGGCATAAATCCTTGAAGGCTCAGAGCCTTAACAAATACAACTGATGTACATGTATTGGTTCATAAATTCTGTTTATTACATCTTTGACTGCCCTCTGTTTGTTTTCCATACTGTCCTCTGCATGCAGAAAAAGATGTTCCCCTACAGCTTGTGCATATTTTGGTCCATTTTTGCTACAGCAAACTGCAATACTGGAATATGTTTGGTAGCAGTAAATCTTTGAGTTTTGTCTTTATAGTGAGAACAAACACATTCTAATGAATAATCAAGTAAGCAGATATAAATAATTAAGAGATTTTCTTATTATTTTTAGAACACGCTAACCCTGTCTGGGTCCTGGCGTTTAGAACAAAAGAATGCTTTGTAAAATCCCCTGTTGTATTATAGCAATGTTACCCTTTTTTTCTTCTCGCTTGACTTTCAGATTCTTACTTCCTCTTGAAGTGCAACACAACAAAGTCAACCTACCACAGTAGATTTTTAATCAATGACTAATTAAGCATTCAGCTTCAATTTAAAACTAAATTACTTCCCAAAATATTTTTTTTTAAATTTCCTGGATGGATTTTTTCTTTAAAAAAGGGAGGGTTATTTAATTAAACACCAGAGGTTTTGCTTTCCAGGTTCTTGTCATTTTTTTGGATGCAGTCTTACTTACTGTGGTAACTGGCAAGCAATCCTGCTACAATAAATCAAAAAGTACAGGTGGGTGCCAAAAGAAAACACTTCCAATGCAGCTCTCCTGTGGTAGCCACATGATTTTAACTTATATTGACAAGCAGTACATTATATCTTGGGTGAGAAATTTAGTTGATATTGAATTACACAAAAATGAAAAATAAATAAGAGTATTTTTAAAAAATAAAAAGAAAAAAAATTAGAGCTCCCAGTGCTTTGAGGGTGATTATTTTCCTACCTTCACACATTCTAACAAGAACCCAAAGAGGTGCATTCACCGTTTCTGCCAAGATGTTACTGTGAGCAAGGCACATGACATTTAATAAAGCTGGACTCTAATTTTGACCAACTGTTGTGGCTTTCTTTTCAAACCACTGCAGGTCCCTCATTCATGAGTGCTTTACACACTGTGGCAAAGATGAGATGGTTGAATATATGACATCATTGCTGCTAACACCAGGAAACAAAAGAGGCACATTTGCATGAGAAAGGTGGCTTTTCTGTAGCATTGAAGAGAGGGAGGGTCAGGGGTTCATTCCTCTGTTTGCAGGCCATGGACACTGCTATAAGCTTACCATGCCTCATTCTGTGGGGCTCACAGTCAGCAAATATAGCACTGGGCCCATTGCTGCCTACAAAAAGACCATTATCCCCTGATAACAGTTGTGCTGGCTATGACTTTTGCATGGCACTAGGAGTTTCATTTGATGTTCAATGGCTCTGTGAGAGAAGTACAGACCATTCTGCCTCTTCTTTGTATGGGTTTGTTCAGGAGGGGAAGGGACCAAGAAGAGGGGGAGTTGGATTGGCAAATCCTGCTGTCAGCTAGTCTCTCCCACACAGCTACTGACTTAATTTGACCTCTTTGTGGTAGCAAATGCCATGCACATGCTGTGCAGGAATAAATAGATGAGGCTTTGGATCACAGGAGCTCCTCAAAATGCCACAAGAACCCCAAACAAAATCCATCATATTGCTTCCTGCGGCTCAAGAGGTCCATAGGATACATGAGTCTACATCAACAGGAAACATTTTGGCAATTAAAACATTTCAGAAATCTTGAGTTTCTTTTAAGTATATTTATTGTAATACAAAAGTCATGGCCCATACAATAGCTTGGGGGCGGGGGGTGGGGGGGTGGGGGGGTAAGGAATTTGCTTTTGGTTTGAGAAAATAAATCATGATCTGAGATGACAAAGTTATGGATGTCTGGAAATATTTTTGAGTGACTACACAACAAGATATTTTTCTTGGCTTCACAGAGAAAATGGGAAGTATGCTGTTCCTTATGATTTGTGTGACTAGAAGGGAGTGAAGCACTTTTAGAGATGCTCTGCAGGCTCAGGAAGCCCATTCCCTGGTTGTGGAAACAGGCAGAATTTGTGCCATCCCACTCCCTTTCAGCAACATCAATGTGATTCAGTCTTGTACAAGGTGTATCAAAAGGAAATAGCAACAAGGAGGTACATCTAGGCTGTATGGTTAATAGGAAGGACGATAACTCCTCATGAGATTACAGATAACTCCACTGCTATTTCTTTAAATGGATGTTGAACGGACACAACTCTTTAAAGTTCAAATCAGGCACCTTTGGACCATCAAAAGAGCCAGACTAGTCTCTTCTCCCTGCTTACTCTTACAAGCTCGAAATATCTGTCTCTTCTTTGCCAAAAATATGTCAAAGGCTTTTGAACTAGCTAGCTAACCAGAGAGCAGCCCAGATATTGCTGCATCAGTAAAGTACTCTGAAAGGGACACTGTCATCTTAAAACAACAAAGGCTGTATCTAAATTAAGAGTCAGTAATATTCTACTTTAGCATCTCAGTGAAATAAGATCAGTGATTCCTCACTATGCACAAAAATCCCAAATGGGCCACAAAATCCACTTGATTTACCACTGCACCCAAGGTGACCTACCACAGTAAACCACCACATGTTATTGTTGCTGTAATCATAAGCACAAGACACAGAATGCTTCACGGAGCAGTATATTTATATATCCAATGTGTTCAACCGGCTGCTCAAAAGAGCAGATGAGCACAGCATTAGAAAAACACTGGGTATGTTTGTATAATATGCCTGTGTATGTAGCCAACTCAAAATACTCTTCCTCACTTGAACCGAGGCAGTTTCCATTATTTATTTATCTACTTATTTATTTTAGTGGCTATTTGACATCTCTTCTTAAGCTTAGAAAATTAAGCCTCCTGCTTCATCATTCAGCTCTCTCCCTGCCATATGGTTGCTCTGATTCATCCCAGCCATCAGCTGGTGTGGTGCACAGTTCAGGGATGTTTTAAGTTTTACCATATTTAAGGGCAGGAGGATTTATTAGTTGCTCATCTTTTTGATGCTCTAGACTTGGATGCGCCAACTAGCAACACTCATTACTGTCTGAATTAATGTTTTGGAGTTTTTTTTTCTCAGAAGAGCAGTCAATGCAGGAGGTGGGAAGGAGAAAATGGGCAAGCACTTATCTTTAAGTTGCTTTTATAAAAATATTTCAGTTCCAATTCTCCTATGCCCAAGGCTGTGAGACCTGTAAATGGAATGTAGCACACTCTCTCTGTTGCAAATTTAACCTAATTCCCTCACAGCAAGTGCAGCTACATTAAAAAAGAATAGATTGTGTTGTGTATGAGTGATTTAAGCTGCAACTGCTGGGGTTTGGTATTATATTTACTCCCCGAAAAGGTTATCCAAATATGTTTTGAAATGTAGAAAATAGATGACATTAGCGAACATTATATACTGCCCATTCTGTAAGTAACAACGTATCATTCAAACAAATAACTCTATGGCAGGAAATGCAGGCGGGAAAAGCATTTTTATAAAGGCACAAGACATGGCCTTCCCACTACAAAGCCTAAATATTCACACTTTCCCTGCTCCCCAGAGGCAAAAATAACATTTCTCTGCCAAACCACAGATCTTGAAACTCAGAACTAATTCTACCACCAAGGCCAACACCAATATCTCCTATGCAAACAGTAATCAGTAGATAGACCTGACTCTGTACCCACAGCTGCTTCAAACAAATGCTGTAGACACAGCTGCCAGCCACAAGAATCACTGAGAATTAAAGTATACTTTACCCAACCCATTAAAACAACATCAAGTTGACCATATTGGAGTTTTGACCAGTCACTAAACAACCCACAGGGAAGAAAGAGTAAGCTGGATCACAAACAAACAGCTAAGTGCAACCACTGGAAAAACAACGTGTATTTTCACTCCATTTAAAAGCATAGGCCACAGAGTGCTTTTCCCATTTAGCAAATTGTTTTCATGTTCAGAAATATTTGCAAAGGGAAAAAAACCCTATTTTCTGATGAATAAAAACTGTTTGAATGGTCTGACTGATTAACATTGTGTAACATTTACAGAATACTTCGTGCATACATTTGAGCATTTAAAAGATTTGTGTATGTTTAATTACATCATTCAGATTTGGCCCTGCATGGCTTGTAAAATCCATATAAGACAACAGGAGACAATTATCAGAGAATTTTATCTCCTTCAGCTTTTAGGAGAGCAGTATAAACATCAACTTTATAACTGTCTGT
>JAVJGJ010000001.1:64166518-64183231 GCA_035590215.1 Microhierax caerulescens
AAGGAACTCTCAGGGTTTAACCTCAGCTAAGCCCCACACAGCCGCTTACTTGCTCCCCCCACAGTGGGATGGGGGAGAGGATTGGAAGAGTAAAAGTGAGAATACTCCTGGGCTGAGACACAGACAGTTTAATAGGTAAAGCAAAAGCCACACACAGAAGCAAAGCAAACCAAAGAATTCACTCACCACTTCCCATGGGCAGGCAGGTGTTCAGCCATCTCCAGGAAAGCAGGGCTCCATCATGTGTAATGGTCACTTGGGAAGACAAATACCATAATGGCAAATGTTCCCCCTTTCCTTTTTCTCTCAGCTTATATATACACTGAGCATGATGTCCCATGGTATGAACTACTCCAGTTTGACTAGTTCAGGTCAGCTGTCCCGGCTGTGTCCCCTCCCAGTTTCCCATGCCCCTCCAGCCCTCCTGCTGGCAGGGCCAGAGGAACTGAAAAGTGCTTGACACAATATAAACATCACCCAGCAACAACCAAACCCATCAGTGTGCTCTCAACATTGTTCTCACACCAAATCCAAACCACAGCACTGCAACAGCTACTAAGAAGAAAATTAACTCTATCCCAGCTGAAACCAGGACAACTACACACACCAGCAGTTAGAAAAGAAAACATGGAAGTAGCTGATGAGATGTTGACTGTTCCAGTATTCTTATCAATTGGACAGAGATCTGCATGATGGTGAAAAATGAAAGGTAATCAAACTGCCAACCACAAACAAACATTGCCAGTTTATCTCCCTATTGGTGATCAAGCTGCTAATATAACATGGTACTTCAGTTCATTAGCAGTGAATATGATACTAACAAGTACCTCAGGCAATTAAAACAAGTCCTATATTGTATTAGATTACTTGTAATCAGCACTTTGGACAACCTGGTGTTCATATATTTAATGCAGTCCATGCAGTAGTGGCAATAACCCCAGAATAAAAACTGGCTACATTTTAGGTGCTTCTCATTTTGTTGGCTGTAAGATCTGTGCAAAAATCTGCTGAACACAAGGAAAAAATGTAGGTGGGTGTTAATAAGAATGGCTTGAAAGGCTGTTAATCTAGAATCCAGATGTTTTTATTAAAAAATTTAGAAGAATTCTTAAAGCCAGCGCCAGCTGCAGGTGTTGCTATGCTATAATTGTTCAGATGCTATGGTAACAGCCACTGTGAAAAACACTAAGACAGATAGTTTTACATCACTTTTCTTCATTTGACCATTACATTCACTTTTGATTCATATACACCTACCAGCTGATGTTTTAGTTTCAAGCTCCAATGAACTCAAAATCTGAAAAAAAAAAGCTTAAATATCCGTGCTTCGCTCAATTAATACATAAATGCAGCACACACTGCTATCCCTTGCATTAGATCTCACTAGCTCTCATCCCCTTATCCTCTAACCCAAACAACTTTTTCACAGCTTCAAAGGACCCTTATGAAAAGTTTTGATAACCAAGTGTGAAAGAAGACATGGTTCCAAGATTAAGTCAAGTAGGTCTTGGAGACTTAAGAACTGTCCTGTCACTGGTCTACTAGCAAAACTTAAGCAGATAAATACTTTTAAAAAGTAAACATAATGAACAAAACTTCACATATATTCTTCCCTAGGTACACTGACAGTAACAAATACCTTGTGTGGCAAGGTAAGAGTTACATGTATCGTGGATGTTTTGTGTGAGGAAACTTACGGGGCGAATAATCCTCTAGCACCCTACTTTCTAGGCCCTGAAACTAACCCCATCAGCCCTTTAGCTTCATTCTACCTCTAGGCAGTAAAGAAAGACACTGTCAATTCAGTGTTAACAAAATGAGAGCAAGTAGGCTAGCTGGTATCTGAGCTCAAAGGGGACTGAACAAACCTATCAGCAACACAGTTAAGTGGCAGCTACAATTTAAAGTAGATAAATGTGAAGTGGATTGGAAGAAAGAGCCGAAGTATTTTTCACATGCTGCTGGGATCTAAATTACCTAGAGAGCTAAGCTACCTAGAGTATTTCAGGAACAGGATCTAGCATTCATCGCTAGCATGCTGACGTGCTGCTGGGAGTTTAGAACAAGGAAATGATTGGGCAAAATAATAACATTGACAAGGATTGCTAAAAGAAACATTGGAACAGACTAGGATTTTATAATTTGGTGATACATTTTTTTCCCCTTAATACCGTACGTAAGGTAGTCTGTCTCAACTCCAAGCTCCAGTGTGCCACAGACAGTAAAGCTTTACACAGACTTGAGATAAGACAGTGAAAGAGACATTAAATATTAGAGAACGATGAAAATAACAGAGGTTATTTAGTTTAGAAAGCAGGAGTATAAGAAGGACCACCTAAAATAATGAATGGTTTAGAGGAAAGAGAACTGGTACTCCTCCACAGCCCATCCCAGTCCCATAGCACAATTACAAGAGAAGTTGATGAAATTGTCAGGCAGAAAATGTGAAATGAACAGAAGGGAAACTGTCTTAAAGTAGCACATTATCGCTCCATGGAATTCAATGCCACAGGATATTGTTGAGGAAAGGAGTTTAACAAGATTTTAAAAGGTTTGAGTTATTTATACTTACAAGTAAAACTTTTGTGCCTATGTGGTTAGGTCAATAACATAAGGGACTTTAACCCTTCATGGAGAAGGAAGCTGTGGGTAGGCGTTTGCAGAAAGACATCTGGATGTATGAAGCTAAGGGGAATTCTGGCTTCATTTGAAGTTCAGGGATGGCAGATACCAGACTGCCTGCTAGGGCAACCTTCACATTTATAGCTCTCAGGATCTTCTGATGAAGGAAGCAGGAGAGAAGAGGACGCTGGAATTTTGCTCAGATTTTGATTGTAATCAAGATAACATCTACGATCCATGTAAGTTCTTCCTAAAGACACCAAAACTCGAGATTTAATACACATGCACCAAAACTCATGGGAAGTCAGGTGCTTGCCTGTAAAAGCTAGACGTCTGCTACCTGGCGATGCTGTCCCTCCCTGCTGTTTCCTCAAGCTATAATAATGTACACTCAGCTATAACACTGCTACATAGAATAGGCTATGAAGAGTAGAAACCTGTAATTTTTTTTTCAGATTATGTACAAGAGTTGGGTAGACACTTGCACACAAAAAAGAATATTGACAGGTCACACAACAACGCTGAGAGATTCAAGAAAACGGAGTGAAATTGCCTAGACTTCAAAATTAAAACCATGAGTTTTGTGTATTGTAGGATTTTGTCCTGAAGGACAAAAGCAGCATAATGTTGACTGTCTTAATAAACCACCATTTTCCAGTGCCTTTCAGCTGGGCCCGCAGAAGAAGCCTGCAGATACCCTATAAATAGGTAGGTAACTCTGCTAGCACATTGGTCTTGACGCCCAGTTCTTGAAATGGTCAACCAAGCTTTCACACTGTGTGTCTCGTTTAATGTCTCATCAGGCCACAATGTCTGGCTCTGGAGTAGAAACAGCTCAGCCCACTCGCACCAGCCTTCAGGCAGATGATGAAGAAACTGGTACAGCTTCTGAGCACCAGTGCCTGAGAATGGCTAGTTTGGGATTTTAATCCGTTGTGGCTTTCACCACTGCTAACTTTTCTTCTGTCATAGTTCATCCATAAATTTATATTGTAAAATTGTAGTAAATAAATAAATAAATAAATAAATAAATAAAGCTATAAGTGCTGGTATAAATTAAACAAACACCATTGTGTTGTCTAATACAAAAATGTAAAGTGGGAGAGAAAAAGCAAACCAGAGCTAGTTTAAGGAGGGGAAGGGGGTGGGGGGGAACAACCCATAACAGGAAGCGTAGGTCACTAAATAAAAATCCAAAATGTAACCAAACTTTTGTTGAGCAGAAGAGAAACTTATCTCTGCTCCATCCCTTTTAGTTCGGCTAAAAGAATAAGCCAGTTCTAAAAGGCCCTAACAATTACCAAAACTATACACGGTAAGCAGAGCTACAGACCTGCCTCTCCCTTGCAGCAGCTGGAAGGAGGTTATCACAGGGCAAAGGATTTCCTAAGCGTTTCATTAAAACCTTGAACTTTTGATAGAAAATTACTGGTTTTGAGAAAACTGACAAGAAAAAACAACTCTCCACACATAAGTGCCTGTCAGTGAAAAGAGCTGGCCTCTATCCTGTTGGTTAGTCTATTTAAGTGGGCTGTAGGAAGTTCAAAATACTGCTCTTCTGAGGTGTCTTCCTTACCTCAGGGAGGTGGTCCTACCAAAGCCCACAGAGATATGTTAGCTTCCCTGGTGGTGCAGTCTTTACATCAAGTGGAAAAGCACCAGCTGGTACGACTGCTTACGTAGCTTGGTGGCTGAGGTGCGTTCTCCATAGGACTCACATTAAATGATGGATCTGTCCAATATGACTGCATGGCTGCTGGGTATTTTCAACTGTACTTTCAAAATTTCGTGAAAAACATGGGAGAGCCTAAATTTTATTTTGTCAAAATGTCAAAACTCTTGGTTTCTCTGCCCTTAAAATGGAGATCATGATATTGTGACAGCTGTGTTGTTTTCAAATACGAGACAACATTCTTCCTACACCCTTCTGCGATGAGATGCTCCTGACCTCAGGTATGGCATAGGGCAACGGAGAGGGCATACATAGTGCACTTGTGCTGCTTACATAGCTGCCTAGACCAGCTTACATGAAGAAACCTGCAAATCGCAGTCCCTCTCCCAGAGCGTTATGTTACTATCTAACATATGTAACTAACATAGTTAGTTACCATAGCTATGGCAAGACCTAACTGCCCACATGACAGGCAGGCTGAAGGAAAGGGGCCCCACAGAAAGCAGTCGTCTGTCCTTCCAGGTTGAAAATTAAACCTTATGTCAACTACTTGCAATGCCAGCGAAGACCATGACAGAGCACATGGGCTAAGTGCCCCCTCACAGCAGGGAACGGGACCCACTGCCCGCTGGCATAGAAAATGACTGAGGGGATTTTCAAGGCGGATAGTGCTGTAAGAGAAAAATTAACTTAGCAGTCAAGAAACATCTGGATGTGGATCTTTCCTATGCCACTCCATGTCACTTAGTGTGTATATGAGACACTGTCATAGGGAATCAGTCTGTTTCAGCATCTTTCAGCTGGGGCCACAGATTTTAACCACGAGTTAGGAGGCCTGTGTAGATGACTTGCTTGGGAAGCTGCTTCTTGCCTTTTGTTAACTGGGTTTACTTTTACAAGATCTGTTTCATTTGATATTCCTCCTAGTCTATCAGGTTTCCAAAAGATAATGTAAGAAGTTTGCACAGA
Organism: Microhierax caerulescens; assembly: GCA_035590215.1. Lineage (NCBI taxonomy): Eukaryota > Metazoa > Chordata > Aves > Falconiformes > Falconidae > Microhierax > Microhierax caerulescens. Next base: position 64,171,782 of record JAVJGJ010000001.1, read on the forward strand.
TTTTAAAACATGCTTGCAAAGTGAGTGCTAACCAGTTTGAGATTCCTATGGTGATAAGCTCTATGAATCAGTACAAGCTTGGTTGCCTGTGTGGCTTTGCTTTATGGAAACACATCAGTATCTCCATAATCATAAGCCTGTACCTGATTTAACAAAAACAGTAAAAGAAGGGAAAATAGATGGTGTGGGTGGCAACATGCTACTCTTCTGTTGAAATGGCAAAGTATTGTCTCATCTTGTCATATTATTTATATCACACTGAATACATAGCCTATTTTAACGCGAGTTTATTCAGGGTTATATTGTTTAGCTTTTGCAAATCAACTGTTATAAGAAAAGGAAAATCAATGTATTGCACGCTGTCTCACATTCCATTAATCCAACTGAAGATACAGTGAACAGATGCGCAGCATGTTTTTATACAAGTCATATGATGATTCTGTGTTGATCAGGACACTTTCAACAAGAAAGCATTCGTAATGCAACGTTATCACTGCTATAAGGAATGTGACTTATTGAAATGCAATATATTTTTTTACAAAACTGTCTGAAACTAGGTACATTACCAAGTTTAGAAATCCTATTAGGAAACGTGGTATGCACCATTAGCTGCCTAAATACCTTTGCACTGTGTTGCTCATGTCCTCAAGAGGTATTTAAATGTTTAATTCCTAGCGACATCACCAGGACCAAGGCGCCTATATACCTGTGAAGGTTCAGGTTTCCTACAGCATAAGGATAATATTTTCAAACCTGAGGCATACTCATTGCATACACCCTTGTAAAAAAAAAAAATTTGCTCCTCCATATCTGCCACATCTCACAGTGGCTTTTGCATTTCTCATATTTGCTGTTAACTTGGGTGTGGATTTCGCTGACAGTGAAATCAGCAGGGCCTAAACTCAGACCTAAGGTTAAACACATGCTAATCTATTCTGAATGAGAAAAGAGCTCTGAGTTACAGAGGGATAACTACCTGGTATGGTCTCTCTGGGTTTTCATTTGGGTTTCTAAATTGCCTGGTGCATTGTCAAAGTGTCCCATTTAAGAGCTCTACAGAAGCGTATTTCCCTCTTTTTTAAGGGATTGCTTTCATCAGTTCCTGCAGAGTCCCTCTAACTCAATCAGTGTCTCATTCTAATACATTTGACACAATAATGCTCTGCAGCTGCATGCAGAAACCATGGAATAACAGCACTGAATTAACAGGCCTCTGAAAACTTCCCAACTGAAATTCTTGACAGATTTTCTGAGTCACAAAAAAAAAGTAAAAAAAGACTGCAAAACCCTACTAAAATATCCATCAGTGCTTTATCATGCTTTTACAATAGAGATAGAAGCAGGTTTTGTTTTTTTCAGTCATTCTGACTTTCTCAATGACATTTATTTGATATTTAACCCCTCTGATACACATTTAAATTTCCAGGACTTGAACATTTCTAAATGACAGGGGAACAACCCTTATAATGCTCATCTTCATACCTACTTGCTGACTACTTAAATACAGAAAAAAGATTTTGGCATGCTAAACAATTACAATTCACTTTCAATCAAGATAACAAGCCTGTGCCAAGGTTAAGGTTCCAATGTAAGTAATATAAGTAATATTCCTGTATTTAAATATCCTCTTTTGTATCGCTTGAAAGATTATATTTCTGACCTGGACCCATCCACTGCCTTTTGTATGCTGCTAAAGATTTCCCCAGATACTTCTCAGTAATGCCTGATTTCTAAGTCTGAGGTCCTTCAGAGTGACAAGTGCTGTGGTAAGTAAGAAACTAATTTTCTTCAGTTTGGTTAAGGAATCGTGTGAAAAAAATTTTCCCTATGAAAAAAATAGCTTTTCAGTTAAATGGAAACTTGCACTAATTATATTTTTAATCAAAATACATCAGGTTTATGGTAAAAACCTCACATGGTTCAATTGTGATTGGTTATGAAAACAAAATTAATTACTTTTCGTTAAGACTTTTGTAGAGGAAAAACATTACTTCCTAGATATTTTTACATTTGTTCCTGATCTGATAAGGGAAGTATAAAAGAAATAAAAGCCAAGAGAATATAAAATCTAACCATTAATAATTCACATGTAATTGACCCACTGGAAGGAGAAATAACCTGAGACATGCATGTCAGATTCCCTTATGCACAAATTTTCCAGATATCGCAATGATGGGTGTAACATACAAGCCTTTGTAAGAAACTTTGTCATCCTTGTAGACAGCTGCAGCACTTTAATGCAATGTGCTAAATGGAATTCTGTGCCCAGAAGATTCAGTTACATTCTGAGCAATGTAGTCTCAGCAATATTTAAAACCCATGCTGAACGTCTCCAGCTGGCAGATAGATATTTTTCCCTCACCAAATATATTTCTCTTTTCCACGTTTTAGGTCAATTTTTGCTTGCCCCTTTACTGTGGTGGGTCATATCGTGTGAACCTCTCTCCTGATCTTTGCCTCCTGCACCTCTTCCAGTTTTAGACAGACACCTGCAGCTATCCGCCGGCAGCCTCCTGTTCCTTTCCTGTGGCAGATAACTCCTGCTTTGGCAGCACTTTTCCCCAAGTGTTGCTTGAGCTCAGAAGCCTATGCGCTGCACTGTGAAAGAGATGTAGGGCAATGCCCATGGCATATAATGTGGAGTTATCACATGTTTTTAGACAGTCAGTACTACTGTTGTTGCTGTTTACCTGATGTGTAGTTTCATTCATATCTTCTTTGTTCATCTGTATCATATTTGTCACTGTACTCTTCTACCACAGAAGAGGTTATGAGGGTACAATGACAATTCTCTGTACTTCCATGCATATGCAATCTCAATTTTCTTTCACTGTTCAGAGAGGAAAATTTGTGTCCTACCAGGTCTGGGGGGAAATGCTTACCCATCCCTATAATCCCCAGTTAGCTATCCTGGCAGGGTCAATTTATGCCTTTATTCTGCAAAAGTAGGTAAACAATGACTGGGGATCTGCCTGATAAGAGGTCAAATGCTGACATCCTAGCCTCTTTGCATAGATATTAAACTCCTCATGAGATAATAGCTAAGAATGGGGCTTTATTTTGATGTTCTTGGTTAAAGGCTGAATTGTAGCTTCTGTTCAGCAACCCAGCAACTGATGTGCACCAGAGTTGCCTACCCGTTTTCTGGCAAGCAGGTCTCACCGATGCATTCACTTGTTTCATCGGGATATCCAGGCGCTACATGTACAGCCTAAGTGCATTTATACTCTTTGGGCTGGAAGATTTGAAGTAAGTGTGCAACATTTGTGATGGTGGTAACATTACATCTTTAAAATTCCTGTTTAGTTCTCCATTTCTGAAGGGAATTAATTCAATCAAACAAATGGATTCTTAAGGCTGAGTGTTTTAGCAGCACTTAGCGTTGGCCTGTGTTAGCTAGATGAACTCCAGGGCGAGTCTTCTATTGACATCAGTGCCAGCAGAGTCAGGACAGTGATGAGCGCTTCGAAGGACCCCATGTACACAGGCGTTTACTCAGATTTATTGTGTAAGGTGCATGTATCAGAAGTACCCAGCACCCAAATCTGGGAGCAGGTTCTTTAAGGAATACAGTAGTTGTCCACAGAAATCTATTAAAATTAATAATAACTCTTAGTACTACTGGAGCACCTAGATGTTCTTTCTGACACCAAGTCCTACACAATAGGCTCTGCCTGAGCCCCTCCCTGTTAGTGATAAGATAAATCTCCTAGCTTCCGTGGCTCAGAATTGGACCCAGAGAAAGAGACCCTCTGTGACTCAAAAAGCTTTTCTTCTAAATAAACAAGACAGACAAAGCCTGGCTGAAAACAGATCTGTCAAACTTGCAGAGACACCCAACACCTGCTGGCTTCTGTTCACTGAGCCAAGCTAAAACAGGGCTCTGCTGTGACTACCTGAGTAACTGAATAAAGATGTAAGCACACTGTAGTGTATTTATATGAATCCTTGGTCACTGTTTTTGTGTGCACAGGTCCAGAAATATTGCATGTCTTTGTCATGGGGGTACAAAGATAGGACTCTGCACTCATCACAAGCCATTAAAAAGAATGTGCTTTACATTCCCAAGATATCATTGACCATTTTTATTAGAATGCCTTTATTTCTTAATTAATATTTTTATTTCAATCTTAGCCAGGCAAATTTTTTTCAACAGAGGCTACGTACAGAACATGCCACAGTTGGACTTCTAAATGAAACTAGTCTGGCTGATGAAAGCCCATCTGAACAACAGTCTCAGAGCAAGAAAACAGCTGCACATTCTCCCCTGTACACAGAGGTGTTCAACCTTTTCAAACCTTGATAAGAAAACTGTCTCTAATCTTTCATATCTTTCCCCTCCCCTCCTTCAAATTAAAAATAACAATTTCTGATTTAAGAAAGATAGTAAAATAAAAGTCTTAGCATGCACTAAAAGAGAACACACCCCCACCCCCAACAAAATCTGGCACTGGGAGATTTCCTAGCAGAGAGGTTTGCTATGAAACTGTAAACACAGAAAAAACAGTTGCTGGCTATTTTCCCCATCTTAAGGATTACACATTTGTACTTTTATGCTTCTCATTGGGCTCAGGTGGAACAATTTGACCTCTGGTCCAACTCCAGAAATGTGCTTGAGCTCTCCTTTTGTCAAAGGAATTTTAGAATTATCTCCGCTTTCGCTTTCATGCAGTAGCAGGATGAGGGGTGACAGGGGAAGAAAGCCAACGTTGTCAAGTGCTGGGTTGGTACAGGTCTCTGTGAATAGCGCTTGGTACATCTAGTGAGCATCCCTTTCCTGCCACCCTTGCGCTGGCACTGGAGGAAAGCAGGTGCCCTGAAGGGCAGCTCAGGACTGCTGCGGTGTGAACTTGGTCTGAACTGCCCTTGCCAGGAGTGTCCATCTCTCTCTACCCACCACTGAGGGAGCTGACAGACACTGCCAAGCAGTCACCGTGAATATATTGCTCTCCCTGCAGGAGTCCCCAGTCCAGACCTTCAGGGGGTCCTGGTGTTACCCCTTAGTTCAGTTTTTGTCCTACATCCTCACCTCTTACCAGGTGCCTCTGTGACACATCCCACATTACTGATGGAATGCAGCCAATGCAAAGTACCTACAGCAAGAGGAAAGCGGCAGATGCTGGCATCGCAGTTCTGTTTCCAGCCCTGTGTCGAGGTCCCTACATTGTACCAGACCAAATCAAGCTCTCCTTTGAGAGAAACAGTCCTTCTTAATTTGATTACATGCACACACAAAAGTTCTGGATTCCTAAACAACTCCCCCAGTGCCTCCCCCATAAGCTGAATAATAACCATCTGGTGGAGTAATTTTTAAAAACTACAGCCATGCCAGAATTTGCTTGGCAAGGTTTTAATCAAATTGAAGGAGGCAAACCCACAAACAACGGTCTTCTTCACTCCACAAGCCTGAGTCATCCACAGACACCATCTCTCTTGTGCTCTGGAGGAGGCAGGTGTCCTGTGGGGAAAAAAATACCACAGTGTGTAATTGTTTTGTTAAAAATCATACTTACTGGGGACCAGAATAAATTCCTTAAGTACTTTTATTTCTAGCGTTTCTCAGCTCCCAATTCTTGAAAACTTCTCAATCTTCTACATGTTTGTTTTGGGTTTGTTTTTGTGTGTGTGTGTAACTGTAGTTGCCAAAAGACTCCCCCAGTTTTATTTCAGTTTTGATTTTCTGTAGCGTACTGACATTTCAAATTTTTATCCAGTGAGTTGCTAGGTGAATATCAACTATTCCAATTTGGAGTAGGGATGTTTACATACAAAGTCTTTCTTTGATGAGGTTTCTTTTACAGTCCCACGAGAAAAAAGATCGTTTTGATGCAGTTTGGATCAGGCTTTAGCAGCTGGAAAAGATGTAGTGACTCTACAAGATGTACACTGACATCGAGGACTTACGTTTAAAAATTACCTTTGAAAATCTCACATTGACTATCCTGACTCCTTTCCCAGGACTAAGTCTTTTATAGGGAATATTATAGAGTCACAGTTGCAAAGATGCTCATATGCTCCCAGACCAACTTTGAGAGAGAGAATTATAGCATACTCTGGAGTTACTAAGACCTGCAGAGCTGCTCCTTGTTGCTGACACAGGCAAGTGTCTGGGTTGTTTTTCTGACTATTGCTTGCTCTTGAGCTGGAATGGGAATGCTGTGTTCCTTGGTCTGAATGGGCACGGTCTGCTTTCACACTGTGCCGTCGGCGCCGCCAGTCTCCTGCCTGAGAACTGGATGCACCTGAGGACTGGAGCTGTCCTGCACTTGCACAGAGATGTAAGGGTTCCTCCACACCGGGAACAGGACTCCTTTCGCATGGACCTGGGGTTATAGCCGTCATCCGTCTTCACTTCAACTCCTCCCTTTCCAGCTGGCATTTACACTACCGCTGCTGAACGACAGGAAGGCAGCTAGATGAAAGCAATGGCTAGTCTTCAGTAACTGGCAGCGTTCAACAAATACAACTGTTAGAAAAGATGTTGTGCACGGCTGAAAGGTCAAGCCCCTGTTATCTCTGTATCCTGATGGTCAATTTGCCACAGTTTGCATTTCGAAGATTTTAATCTCTTCCCTACACAAGGAAAAAAAATAATTCATTTAAGACAGAGGCCTTTCTGCAACACCCCTCCCACAGCAGGGTGTTGATTTCAATACTACATGTCAGAATTAATCAATCTGGTTTTATTTCAAAGTTAGCTAAAGGGATTTTATTGAATTTGAGTAGAGAATTAATGTTACAGGGCAGAAATAGCATATCCACTCAAAGCAAAAATGGCACCTGGAGTTAATGGAGAGCCCTCGGCAACCTGTGACAGATTTTGCTAATTTTTTACCTAAATTTAAAAGAATGTAGAAATAATTTGACACCTGAATCAGGAAATGAAGTTGCCCTTTTTCCCCCTTTTTGGTCAATTTTGGGAGATGTCTACTCTGAGCAGCTGGATTCAAAGGCTCTCTTAATATTAAAGTTATATTAAAAAATCTACAAGTAATTGATGAAATGCTTTCAGTAGGTCCAATGAGTTGGCTGCTCCCCTTGTTTCCCCCGTGCAGCGGCTTCAGAAAGCTGTTTGTACCGCAAGGAACACAACCCATTGAATCTGTACTGCTGCAAATCAGGCTGAATTGCTGCACAAGCCCCACACACCTTGTTCCTGCTTAGGTACAGTAACCGTATTTTTGACAGTCAAAGCATCAAAACTCCTGTTTTGATGCTTTATCTGAACCCCAGAGAATAAAACTACCCTGGCTTTGTATTTTTTAAGTGCCATTGCTTCCCGATTCTGGCTCCACAACCACATGGGCATGGTGTTGGATGGGAAGATTTTTCCCAGTAATGGGCCATCTGACAGTTATCAGGAAACTCCAAACACATCGTTAACATTTTCTACCAGAAAAGCCTTGACAGTGTCTGTGCTCATTCACATTTTTCCTTCATCCCACACCCAATTCATCACATTGAATACTCATTCTATTGGGCTGCTAGTTGCTGATAAAAAACAGGGACAGCCCAGGTTGCTTCAGGAATATGTCTTCAACCCATTTCTTACTTGAATGAAGAAAAGGGTGTTTTTCTTGAGGAGCTAAAAAGTGAGACAACATCCCAGGTATCCTAAGTTACCAGGCTTTAGTAATGAGCTGGGAGCATCCCAGAGAAATGAAGAGAAATTATTCTTGCCTGTTAGCATTGACATCCCTGACAGAGTGATACTTGTACTTTTACAAACATCTAATGTGACAGAGATTTTCAGGGAGAGATTTGCTGGGACTGATCGCAGAACAGGATAGGAAACTTGCAGCATTACGACTTTTCCTACTCCTCCCCCAAAATACAGCTGTATTCTCAGCATTAAGTGGAGCCAGGTGCTACTAACAGAGCAGCTGCCTTCCTAAATATAAAAGCACCAAGGGGCTGATGGTCTTTTGTATTGTGTTCTTCGCTTTTGGGTTTTTCTCTTGTAAGTGATAAAAGTAAAAACCTAGAAAATATTAAGAAATTAAAGTGAAATTAAAGGTTAAAAATCAACAACAAAAAAAGTTTCATTAAAAGACTTGGGATTTTATTATCTTTAAATATGCTTGAAGAAAGTGCTGAAGAACCGGACCTTCCATGTGACTAGATGGTTTGGGACTTAGCTCAGGTAATGTCTTAATTTTAGCTAAGAGGATTTAGTCTAATTTTTTATTGTTAGTAATAGTGGTATTTCAATGTTTTATTTTGTCTTTTTCTGCTTTAGTTTGAAGTCAGTTGTATCCCTTTCTTAGTCTAATACCAAATTGGATATCCTCTATGTAAGCAATGCAGTAAAATGCCTGGGGGGAAAGCAGCTAAAAACACTTCCCTTCTTGCACTGGTATCTTTCTCCTCCTCACATGCCTATGAGTTATTCCATAGACTAAAAAGAACTTGTGTCCCATAAAAGATGAAAGAATTGTATGTGGGCTAATACTAATAATCCTTTTAGTATTATAACATTTGGAGAAACTCCCATAACAACAGCTCATTTTTAAATGACTATGTTATTTTTCTTAATAAAAGCTTTTGTAAACCATTATTCCACCATGACAAAAAACTGTGTACTTGTGCATGCCATGAACTTCATCTGCTAAAAAAATTAGTTTTCACTGATTGATAGGATACACAGTTGAAAAATTATTTTGTGAACTGAAGCAAAAAGTTTTATGATGCTACTCCATAGCTTTGATTTTGGCAATACACTGAGCAGAACAAGCTGAGATGAGTGTTTGAAAAGCGTTGTGCAATTTGGTATACCACTTCTGTAGAACTTGTTTAGCATAACTTCCTTAACCTTAGGAGCTAAATTTGTTAAAGCCTTAGGTTGCAGCTTGCGGACTTTAACCTACATATGTTGAACTCTTGCCTACATGAGTAAAAGAAGGCCCCAAAGCTGGTTCAAGCTGGAAGTTAAGGAAGCTACAATCACCAGCAGAAGCTTCAACCTTAGAGATATGAAAAGAAATGAGTCACCTGGAGACAACGAAAGGACCTAATAAAGAATGGGAAGACCCCAGACCCTAATATTACTATTGGTGTGAACTGTTGCATGAAGGGTGCAGAACTCGGATTGTAAGGGTATAATTTCCCAGGGATTTCTTTGTTCAGAGGCATTCTTTGGAGGAATGCAGCTAATAAGCCGTAGTGCTAATAAAAGAAAACTGTATAGAAAAATTTCTTTTTTGCTTGTGGAAACCTAGTGTCCAGCCCTGTTACGGTGGCTGGCATGTGTAATTTCCATGACAAAGCAAAGTTTCAAGCACTACTGTAGGAGCTGGCTTAACCACTGAGCTTGATTAGCAATGTAATTGGTCTCTGGTTCAGATGGAAGAATTGCAGTATCTATTGACTGTAAAATAATGATTCTGTATTGAGTAATTATGTTGTGGTAGGGAGCAAGGCTTCTAAACATCTCAAAGGCAAATGATTATGGGCCCGGAGTTAAGACATTGTTCTCTCCTAAAATATACAGTAAAACAGCAGAAGTGTTTTACTTCTACAGTGAGGTCTCTGCATCAGACTTGAGGCTATATTGAAAAGACACTTTTAATGTTTTCTTCCTCTCATTTTTTACCCTTCCTCATGCTATTTTAATTTAGCAAGAAAGATGGAAATACACTTCAAACCATGAGCAGGCATAAGGATTAAAATCCCTGGATGGCATCAGTGGCTTCAGTTATATCGGAATGCCTAAAGCTAGTCATGTGAGAATTTTGGCTGGTCAAAGATGCAGACATCTCTAGAGTGTAGTCTGGGACATTGAGTTGGATGGTGAAGGTAGGTGATGTGGCCATATCCCTTTGAACACTGATCTGTGGGCTGACCAGAGTTAAAGGTTGTTTGCAGGGAAGATAGGAAAGAAATCTTTTCCTCTTTGAGAATTGTAGCCTAACCCAGGTGAGGAGGTGTGAGAGGGAGGAGAAAGTCCTCTTTTTTCCCTAAAGAGCTCCCCCTGATGCCTTGCCCATGTTCCATGTAGGGGGTGGGGGGTGGCAGTTTGCAGAGAAGAAACTTATTCTGTTTGAACAGAAGCACCTTGAGCCTTTCTGGCATGGTAGCTGTGCTGCAGGCTGAGCTGGGATGTTCAGCAGTACTTTATGCTTATTCTCCTACCTGCTTTTTGCTGGCCTGGGTGGTCATGGTGTCATTAATCAAATCTCAGTTCATAGTGAAGAGCTGGACACCAGGAATCAGAGGAAGCTCACTGAGAATCAGAAAATAAGTTTGTCAAAAGCGTGGGGTTTTTTCCTCCTTGCTTTATTCTCTGTTGCCAAAACCTCACCCCACCTGGCAGAAACTGCATTTTTCTTTGAAATAGGGCCCTTCCCTTGAGGGAGAAAAGCCAACTGAGAGCACAAAGCACAGTTATTTCACACAAAAAAGTAACAGTCTAGGAGTCTGATTTCCACAGCCCTCCTCCCCATGTGATACTGCTGGTTTATCTGCCAAAGGATCAAACCCAAACCAGTGTTTCTTCACATTAGTGCTGCCATATTGACCTCTCTATCCTCCAACTGGATGCTTAGGGAGGAGCACAGGGTGTTGAACAACAGGCATGTTTTCAACTTGCTTTTCAGCAACAGCAGATGCTAGGTCTTTCCACCTGGAAATCTTTCATTGCCTCTGATAGTATTTTGCAGCGGTCACATTCTACAAACCACATAATTCGTAGTTTTTCATCATGAAAACTTTTTTTGGTGTGATTTGACCTTCTTTCATCATGCTGCAAGAAAGATCCATCTTGTAACTAATTAACCTCATGTTCTTCCCATCAGAGGAAGATGGGAAGAAGCCTTATGATGGGTATGTCGGAATTTGTATGCTGGTGTGTTAAGAAGAGAAAATCAGCAGATGGGGCAGTGGGAACAGCTGTATTCTAGGTTAGTCTTATAATGAAGATCTAATACCTCATTCTTTCCACTCCTGAAAGGCTTGGGAGATGTCAGTTTTAGAGGCAGTGCTCCTCTGGGTTGCTCTGCAGCCGTGGCCTGGGTAGGATGGGAACTCCTGTCTCTTTTTCCATCACAGACCACAGCTGGAGAGAAATCTTTAGCATGAGAGCTGGTGTTCTTAAGTCCCACGTCTGACCTGCACTCAGCTACCTTGTGGTACTTCTAGGTGGCTCATTACTGGACAAGTGTGGCTTGCTTGGTGTGGAATTATTAGTAAAATTAAGGTCTGCATCTGAAAACTAAGGTTTATATGAAAAATGTAGCGTTTCTTACTCATTAAGGAAAAGTATAAAATCAAAGAGCTCTGAGGATGGGACAGGGCCGCAGCAGGCATGCGAGGAATCTGCTGACACAGCAACTCCCTGCCACATACCATAGAGGGTGGAGCAGAGTGGAGACTCCATGGCCGTACTCCGTGATAATAAATGGGGAGAAATGGTCCTCTAAGAACTAATAAGCAGCTCTTCTGGTCCCCTGAGC
>JAVJGJ010000001.1:64190098-64203387 GCA_035590215.1 Microhierax caerulescens
GGCTTTTGGAAATACTGAGTACCTTTAGACTGTTGGAAATATTATAGCACAAGTCCTGATCCTGTTGCTAGGAATAGTGAATGTGTTTTTTCACCTCCTGGAACTGGTTGAGAACTAAGCAACTAACTGTAACTGCTCTGGCTCCTGCGGCAGGCACTGCGGCTACCTCAGCTGTGGTGACTAGTCAGTATCAGTTGCCCCTATGCAGAAGAAGACACTGAAAGGGACAACAGCTTGTTTAGTAAAGGAGGATGAAGCAGGGCCATCACAGGATCAGGATGAAGAAGATAAACAAGAGAGAAAACTCTCAAACCCTATCTGGGAACGAACTGTGGGATATGCAGAAAGACTCTGCCCACCAATCAGGTGAACACATTGTCACCTGGTTGCTTTGATGCTGGGATAATGGGGCTAACAGTGTCAAATTAGAGGGTAGAGAAGCCAAGCAGCTGGAATCGCTTTCTAAAGAAGCAGGCATTGATAGGGCAATTGGGGAAAGGAATGCAAGTCCTCAGCCTCTGAAAGAAACTAGTGTTAAGGAAAGATATCCCCACGAGGAGGATGTTACATATCACCCAGGCAAGTGGACTGCAACAGAGAAAGGTATCCAGTACCTGAGAGAATTAGCCTTGAAAGAGATGATTTATCATGACCAGGATGATGCACGGTCACCTCTGGCAGAATGCATCAGGGGAGACTCAAGGTCAACCTTTGCTTTGGAAGTGATTGGTACTGAGGTGCAGCTCCTTCTGGCACCACAGTCACCAGTGCTGGGCTGGACATTTAAAGGGGTGGTTTCTTCTACACACCATGCAACTGATGCTACATGAAGTGGGTTGTGCTGATGGTACAACAAGCTCAAATAGGAAATCTCATTTGTCCAGGAATTGTGGAATTGATAATGGACTGGTCAGAAGGTAAAGATTTTGGAATGTCACCAGAAGAAGAGGTAACACGTGCTGAAGAACCCCCATTGTATAATGAACTGTCAGAACATGAGAAGCAATGTACCTTGTTTGCTGATGGGTCCTGCCATATTGTAGGAAAGCACTGGAGGTGGAAGGCAGCTGTATTGAGTGCCCTACAACAAGTCACAGAAACTGCTGAAGGAGAAAGTGAATTGGGTCAGTTTACAGAGGTGAAAGCTACCCTGCTGGCTTTAGAAATTGCCAAACAAGAAAGGTGGCCAATGCTTTATACTGGGTTATGGATGGTGGTGGAAAATGCCCTGTGGAGGTGGCTGCAGCAATGGAAGCAGAGTAATTGGCAATGCAGAGGTAAACCCATCTGGGCTGCTGCATTATGGCAAGATGTCACTGCCTGGGTGGAGAACCTTGTTGTCAAAGTACATAATGTAGATTCTCACGTGCCCCCCAAGAGCTAGGGCAGTGAAGAACATCAGAACAATGAGCAGGTGGGTCAAGCAGCCAAGATTGAAGTGGTTCAGGTAGATTTGGATTGGCAACACAAAGGTTAAATATTTATAGTTTGGTGAGCCCATGACACTTCAGGACACCGAGGAAGAGATGCAACATATAGATAGACCCAGGATTGAGGGGTGGACTTAACCTGTGCAATAGTGTCCATGGTTATGCATTAATGTGAAACGTGCTACAATTAAGCAAGCCCAGTGGTTAAAGCCTCTTTGGTATGGAGGACGATGGCTGGGGTATAAATATGAGGAGGCTTGGCAGGCTGACTATACTACATTTCCACAGACCTGCCAAGGTAGGCACTATGCGCTTACAGCGGTGGAAGCAACCTCCTGATGGCTAGAAACATATACTGTACCCTGTGCCACTACCCAAAACACTATCCTAGGCCTTGAAAGACAAGTCTTATGGCAGCGTGTTACCCCAGAAAGAAATGAATTGGGCAACAGAACTAATTTCTGAAATAATTGCATAGATGCTTGTGCCAAAGAGCACGGCACTGAGTGGATGTATCGCATTCCCTATCATGGGCCAGCCTCCAGGAAATTTGAACCAGACTGTTAAAGACTACCCTGAAAGCAATGGTTGCAGGTGGTGGAAATTTCAGACATTGGGATAGACATTTAGCAAAGGTCACCTGGTTAGTCAACTCTAAAGGATCAACCAGTCAGGCTGGTCCTGTCCAGTCAAAGCTTTTATGTGCTGAAGCGACATTGGTCAGTGGGTGGTGAGCAGTTGTACTGTGCATCACCGGTTTTCTTTCCTCCCTTCCCTTTGGATTTCATTCCTCTCCCCTCCTCCCTCCTTTTCATCATAACTGTTATTGTGTTTATATTTTAATTATTAAATTGTTCTTATCTGAACCCTCAAGTTTTACATTCCTTTCCAATTCTCCTTCTCATCCCTCTGGGGTGGGGAGAGTGAGCGAATGGCTGCGTAGTACTCAGCTGCCCGCTGGGGTTGAACAACGACAAATGACTGTTTTAGCTTTTTGGACAATTAGCCTGGTAATTATGCCACTTATTTATTATAATAGCCTGCAGTTAATGGATGCTATACAAAGGAATTAATGACTCTACATTATTTTAGAAATACCCTGAATATGCCATCTTTTAAAATAATAATGCAGAATGTCTCCGTAGGATGTTTAAATAAGTTGTAGATTACTGTGTCAGGGCACCCTGCTATACAGGCATGCTGACCGCTACTCAAAAGCCATACTTGCTTCTCAGAAAGTCACACATGCATTAAGGAAAAATATCTCTTGCCATGGAGCTGGGAGCAGCGGCCCTAGGCTGCTCTGTGCACTACTAGAACAGGGATGCTCTTCAGCTCTGTAGCAAGCAGTGCACATCGGTGGGGGCCCTGCTGATGCTGTTGCCATCAACAGCAGGGCAATACATTGCCTGCCTCAGCCTTGGCTTGTTTCTTGTCCTGCCTTTGTCAGATATAGATGGCACCTTTGCCTACAGGCTGTGGCAGACCTATTTATGATCTGCTCAGCGCAATCTGTCAGAGGCAGTTAAGATACCTTCACCCAAGGAAATGCTACTTGTTATTCCCTTGTTATAAAACAAAGGTCATTTGGACTGAAAATACCTCTGTTCCTAGCTGCACTGGGGGAGTTCTGTATAACTGCCTGCCGAAGCAGTGTAGCAGCCATGGAAGCGGGCAGGGAGCAGAAGCTGGAAGGTACCACAGCTATCGGTGAAGCACAGATGATGGCAACTGAGTTTGTGTGAATAAATTGAGCAGTGTAGCTCTCGAAGCCTCAGCCCAGGTTTCAGCTAGCTGATCCAAGGCTCTGTTTGGTTCAGTGCAACTGCGTGACCTTGCCTGATTTCACTAATTGCCATTAAATGTGAGAAAGTCCATGAGCTGAAAAGCATGCAAGGTGAGAGAATAGACAGCAGGTCCAAGGATTCAGAAGGACAAATACAGCCTTGACAAAGGTATAAAACTCTAAGGAAAAAATCGGGGAAGAAGAAGATGGCAATTTGGCAATGTCAAGCATTAGCCTGTTCTCGTGCAGCAGCACAGACAACACCTTCCCCAGGCACCGTGCTAGGGAGGATGCAGCGGCTGCCTGGTTGGGGTGGTGAATGTGCCCATGTTGGCACATGCTGGATGGCCAGTGGCACAGCTGCTTCAGCAGTCTCTTCTCTCCCCTACCTTACTGCCCTGCCTGCGCTGGTTGCATTTTGCAATTAAATTAGTTCCCATCTCTAGCTCCCTGTTGACGCTAACACTGCAGATAGAAATGAGTGATCCAGTGGCGGCTGCTTAGTGCCACGCTGCTCTTTTCAGATGCCCACAGCTTGCATTAAGGGCTGAAATGCCATGTGAACCCGGAGTAGCTTTATGGAGCTGAAGTTGCTCTTAGCAGGGATCCAGCTTCAGTATGGTGGTTGTACAACCTCTGTGCCCCAGCCAAGACCAGGGCCGGGATCTGTGTATCCGAACTCCAACAGCTAGGCTAGTACTCGAGCTATGCTTCCCAGCCAAGGAGCGATTTGCACTGATCCATACGGAGCAAGCTGGCTCCTGGGCAGCTGTACACCTAAAGCTACACTATTTAACACCTCCATTAACTGCCTTTATATCAGTGGGGCAGGAAGGAGTGCACCCTTGTGCATGCTTTGGTTTTGTGGCGCTGTGCTATATTTTTAAAGAAGGACAAGCTGTTCTGTTCTACAAAGTAGCACCTATTGAATGAGACGAATGAGCCAGGTACTTAAAATTAAGTGTGTATGCTTGCATAATGGTGACTAACCTCTAATGGACTGAAAACTGTGTAAACCTGACAAATCCAATAAAATAAAGATAATTATGCCTTCTGTGCCAGGCATTTTTAGAACATGAACAATATGCATTCAGGAAAAATAAAGCTTCATTGAAACTACAGGGGAAATAATGGCACCTAGTATTCATGGGGCTGTAACAAAATATTGTTTACAGATCTCCACTGGTTGTGAAATTATCTATACTGAAGAAACTGGATGTACTCTAAAGCAAAGATTGAAGGAGCATAAAACATGTAATATTGTAGTTACAAGGCACATAAAATCTTATTGGATCTGTGATAAATATTTGTGCCTGAGCAATTTTACTATTTTACAAACTACTTTCCCTGGGGGTTGGTTAAAGAATACAAGGACAACCTATTTATCAGTTTTAAAGTCTAGAAGCTCCCGAGACCCATGACGAGGGTGTAATATGCCCGTTCTCAAAAGTGTCCGATTAATTGTTTAGTTTTGTATTGAAAATATTCTTTTTTGATTAAAGTTGCTATCAGTAGCTAGATGGATCATCTCTTGGTCTGCATAAATAAAGGCAGAATAGGTCCCTAAAGTGATACTGTTTTGGAATTGAAACCATATATTAAAGAAAACTCCCTATGGGGGATGGGGAGCCCACAGTGTAAAGTTTAATGGAAACGGAGATACTGCATTCAGCTGCAGTACAAGGCTTTTGGAAGTTGTCTGTGGGACTTGGAAAAGGTTGTGCTGCACGTTTCAATGTCTATCTACAAAATGCAGGCATATACTTCACGAGATTTGGGGGTGGGGAAGGAGGGCATCTGAAGATGGAGTTAAGACTTCCTCAGTGGTAATGAAATGTTTTCTCCAATCATGTATTTTAAACTCCATAAGGATCTCACCTGGGCAAGTAGTTGGGTTTGTTTGTTTTTTAATCTGGCCTTTTATGTATTTTCACCAGTAATTTCTTAGGTATTTGTGTCCCTCACTGGTTGTTCCTGCGTTTAGCCTTTTCCCCCTTCTGAAGATCTCACCTTTCTTCATGTATGTAAGGAATTCAAAATACTAAAACTAAAAGAAACCCTCTCTGTAGATTACTTTCTCTTTTCCTACATCACTTTTTTGAAATCTCAAGTTTTCTCCTAGCTCAGAAATCTCAAGAGCTCCTAACTCAGCTCTCCAAAGGAAGAACTTACCTTCAATTTCTTCTAATAGCATTTTATCTGCCAACTTTCTTTTTTTTTTTTTTTTTTTTTCTTTTACTAACCAGCATGGGAGTTTATTCCTTGTTCTTGGAAATGAGTATTTCAATCACTGCTTATAGAGGTGCTTGCTAATTACTTCTTAGGTCAAGTAGTCTCAGGATGTGGTTTACATGTTCACACTGAGTCATTGGTGTGGTTTCTGAAGAATTCATTTGGAGAAGAAAGCAGAAGAGGGTGCTGAGTCACCATGTTTGATCTGCAACAATCATATTGGGGAGGGTGAACACCTTGGAGTCTGGTGCAGACCTCTGTGATGCTGCAGACCCAGCTGACACTGTGTAAGAAAATAAATGAGTTAGTGATGTCCATCATCATGCAGCAGCAATGCAGGAGGTTTGGTGTAGGGCTGGTGCTGTGTGATATAAGGAGCTGTCAGTATTGCCTCTCTGAACAAGAGAAATCTCCTATGCACCTTTTGGGAAGGGAGGCAGAGGGGGGTAATATTTTAAGGAACTGACATGTCTCCACAGTTTCACGTTGGTTGGTGACAAGAACAGCAATATTTGTGGGAAGGCGTTTCTGTTTCAGAAGCAAAGACAGCTGAGAAGCTACGCAGAATCTCAGTGTAGCCTCTTGAATTCAGGGCATGGAGGGGATTCAAGGATTGCACAGCCGTTTGCTCACTTAGACTTTCATCAGATGAACATACACTCTCAAGGTAACCCTCAGGTGCCAAATAGCTACAAAGGCAGGGGCAGCGGGGAGAGGCAGGCTGCCATGGACCACTTGCAGAGCAGTTCCATGTAATGTAGGTGTGTTTCTTGCCACGGATACACTGTTGCTTGTACCTCTGGAGCTGTTCGGGAGGTTAGAGCAGAATATTCTGTATCATGGTGTAAGTGCCACCACATGTATGTTCTGCCTCTTACAATGCTAAAACTGGACAGCACAGCAAGTGGATTAAAGTAACCTAGACCTAGCCAAAATGATTAAAGGCAGACTGTTCTTTCGACTAGGTTGCTTTTCAGAGTCATTGGCAGGCACAGCCCCACTGAGGCAGTCTTACCTATTTGCTGCAGTCAGGTGATTTGGATAGCAAACATATTTGGAGAGCTGAATGCCAGGGCAGCAAGCTCAGTGCCACACAGCTGTAAATAGCTTCATGTTATCCCATCTGCTTAAGCATCCATAACTGGCTGATTACTTTCTATTAGCTACTGGTCAGGGCTGAGATTAAACTAAAGTCTTGCAACGCACTGGCACAGTTCTCACAACCACACAAGCTTACAAGCAATTTGGCCACCGGGCCACTCTAGGCAGCTTACAGAGGCAGGGAGATAAATTCAATACCCAGCCCTCTCACTCCTTTCATTTCTGGAACAGTGACTTAAGTAGACAAACAAAGGCATCCATAGGTAAAGCTGAAAGTCTGGATTGACTGTTTGGACCTGCAGTATGTCACATGGTTTTTACTTTTGTCTTGTCCATCATAGTGCTGAGACAAAACTGGATATTTATTATTTCTTAACACACCACTGGGGAAAGTTCTTGCCTTTAGCTGCTCTCAACAGATATTTAAACTAACAATTTTGCTGCTATCTTCATAACCAGAAAAAGTAGCCAGAAAGACAAACAGGAGATGTCTAATCACATCCAGCAACAGTCATCACTCTCTCTTTCCTGGTCTCTAGTAGCCTGAGGAAAGGGCATCTGCATTTTGTATCACGTCCTGAAAGCCATCAGTCCATAGCCACTAAGGAGTGATGTGAGATGCTGGTAGTCCATGCCCAGCAAGCAACTAGTGTCCAGGCTGCAAGCTCTTGAAAAATGCTATCTGTGTAATGAAGCAGTGCCTTCCTGCATCTCGGTTATCAGGATCAGGGAGCAGGCTGGCCTCACTTATAGGTTTAACTTGTACCTATATTTGTGTTTTGTCATAGGTCTGTATTTCTTGCAGAGAAAAGCACCAAAATCTGAATTCTCCATTTGTGGTGTTTATTAATTCTGTCCAGTGTTTTAAAGGCAGTAAACATTAAGGTGTAAGCTCAAGGAAGAAGCAATTTTTCAGTTTAAATGCATGCCTTAAGTCAAATTCGAAGACAGACTGCTAGACCAACTTTTCATCTGTACAAAATGCAGTATGCCAGCCTAACTCCTTCCTTAATGTATTTGATGCAGAGTTTTCTGCGCACTGTAAGCACGATAAGGCTTGCTTTTTTTTTTTTTTTTTTCTTGGAAGAGTTAAGAGCAAGTCACACTGTTAACATCAAGAGCAGCAGTACCTTCCCTGAATAAGTGTCTTGGATAAAAAAAGTATTCATTACTCCATTTCCAACAAAAAATGGAGGTGGATAGCAAAAGAGACAAAAGACATCTTACCCTACCTGGTATTTAACAGTGCTGATAAATGCAGCACACAAAGCTTAGTGTTTCTATTTCTCTTGATGCTCGAAGAACTAAGAATTTGATCTTTGATTCAATTTCTTCCATCAGCAGCTTGTGTGTTTTTGGTGCCTTTGAGAAGTACCATTTAGGGCATGAAAGTCTGAGAGACTTAAGGCAACCAGCACTAAGGCCACCAGCCTGCAGCGCGATGCAGCCTTTGTCACTCATGTAGACTAAAAGACTTATTAAACTGATCTAAATTACAGTCTGCTGATGCCTTTGGGGTTTTTTTTTGGGGTGTTCTGTGGTGGTATTTTTATTTTTTATTTTCTCCAGTCATACTTTTTTTTTAAATCGTTGAATTCAGAAGTTGGAAAAAGTTGGCTAAGTAGTAGGCTATTCACAGCAGTGCAATACATAGCAAAAGTACCAGATAGTACAAGATTAGGGAGATAACACAACTAGGGGAAACATTTAGCTTTCTAGGTGGCAAATTTAAATTGCTTCATCCTGAGTTGGACCAGGCATGAAAATACCTTTTCGAAGGATGCGACCTGATTGTGCATCTTAGTAATAAGCTCTTGATAGTACATATCACATTGATTTAATAATTTGTATTTCTTCAGCGTGTTTTCAAAGCATGTTCGTTGGCTTCTAACTTCAGTTTGCTTTGTCTTGAACAAGGCACTTGTAGAAATGATGCAGTCGCTCTTTTTGTATACCTGCCTCAAAGGATGCTTGAAACTCTCTCTATCCTAAATCAAATCTTTGGGACAGGAATAGAACTTAAACATTTGACTTTCAATGGAGGACACCTTGATCTGATACAGAAAAGTGATCCTGTGGCTAAAGAGTTTAGGACACTGATTCTATGGAATAATCTTGGCTTCTGTTTGCTGAGACCCTCTGTACACATTAACCGTCCTAATCCTATACTTGAGAATCATGTTTCCTTTTATTTTCTCTCAAGACCCCTGACTTGCTGGCATCAGAAATGGTACAGCACATATTTACATTAGAGGAATTTGCCTTACTGCTAAAGGCATATTACTGGGAAGTGGGAGAGAGAGGGGCTAGAAGTCTTGGACCTGGAAAATTAAATTTGAGACAGGTTTCTTGTGTGCATGTTACTGGAAGGTGAACAGCACTCATGTCCCATGTTTGTGAATGGATGTGATTGTGAATCGTAACAAAGTTCTATATCGTTCTACTACTTTGCATGTACGGCAGAAATAATGATGAATTTCATGACATTAAATACTTTGTCTCTATCAAAGTTAGAGTCTATTTGCTTAAATATTCAAAAAAATAATGCAAGTCTTTGTAAGATATGAAAACTTTTTATTTGATCTCAATATGCATCTACATCTTAAATCTTTGCCATGATCACCATTCTCTGTGCTTGTCTAAGCTGATGTTTTCAGGACTGAAGAAAATGAAATTATATAATAAACCAATTTTTATAATACTTTATGTATTGTTCTCTGCTGGCTGAACTTTAGGGTATGACAACTGACAGTCCTGAAATCTGCATATGTTTGTCTAATCTTTTTCAGGAAGTGCTAGATAAACTTTTTGACAAAACCAAGACCATAAATCATGGTCTTGATTTGGGGATAGTTCGGTCTGGATTTGGGGAGAGTTGTTCTGAGCAACAATAGTTTTAGATAAATAGATGCATAAAAAGTCTGATATTCCCACCCACCCCACCCACCCAGCTTTAAAAGGTGTGGGAGAAAGCATTACCATGGTTTTACGGATATAACTGTATTCTAGTTTCAGGGTTTATTCTATTTCAGCCAACTGCTTTTTTGAGGGGAGGGCAGCGTGAGGATGTGTGTCATCTTCTTGCAAGAAATATGACCCTTTGTGCCTTCTTAGTTTGGAAAATTTAAAAGTAATTTGTGTTTTGAGATTTAAATTTACTTTATATTCTCTATACAGAGAACTGTGGAAAAACAATTTCATAAGCAAATGAAAATCTACAAGTTGTATTGCGACAGGAATACCTATTCCCTAATGGACTTGTGCCTATAAATAAGTCGTCATGTAACGTGACATTATATCTAGCTGCCTTTGTTCTTCCCACCTAGTCTTGTAACACCTTCCACCCGCCTTGGCAGTGGTATCTGGCGGTATTTAGCAAGCTGGGCTTCTTTTCTGTTCAGCGTTCCATTTCTGTGTGTATGCCCTGATGAATACTGCTCCATAACATGTCAAAGTAAACATTTAAAATGTGTGATCATGACATCCACTTGAATGCTTCTGTCTCATTTGACAAGGACACGAGCCCAGTACGCATGGTTAAGTCTTAATATCTTTCTGAATACATAACTATTTTGGTCAAGTACACAACTTGCTTTTCAGTGAGGAATTCTTTGGTTTTGCCCTTTCCTATCTTCTGTGGAGTTCTAGACTGACCTTTTTTACTTTCTTTTTACATGTTTTTGCATATCAGTAAGAACCAGTTTTCTCTGTTAAGACTAACTTGCCTGCAGTATTTTTGACAGTTTCAGCAATAAAATATGAATCGGTTTTTTTTTGGGTGAAAAGCAGAAGTTATAGCTGCATAAGTAAAAACTGTTGAGCTTTTGTCACAAAAAAAAAAAATATCTAAATCTATGGGTGCCCTTGCCATTGCACACATTTTGAGCAGGTTTCTTCCTGGAAGATGCTGCAATTTCTGTGTGTGACCTGTAAGGTATGTAATTGCTTTTCTGTGTTTGCATGTCAGATTTCCTTAATTTTAGTGGTAGCTTCACATTTGGAGTCCTAAGTTAGTAAATGCCATGTGGCCTTAACCTACTGTGATGTCTCTCATGGCTTACATGGTCTTTAATGTGGTTTGGAATAATATAAGCTTTCCAGAATAAAACATACATAAGGCACTTACAGTGGTTGAGAGCGGTGGAAAAGTTGTAGATACTTATAAATAAGGATATGAAAAGTAGTAGTAAGGTGAAAGAATGATGGGGGAGGGAGGAAGGAAGGGGAGGCTTAGGAAGTCATGAGAAAAATCATATTACATGATAATTTTCTTCTTGCCAACTGTTCTAAACCTAGAGTGATAAAACCCTTCTAGCTGTACTGAGTGCCTAATAACTGTCTAATAAAAAATGAAGAATTGAATTGTATGCTGTCATGACAAAGTTGTACCATTTAATTTTGAATTCTTTTCTTTGTGGGTAACTAAAGAAACAAAAGAATCACTCCCCTAACCAATTTGGATAAAGCACTGAAAGTTCAGAGTACAAAGGCTCTATTCAGACCACAGAGTTGGGAATTATTTGTTGCAGAGTGGTTTTGTATATACTACTTTGTGAGGGAGAGCAACCTCAGCTACCTGCTGGGTTTCTCGTTTCACTGTAGACTTCAACTCTGGTTCATGTTCAGGTGGCTTGACCCTTACAAGGGTATTGTTGCTTGGTGAATAGTTTTGCATTAAGTTCTCCCACTTTCAAAGATGAAATCCAAAATGAAAAGCAAACCTTGAAGTCTTACCCCTACTCTACAGTCATGTTGTTTTTAGCTGTACACTGCCAAACAACAGGGCTGACACACCAGATATGTAAAATCCTGACTTTATCATCTGTATCAGTGTTGTGTAAAATTTATTAAGCCCTGCAGGAAATCAAAATGCAGGTTTTTAGTTTGTATGCTTATCGTGTCTTCTGTAGTTGTAATGAGCAGAGTCAAGGAGCTGAGTTGTGTGCTTGCCCCTACAGGCTTACATATATGGCAGGTCAAAAAGCCATTGCGTCACAGTTAATGCTATAGATGCTTTCCATAAATGTAAAAGTTTCATCTTGATAGACATTCTAAGCCAAAGTAATGAAAGCTAGTTTCACATTTGTTACAGGATTTTATGCTAAAATGCACCTTTGACACTTGCAGCAAAATTGTGACAGGTGGTTAAAATGACTGAGTAATTATATACAAATATCTCTGACTATTGACATTTAATTTTACTGCAAAAAGCGTGCAGCTTGTTGCGGTCACAAGAAAGGGTAGCCTTGTAATTGAGGTGTCACCTGGGATCATAAAAGGTCTGTTTTGTCTTTCTTCCTGGCTCTGCTTCTGCTTTGAGAGTGACTTTTTGGGAATGTTCTATAGTCCTCGTACCTTCACTTAAGGCTTCATGTAGTAAGTGTCCTGTGAACAGCTGTGGAATTTTTATAGCATCCAAATGCAGCTCATGTGGTTGTAGAGTGCCTGTCCAAAGTTTCACAACTGAAAATTAGGCTCAGCGTGCAAAGCAGCAAGAGGTATTGCAGGGAGCTGAGAGCAACGATTAATTCCTTTCTGCATCTTCTCTTTTCCTTTCCTCAACTGCTACGACTCGGTTCACTTTGTTCACTATTTTGCCGTGCTCCATTTTCAGGGGAATATAGACATTCAGTCTCCACTAGACCTGAACTTCAACGAAGAGCCAAGAAATTCATACCAGGTCTTTGTGATACTATTTGTAGTTCTGTAGATCAGCCTGTCCATGGAAGAGTTGTGTAACCACCGTTAACTGCTGCTGCTTGCTTAGAAACTGATTTTTCATCCTTAGCAACTTCTTTCCAATATGTGGTTGAGAAGCTAGTTACATGAAGCTAATTACTGTTTTATAACAGGGATAGTGGGATGTTTGTGCATTGCTAAGGTAAGCAAAAACTTGCATATATGAAGATTATTTATTTTTGTGTTTACTTAGTTATTTTTGAATTGTAACAGAAACAGTAAGAATTGGTTGTGTGCACAGAATAATTTACAATAGCTCTTTTACTTGGTGTGCTAACTTAAGTTGCTTTATAATACTTCTGCAATATTTTGAATTCAGGATTGCAATGCAGACATGGAGCTTCTTTGGCAGTTTCCTATTTTGTTTCTGCCCCCAGCCTGAGTTCATCTGCCTTTGTTTCTTTTAAGACCTGAGAATGGGTGTGTCACTTGTCACTTCCCAGAAGGATGTGAGATCTATCTTTCTTCAAAGGCTGGTGGGTGTTTTTAAGTTTTGGGGTTTTTTGGTGGTTGTTGGTTTTTTACAACGATGTGTGTAGTTGAACTGTAAAGATTTGCCTTTTCTACTGAGACCCTGTCATTAAAAACACCTGTGGGCAGGGTTGAGACATGGATATCTGTCTATGTATGTTTTCAGCACTATATTGAAGAACATGTTTAGGTAAAACAGCAGGCTGAAGTATGTGTAGCAATGTAACAGGTGGCATCATTTCTGAGCTTCTGGGAATAGCTACTGCTGGTGTGATGCTCCCTCACTGCATCCTCAAACAGATCTGGGTGGAGTTCAGGATAAGGACAGTAGCAGCTCCTGGCTGCTGGACCCAAGCAGAGGCACTATTTAGAGTTATATAGGACATATGTTATTCCTGGCAGAAAGTATTAACCTTTCTCTGAGTATTCTTCCTTGCAAACTTCATTTTGTTAGTTTCCCCTGATCCTCAAAATAGTAGGAAGGAAGGAAATGCTTTCTTCTGGTTACGGGGGGGGGGGGGGGGGGGGGG
>JAVJGJ010000001.1:64204176-64221903 GCA_035590215.1 Microhierax caerulescens
AAGCACTAATTGGGACACCTGGGCAAGCCAGACCAAGAATGAGGTCCAGCATGCCAGGAGGGGCACGTTTGTTCAACCAAAAGTCATCAGCATGCTCTGGCATTGCAGAGGTGGGAAATGCTGCTGATCAGGAAGGCGTTACTGAAGAGAATGTAACTGTTGCCTTCCCCCAGGCTTGCAGGCAAAATGCCCCTTAGGGCTCCAGCTTCTTGCCGAGAGGGTCACAGAGCCTCATTGCACCTCCTTGGTGTTAGCCCAGCTGAACTTCTATTGCTTCCTCCACTAAAGTTCTTTCCTAAAGCTTTTATTGAAGGGAAGAGCAAATTACAAATAGTTAATGTACAGTAAATGATTCGGTTGTGACTATTGCTATCATGATCCCACATGTAGGTCACTGTTTTGTTAGCACTTCTCTGGGAAATTGCTCCAGCGAGTTAACTTAGTGGGTGCTGTTAAAGGCAAGCTGATGGGAGATCTTGCCCTAAGCACGGCTCTTTCCTGGACAGGAGAGAAGAGTTGTGTGGGAACATTGCAAGAAAACGTGTTGGAAGCAAAGGACTGAGATTTCTTCCCTGTAGAATATTACAGGTTGTTGCCATCAGCAATCATTAAGCAGAATGAGTGTTTTCCTTAGTGTTTTGCAAAACAAGAAGGATGTTTTCATTCAGGTTACCAGTGAGAATAAAGGAAGAGATGATCAGAGCCACCAGTTTTTGAGAACACCTACAAGAAGCATGGTGGAAAGATAGAAAACCTGCCACAAAGCCTCATGTAAGAGAGACAGGCCATGCTTAATCAAAGCTGACACGAAATCAAGACTTTTCAAGGCAATACCTGCAGTAGAAGATAAGTATTCAGACACTGTCAGTCTCTGCAAACATCTCCTGGTGCCACCACCTGAAAAAAATGCCCCATCAGTAACATGTGATTTTTATTCTGCTGTACATGTCACTAAACAAACCTCCTCAAAACTTGGCTGGAGAAATTTCTGAGGAAAAGTGAATTATCCACTGCTTTGGTTCCACAAATACCATGTCTGAGGAAAAACTGCATGAGGGTGGGCAGCCAGGGAGAAATACGATTAGGAAAGGGGCCACAGAAAAAGACTGAGACACCAAGGCACAACTTAGTAAGACAGACAAGGTCAAATTCTATCCTTTTTTTTTCTGAAACGGATGTTCACCCCAATAGATTTCAGAGGGCTACAAAAAGTGACCGAGAAAAGAGTTTGTCCACAGTCCTGAATTACTGTGATGGCAAAGGCAGGCCTTGGTGTCGGGAAGGGAAGCAGGCAGCTCATCTGCAGGCCGAACACGTTAAATGCAAGCAGTGGCAGGCTGTTTGAGGCAGAGGTAAAATGACCACTAGAAACTTTTTTTTCTTTTTGCCCAAGTTGCTTCCGAAGACACACTCTGAGTACTTTGGTGCTCCCCCATCCACTGGGTTAAAATCAACATATTGACAGGGTGTCAGTTTTGGCATAACAAAGTGCACTTGTTCAAAATGTTTGTTTTTAAATACTCTGTTCTGTGTTTGTTTCACATACCACATGCTGGGCAATAATAGCAGAGGGCTTCACCATTTTCAAAAACAAATCAAATAGACCAAACAAATCCCTTCTGGGCTATGAAAAGAGCAGCCCAGGAGACTGCTATAAACGCAGCAATGCTTTAGCTCTGTGCTCCCAGACTCGTTACTTCGTGCTTTCTCCAAACTTTTTTTTTTGGCAGCCAGTGCTGCTTTAGCCAAGCTGTTTGTTGGCCACCGCATCTTTTCTGTAACAACGTTGGGGGGGGGGGGAGAGTGTCTTTAGTGGCGATTTCCCATGTCCATAGGCTTGCACCGTTTACGTACATGACTACAATTTCTGGTCTTTTGCAGCCTGTTGGATATCATATGCCTTTAGGGAGGGTGTGAGCCCATCCTTTTCCACCAGGGTTTTAGGGAGATGCCTCTGTTCTACTAAGTGTCACAACGTATTACATTGTGTAATCACAGTGGCAGGATATCACAGTGTAGTTGGCTCCTCAAACAGTGTCCTGGCTCAGCGTCAACCTTGACGCCTTACCTGTTAATTAAAGTCTTGGGTTGTTGATTCCTCCATCAGCTGCCTGCTGGTTCTGCTGCCCTTACTAGCTGACAGCTTTGTCCTGATCGCTTTGGGTGATCATGCATGCTGTGTTTCACGGTTGGTGCACCTTGTCACAGTCCCCCACTTTATTCTAGTGATTGCTGCTGTCTTGGCTTTCCCCAGTATTCCACCAGCCATTGCTATCTGGAGGCATTTCTCCAGTTTCATCTGTCTTTCCCAGCAGTTCCTTCTTTAATATTGGAGCTTTCTTTGCTCACAATTACCTCTCTCATCAGGGAATTGTTAAGTCTCCAAAGAGATGTGCAAATGACAGACTTCTGAGTAATATATTGTAGGAAATTAGTTTCTATTTCTTCTGCTGCTTGATTACTGTCTTGTTTCCTAGAGAAACTGTCTGCCTGCTATCTTCTCCTGCCTTGGGTCTCACATACGGGATCATCCTGCTGGCCCCATATTTTGGCAACTGCTACCAAAATAAAAAGTTCAGATCTGTTCTTGTGGCATTAAGGAGCTTTTTTTCCTGAGTCTGTCTGCAGAACTGGACGGTATGGTGAAAATATCAGAGTCCAGCTGCATACCAGCAGAGACTATGCCCTTGTTCTGGTTATTGGCCACATACACTTGACAGTGCTAACACCTCAGTCACTGGGCTTCTCAAACGCCCTTTCTTTTTAGTAGATCACTGACTGGGATCACAGAGTGATCTTGCTTTTTGGAAAACAGAGTGGATAGGTTTTGATTTTGGAAGCAGCACATTAAAGTGCAAAAGCACCTGATGTTATTTATACTTCTTTTCCTTCAAAGGCAGCACTTCCTTTCTTTTGAAGTATAACGTTTGCTTCCCAAAAGGAAATTAAAGTGTGTAACGTGTAATTCATGTCATTCACAAACACTTGTATTTTCCAGTACACTGAAGACCCTGGATGTGTGGATGGGCTGGGAAAATTCGGTTAGCTTCTTTTCTAATATTCAGATGTTAGGTCTCTCACATCATACGTTGCTTGGGGAAAGAGGTATTTCTGCAGCTTCAGAGCATCCTTGGAGAAAAAGGATCTCTTTCCAGTTCATGAGCTGGAACGGGAAATTTGGTCATTCCTTTGCACATGGTTACAGCCCAAATGGCCTGGGATTCTGCCATGCACAGTCTCTGCTCATGGTTTAATTTTAGACCCAGCACCTCAGAAAAATTTAGCATTTTTTTTTTTTTAACATTGGTATCTATAAGTAGTTACATAGCACTTGACCCTTGAACAACACCAACCAATGCACTTGGCACACTTTTCCTCTTCCTTAGCTATTTTACTGTGGGGTTTTGACCTCAAAAAGGTGTTTGTGTTATTTTCCTCCCCCAGTCCAGGTGTGTATCTGTCTCCATGTTCTAAAAACAACATATGATAAAAGCAACTTCAGAAATAATGCAGAAATTGATTAAATACTTGCTTTTTAACATTTTCTAAATACTATTTAGAAATAAGATAGAACTTACATATTTATAAACAGAAAATGCCTCTGCTAATGGGAGGTATTGCTCCATGACTGCCTGCCCAAGAGGAGATCTATAGACCCATAAACAAAGTGTGGTTGTGGCTTGATGTTCTTTCTGTCTTACCTACCTTTTTCTGTAGAGAAAGTCATGCCCACAGCCTTGCACAACAGCAGGCTGGGGAAATGTTATTTCCATTCCTCTGGGGAGGAAAATCTTAAAATGTGAAGCAAGTATCAGTAATTTTTGCCGTACAGCATGGCAGTTCTTGGTGTGGAAGTCTTCATTGCTAGCCTGTATCCTTTGCTATCTGGGAAAGTATGTGGCTTTCTGGGTTGTGATCTAGTTCTCAAACAACTCAGAGTCCCACTTTTAGTGTTCTCCTAAATTTGTGAACCTGCACTTATATCCCACACGACGTGCAGTGGCATGAACTTGTCTGTAGACCTGCAGCAAAGTGCTCTGTGGTGCTCACGGGAGTCTCATGAGCTGCTTGTTGCCTGTGTTTGCAGTGTACCTTTCAAATGAGAGCGCCGGGGCTGTGATCAGTGATCTAGCCCCCAGCCAGCTTCTAGACCGTCCCCACCCCCAACACAGAGCTTGTTCAAGCCAGAGGCTGTCAGACTCAATTATTTGCAAAGCATCTTAATAGGACTTGCTAACTGCAAGTTTTCCTGAAAAAAAAAAAAAAAATCAAAACCAAAACCAAAAACAAACCACAAACAACAAAACCAAACAACAAAACAAAAACAAACCCCCAAAAATGCCCCCAGGATCAGTTGTCCTTTCTTTAAAATTGGTTTCATGGAATTCATCTCTCCCTGGGAGATTTGAGGCACTCCTGGAATTACTGCATAATCAACTCATGTCTTCTCTGGGGACTACGTTATTATGAAATCAAATAATGTTGTAATCTTGATGTGAAAATCAACTTCAGTCAGCACCTTTGATCTCAAAGGTTTGAGGCTGTCACTGAAAAAATTACTTTGAGCCTGATAGTCTGCTGATCAAATTGCAGCAAGCATTGGCTATGATCTCTCCCAAACCTGCAACCCAAGCAAGAGAGGGTCTGGGCAGGTCTTAATAAGAGGCCTCCAGAAAAAGACTTCGGTGACATGAGAGGGGTATTTTAGGAGCTCTTGCTTTCCTCAAGGGCTTTCCATACTTGTAGCGCTGCAGTGTGGTTCAGTAGCTGCAGAGCTAAAGGGATTACCTGTTCCACTGCTGCATGTAGCTGTGGCCCAGACCCTTGGTGTCCTACAGCAGTCCCGTGGCCTTATCGGAAGAGCTAAATGGTATCTTTTCACTCCAGACAAGACTTTCTGTGTGAAATGGGCTTTCAGGGGAAGGGTATCATTCTTGTTTCCCTATTTTGGGGGGTAAAAAATCTTACACAAAAACAAAATAGGGGAAAGTGCACATTTTTATTGCTTTGGTTGGCCTTTTTTTATTTTCAGTTTCATTTTTCATTGGTAACAAAGAAGGCTGTTTTCACTGGCATTTTTTAAGATGAAAAAAAATCCTATGAAAAGCAATTGGTGTTTTTCAATGGCCTACATATGAGAGTCCTATAAACTCTAATCCTGCAGCTGAGGCTATTAACCCATATTTTTGTACCCTAGCAAAGCTGTGTTGAAATCAATGGAGCAGAGCACATTTGACAGCAAGAATGATTACAAGATCAGTGGCCAATTAGGCAAAAAAGACAGCTCAAGACTGTTATGATACTGGGAACTTAAGCAGTGTCTTCTTAGGTAACAGAGATGAATCACTGAAAAAGAATCCACGTGGTTCTGTAGAAAGTCACTAAATACCAGTTACAACACATTTTAGGGGGTCTGGTGGAAAAAATGTCTTTTTGACGGTGTCTCGCAGTGGTTTCTGAAATGATTGTATCTAGAGAGTAGAAATACATCACAGCTTTTTTAACTGAAGTTAATACTGGGATGATAAAAATATTTGGTTTTCATCTCTACCAGTTTTACTGTGCTCTGTAATTGCATCTTGTGCTGTACCAAGGGACTCGTTCAGCCTGCCTTGCCAGCTAGCTTCCCCTGAAGTTATGGGAAGTTTTATTTGATTATCGTGCTAGACATAGGAGAACATTTTCGTATAATGTCTCTAAGTGTTTAAGCCACTTTCTTTTAAGTATTCTTTTCTAAGTGGTTAATGATAATGCTAATATGATAAAATTTTTTATTATTATATTTTCCTGTGGAAAGAAAGGCTAGGCAGTCACGCTGTTCATTTGTGTTCATTTACCTCCAAAAATTTCTGGACTTTTTTGACACCTCTAAAGCAAATCTGGCACACGACAGAGTTTTTCAAGCTTTTCATTTTCTGCAGCGTGAGGAAGGAGGCAACTAGTCTCGCTGGAAATGGCTAAATGAAGGTGATCTAGGGATGAGCTGACACTTCGTCAGTCATCAGGGCCACGACACACAAGGGAGCCATTAGCAATAATCTGTCTGTACAAACAAGCTCCAGTTGCAGCTTGTACTTTCCTGGGTACCAAAGCCAGTCTGCTCTCCAGTGCAGGAGCATTAGACCAGGCTCGGGCAACTTCAGAACCCACGGACTGTACAGCAAACGCTTACAGCATGCAATCCACAGGAAAATGGGTCACACTGGGGTTTTGGGCTCTCCTGGGCAATGGCTATAAGAGCAAATACTGTCTATGCATAGACAAAAAAAGGGCCAAGCTATGAAGCTTAAAAAGTGACCAGTCATTCATTAAAGGAGCTCTACGTGTTATTTACTCTAAAGAAGTCATGATCTACTCACAGATAGTCTGCAAGTACAAAGCGATCAAATGCATCAGGTGATAGTTTACATCGTACAGGAATTGTTCTGTTCTGGCCATTATTACTCCTATATAATTTACTTCTCTTTAATTTATTTTCCCTTTCATACTCTTCCTCCCTTGTTAAGATTATTTCATATTTGTCTTTTTTTTCTTACCACATTATGTGCATGAAGGAAAAAAAAGAAAATTCTGAGATGCTTAAACAGCTCATTAAAACCTGCTTGTAATCCTCTGTCTGGATCAGCAGGACAAAAACTGCTGCTGTATCCAACAGTTTAGAATACTGTAGCTTTATCAAACTCCTAAAAATCTTCTAAATCACTACTGTGAGCTGTCTCCAGTTTCTTGTAAATCAGGTAAATCACAAACCAGATCTTTCAATGAGATTGTCCAGGCACTTTAACTGTCTGTACAGCTTCAGTCTTCATCCACTCCTCTGGTACAAATCCTGTTCTCCATAATCACTGCTGTGCATACAGCCTGGAGTTTCACTGAATTATTGGAAGGGGAGAGTGAGGCTTTCAAAGACAGCATTTTCATGCTTATAAATTTTATTGGTGTCATCTTGTTCACAAGATATATGCAGGTCTCCTACAGTATCTGTGACATCCATATCCTGCCTTATAATCACACTGTGCCACAACCATCACAATGATTAAAGGGATTACTTTTTTTTTTTTTTTTTCCCTGTGTGGCGAGATTAGAGGAGTTCAGTTAAATGGGAGAAGGGCAATGAAGAAGCAGAGTTATACATCACAATCAGTCTCAGGAGGAGGTCTTTAGAGGAGCCCTCCCTGTGCCCTTGAGGCCTTGAGGAGGACCATTTCCAAGGCATGTTGGAGAGAGGGCACCAGTTTCCTACCCTCTTTCTGGAAGAAACTAGCACCGAGTCCTGCTTGTGAAGCAGATCTGATCCTGAAAAAAAGCCTGCAGCAAGGCTGCAAAACCTGCTGGGCAGATGTGACACAGTCGTGAGGTGATGAGGAGCCAGTTTGATGGTGCCACTGGGAGAGGCAGTGGCTGTGTCTCACCGTGGGATGGGGAATCATGCCCTGGTGGGAGGCTTCAGGGTAACGGCTCCTTTCCCCATCACCTTGCACCCATCTGGCACCTTGGCTTCTCTCACATAAGTGATGCTGTAACTTTGCTGCGGAGATTCACAGCATTTTCTTTGCTGTTCCCATTTCTACCCACCCTCCTGCCCCTGCACAGATTGTCTTCTTCAGCGGGTCCATTCAGGTTTAGACAGCGGGTTTGATTGCATCATTTGGTTATAACACAACTTCATAGTAGAGAAAATAATACCCTTTGTATATCTTCTACCTATAACTGTTAAAATAGGATCCAGGGCTGACTCTGACTCTATAAAGAGAGCAGAGCGGTGGTGAAGGGGTGCAGTTGCAGGGCCAGACCTCGGTCTTATGGAAGTCCCAGTGGCCTCCAGTGAGTCCATGGTCCTGCTGCATCCCTTCCTCTGAAACTAAGGCTTGAATACTACACAGATTACTGTGCATCTCCTGGTCTGCTGCCCCACAGAAACTGTTACTGAGGATAAGCTTGCATTTCAAAAGTCACTCAGTTTAAGTTTTGTACATGCCATAGCTTACAGATCCAAAATGGATCACTAAAATATCTGTTGTTTGCTTGGAAAGGAAAGCGAGGAAAGTAATTTGTGATAGTCGCTGTCTAACTTCAAGGTCACCAGAGCGCTGAAGACACATCTTGAAGCTCAGAGAGGAAATTCTGAATCGGAGGTGTCACATTTCCCTTAATGTGTCCTGTTTTTCCCAGGCACTGGTACATCTCCCATTAATGTGTGATGGATGGAACAGATGGGTTGCAATGCTTGAGCAGGGAGATGGGTTACAGTGAGGCTGCAAGGCTTTGACTTCGACTTAATACTGTTGGTACTGCTTTAATGCTACCTCTTAGATGTTTGTTTTTAAAGGGCAGTGAGTCTTTGTAATAATGCCACATCCTAAACTGCTGGACAAAGGGCACCCAGTGCTATGTAGTCTTAGCTCTTAGGAAAACATCGCAGCCCTCATAAATAAAGACACAATGAGCCATCACTGGGGTTTTGGAAAGTTCACAGCAGATGAGGATGGCTAAACTCACAGCATCCACTTCTTAAAATCCCGGCCTCAGTTTTCTCTTTTGTAGCCCAGACTGGTAACAGCTTCCTGCCAATCAGGCAAAGATTAATTATGCACTTGCTAGGTTATAAGACAATTTAAAGTGTTATTTTTATTCCAAGTAGCACTGTTTAAACCATAATGCCCCTGGGAAGAATTCAGGTGGCCCCCGCCATCTTACACTTGCATTCACTTTTAAGGTAGGTTGCCTTTACCATCTCACCCTTGTCCCCAATGTTACCAGGCAGATCACAGCTGTGCTTTTCAAAAGCAACTTTCCAAGTCCTGCTGTCAGCCACAGCAGAGGAAAGGAATTTGGCAGGGAAGAGTGGGATCCCTTTCCACATCCCCTGCCCAGCCTCTTTTTCCCAGTTTCCCAGGCGGTTTTGCTGCACGCACTCCTTTACATCCCCTGTGTGTACGGAGTGGGCTGCGGTTCGCATCCTCCTGCTGACGAGGACAGCAGAAAACCTGACGGGGTTACCCCAGAGCCGTAGCAATGGGATCGATCTGACCAGCAGCTGTCCTGGAAGGCGGGGGCTGGGCGCGCTCCCCTTCCTGGAGGCTGCAGAGCAGTTTCCTACGCCCGCCGGCAGCAGGCGAGGTTCTCTCTCCCATCACCAGAAATGTTTCAGCGAGCTTCCTTTTGGATGTGAAGGGTGGGGGGGTTCCAGTGTGCTTTCAATGACCCCCCTTTGCTCTGCGCGGAGGCCCAAGCTTGGCCTCGGTGATGGTTCGCAGATGCGCAAATGCGGTGCCCAGCAGAGGGAGCCGAGGGCGCACCGCCCGGCCGCCTCCGCAAAAGCGCCCGGAAAGGCTTCCCGAGTCCCAGCAACCGCGAAATGTTTCCCCGCAATCCTGCGTGTGGGTCACAGTGGGTTCCTGTGCCTCTGAGCCACCCACACGCAGCGCCCGCGAGAGAAACAGCCTTTGCCCTACCGGGTCCCGCGCGGATGCTGCGGATGCAGGCAGAGCATCATCTGCTGGGATCCAGCGGTCAAAAATCTTTTCTTAGCACCGGCTCATTTAAATACCATATGTTAATAATTATAATATAGAATAATAATTTTAATACCTTGTTCAAAGTAATTCTATAGTAATTAACACATAGTAATTACTAATACATAGTAATTAATGTAGTAACTAATTTAAATAACACTTACTAATAAATACCCTTTGACAAATTTGGGGTTGATTCACAAGGACGGTGTCCACTTTTCCCCAGAAAGCAGCATGCATGGATTCACAAGCAGCTAGAGCTAGCTTAATTCCGATCCAAAGGACAGTTTCCACTCTGTTGTGTTTAGTTCTGTGTTTCGGCCAAGGGTTTGCTGTACCGAGGTCCTGGTGTGGCTGGCAGCTGAAGGCTTTTGCTGCTTGGAGGCTGGGCTCGCTCACTCGAGGTGGGATTGGCACCAGTAGCCTGCGCTGCTCATGCTACAATAGACAACATAAGCACAAAGGGGAACAGAAAAAGCAAAAATCTCAGTGTCAGAAGACGTGACATTGTTTTCTGACTACTGCTAGTGCACACGTGCCTTTCACAACCTTAGTTATGACTGTGTAAGCCCATCTAGGGGTTGTTGTCTGATTAGTTTGCAAAATGTTATAGAAGTCATTAGATACATATTCAGAACATTACTTCATGCATTTGCTCAATACCAAAACTAAAGATAGCATCAGGTTTTCCTGTAAAGCAGTCTGGCCACACCAACACAAATCCTCTCCTGTTACAGTAATGCCAGAATCATTAGTGCTATTGTATTTAGGTAAACGTCTAACTTCAACATGATTTTTTTTTTCCCATTTTTTTGGAACTTAAGACAACTAGCTAAACAAAGATCATACTTCTCCCTAAAAAGTGTACACCACACTGAACCGAGAAAGTATTGCATATTTTATGCAAAGACTTTGAATGAGCCAAATATGTTTTGCTCCATTGCATCATTTTCATTACTTTAATTTAAAGAAATAATTTTCACAGAAATGAAAAATCACCCCAAAACTTCAGACTTTCATTTATTTGAAACAAGAAGGAGGGAATATATTTTTTTAAAAAAGGCTTTCAACGAGTGTCTTTTTCTCTGCGTGACAGAAAAAAAAAAGGTACAATTAAAAAACCCACTCACAACAAATATGGAACAGAAGTTTAAAGCCTCCCATTAGGTTCAAGTATCTTTGGATTAGTTCTCAGGGGACAGGCTCTGCTCTGACTTGCTCCTCTCTAATTCCTGAGTCATTTGAATAGGAGCTTCTTCATCCTCTGCAAACTTTAGTAAACAAGCTAATTAATCAGTGAACTAAATGTGGACTTTTGTTACTAATTTATTTCAGCCTAAATACTTACACAAGGTGCAAAGCACTGGACCAGAATAGTTAATGGAAGAGCATATAGGGAAGCTAGGCTACATTTCTATTTGTGTTCATCAACAACAATTCAGGAGCATTTCACACCAGAGGCGTGCTTATAAATGAGTTGCACAGGCTGAATCAACTTTTGAAATCAATAGGAGCATCAAATGGAAAAAAATCATGCTATTACAATGCCAACAATTACTGGACAGTTAACCAACCTCTGAAAAAAATGCTCAGGATTGACATGTTCCCAAAGTGTATTCTGATTTAGCTAAGCCTTATCTTCTGACAAAGAAAGGTTTTGTTGGAAATCTTCCAGTGTGTGCTTCACGTTATTAGTTTTTTATTTCTTGCTTTTTTTAATGCAATGATTTTTTTGTGCACCAAGGTAATTGGAATAGAATTAAGCATGTGTTATTCTTCTGGCAGTCGTATTCCCTTCAGTGGCTTTCTTTTAAGTAACAAGACACCGCAGCAGCATGAATTAGAAGGCTACACATAGGCACATCAGGTGGCTCTGATGATTTACAGGAGTGGCAGCTAACAACGGGTTGCTTGTTGTGATGGCTGGACTGCCACCATTGCACCGCGACTGAAAGCGTATATACATGTGCATTTACAGTTCCTTAACGATGTATTCTATTCAGTCAGTAAGGGATCGCTTCAGCTTTTTCAAAAGGATCTGATGGCAAATACCTCTGTTCCTGTGAATGGGAGTCGATTTGCTTTTTCTGGTTTTGCTTCTCTCCTAGTGTTTTCTTTGCAGCCATTTCAAGTCTGAGCTGCCGCGAGTACAGTCTTGGGTGAACCACTTGTGTGAGCACCCTTGAGTTCCTCAGCTATGGTTTTTATGTATTTAAAAGCTCCGTGGAGCTACTGCCTAGAAAATACATAGTTATTAATAACAATCTGAGATGTAAAAAAAAAATTTAAAATCACAGTAGCAATCAGAGCACCGGCCATTAGCTCAACCCAGGGTCTGGAGATGTGTGATGATCCTTCAGAAACTTTTCTTTCTTTGTGGCATACATACAAGGGATTTTTCAGGGCACCTGATATTAACAGTGGAACCCTGTATTTACTGTCACAGCACCTGGCTATTTTTTTTTTTGTGTGTGTGTGCCGCAGGTGGCTTGCTGTCCTGAGGTTTGAACTGTGTCTAGTCCCTGGTGCCACAGACGCAACAGTTGAAAGCCGGCAAGTTTTGCAACAGGTTTTGCTACATGCAAAACACAAACTGGAAAGCTAATTAAGCATCACCAAGCTCCCCGCTCACTTTAGGAGGTGCTGGGCCTTTAGCAGAAATAAGCGCTGTTCCTGGGAGTGTAATGGCAGATATTTGCTATCTGTACAATTACAAAACCCTTGGGATGGTGAAAACAGCTTTGTGAAAATACAATTGCAAGCCTTGTTCTCTGCCACGCAGCTGCTGTGCGCTTCCTGCTGTACTAACACATAGCACAAACATATATGCTGAAGTGAACTGAAAGTCTCAAATGGAAATAAAAGACGTGGAGTTACTTAGTGATGACAACTGGCTCCTGGAGCCTACACGCTAAGCACTGGAAGCAGCCTGTATCTTCAAAGCCTAAACCCAAAAAATATCATAGAAGAAGCTGCTGGGGTAGGAAAAAAGCAGATCATGTAGTTTAGGCTTTGGCTGGCACTGAGTTGTTTGCACACAAATTCTTTGCATCAAGCCAGAAAAGAAGAAAACTAAATTAAATTACAGGTAGCAGGGGGAAAGCAAAGCAGCCAAGGGGAAAAAAAAATTAAAACTGAGTTTCCTTATGTATTCCTTTTGGAATGGGGGGAGCAAGCTGGCTCATACACATGTGCATGCATGTATATCCTTTCTAGTGATAGAGGCAGAGGGAAGCCTGGCAAGTGAGCACTGCCATGGCTCCTCTGTACAATCATCTTTTCCAGGGAAAACCCTTGGTCCTGGCACCCACGAGGGAAACAGCCCCTGTGGCACTGCTGGGAACAAAGCTTATGGCTCCTTTCTCTGAGCTGATACAGCTCCTCCTCCTTAAGCACAAAAAGGTGCAAAGCCACCATTTCAAGCTTGAGAGTGACCCCCTATGAAAACAGGTCAAGCAACTAACTCATCATGAAAAACACTTCCCCCCACCCACCCCCTTCCTTATCTCTTTCTAAATCTATTTCACCTTTACAGGGGGATTAGATACCAGCACACATGTGTGTGATGCCTTGTGTCATGGACTCAATGAACCCTTTGTTTTCCCCCTTTCCACTCCATCCGAGTTTCATAAAAAGCCTGGGAAGCATTACTTTAACACTGTGATGACAGTTTAATTAGATCAAGACTGGAGCAAAAGGGGGAGCTTTGGGATCAGAAGCAGTTGTGGATTAGAGTCGGGATGTTTGCTGCTCAGCCTCCTTCCAGCCCACCTACCTAAGGGCAGCTCGGGGGCAGCTGCTGATACTTGCATCTGGTTTTCCCTGCAGGTACTGTGTCCTTTCCAAGGGCTAGCGGCTGATCTATGTGACGGGGTTACAGAGTCACCTGTTTTTTCTTCACTTTCCATCTCTGAAGCCTACGACACTGAGGTTTGCACTCAGCGTTACCTGAATGAGCAGCAAAGAATAATAATACTAATAATACATCGCAACCATAATCGGTCTTACCAAAATTCATACTCCCAATGACTTCAGAGGCAAGCTGCCATCTTCACCTTCCCAGGAAGAGAAGGAAGACTTAAATTAGGAGGGGTCTGTTTTGAGAACACGTGTTGTGGTACGAACAAAGTGCCTTTCCTCACGAAGTTCGTGGTTATTTAACTTGGAGTCGCAGCCTTTCTTGCTGCGAGATCCACCACTGCTGTTTTACAGCTCTGTAGTGTACGATGAGAAGAAATGAAGCTAATCGTAGTTGCTATCAGTAACATCAGGGAGTAAAGTTTAGGCTCTTTGACTCCCACTTTTCCACACATCTCAGTTTTTAATGATTACCAAGAAATAAACAAAGACACGTTTTTGTATGTGAATATTGTATACTAATTTGTATATGAAAGTGCACTGATTCGAGTGCACACACTCAGGAATCTCAGGCGGACGACTTTTTATAGACTTTTTTCCTAACATCTTATTTTAAAAAGCTGATTTTTCAGCTGGTTATTTAGCAATCTCTTTTAATATATTTGCTTATCCTACGCTTTCTTTACTATTTATTACCATTTGGTCAATGTGTTTGTTTTACAGTATTCTCCATTCTTTCGTATTTCTTTTCTAATGTTCTGATATATGCGTATATAAAGATTTTTTATGTATGGAGTCTGGAGAAAAATCACATCATCTCTGCAACACAAATCGTTCTCCTTGCTATGCTTTATCTTCCAGAATAGATGTCAGCTAAGATTTTGCTCTAACTCTAGCATTACAAAGGAAATATGGTACTGGGAAATTCTTGCTTACCTTTGAGTATTGGCAGTTTTTTGTATTTCGGTCCCCTTTTACCTTAGTATTGGGCTTGTCTGACCGTTAATACATTGATTCTCAGTGCGCCAGCATCAAGCAGAGAAGTGCTGTGTGTCCTGTATTCCAGCTGGACAGCTAAGATACAGCAACTTGCTTAGGTCACATGGGACTGCTTGTGGAAGATTAATGGCTTAAGCCCAAGTCTGTCACACACCAGCAACGTCCAGCACCAGACCCATGAGACACTTCAGTCTGCTGCCATCGAGGCCCTGTCTGACTCTTACACAGCCTTTTTCCAGGACATCTCCTGGAAAATGCCCAAGCTGATGCCTGTGGTCCCTCTACCCTCCCCGCTAAACATGTTAGCCATTTTAAAAATCAGGTCAGGGAAGAAATCCAGGTGATTCGTGATGCAAGTTGGATATTCTGTTGACTGGTACCAGCTGCATTTTCATTTATGTATTGGGTTTAAGTGGCAAGGTTTCGGTAGCAGGGGTGGCTTCTGTGAGAAGACATCAAGAGCTGCCTCCATGTCAGAGCCAGTTCCAGCTGCCGCCAAGACAGACTGGATGCTGGCCAAAGCTGAGCCGGGCTTGAGGAAATCAATTTCCCCAAGTCAAGTCTGTTTTGCTCATGATGGTAATTGTGGAGTGGTCTCCCTGTCCTTATCTTGAACCACGAGATTTCTGTTATATTTTCTCCCCCTGTCCAGCTGAGGAGGAGCAGTGACAGAGTGGCTTGGTGGGCACCTGGTGGCCAGCCATGGTCAACCCATTGCAATGTAATTTTCAGCGTAACCTGCTTTCCTGAGACTATCAGCACTACTCCACAGAGGTGCTGTGGGCACCTGGACCAACATTTGTTCTTCTCTGAGCAAAGATGAAGTTAATTCATTCTCATATGTCACATCAATGCCACTAGAACTGAAAGGAGGATATGGCCTGTTGAGCTTGTATGATTGCTGCTTTTTGTCTAAATGCAAAGCTCTTGGGTTTACAAAATTTCCTAGCAAAAAAACCTAGCATCAATTCATCTTCTACAGCATCTATTTTTTAAACTCCAATAAACATGGCATAAATTAGAATTAAAGTGGGTTACTTCCATGAGTGCTTTGGAGGCATTGAACTTCAAATGGTTTGCCTTTGTCACCTGTCTGCCACTGCAAGTCACCCAAATAAGCTTTCCTGTAACTGAGCTAATGATAAATCTTCAACTGAAAGAACAGCTTTCTATCTTTAGGCTTCAGCTATGCTTTTCTTTTGTGTGTATAGCCTATTTATGGAATACTGCTGTTGAATACAAAACAGAAATGTGTTCTTGCCTATATTGTCTATAAATACCTTCTGGAGGAGCTTAAGGGGTTTTACTGTCCGGTTTGTTGTGAAGCCCTCAGTGTGCCGCTTTGCCCAAGTCGGGGTTTTTTATTCCCCATTTAACATCCACCTTCTGTCTTCAGAAAGTGACCTCCTGAAATGTATATCCCATCTCTTCATATGAGACCAATATTTTTAGGTAACCCCGAGAACATTGTTGCTGTATGGCCTCCATGAGGCAAGAATATACAGAAACATGCACATGAAAAGTACCTTCTTGGATATACCAAGGCACAGATGGACATAGAGATTTTTCAGAAAACTAACTAAGGAAAATATTTTAGCTGAAATAATAATGTTGTAAATTACTAGACTGGATCAGACTAATGCTTACCTGTCCTGTATTCCCATCTCCAACAATACGTATCCAGATTTGGATGCATATGAGGATGATAGAAGAAAATGCACAATGGAAGTGTTAGAGGATAATTTGTACCTAGGAAAATTTTCCTCATTCATTAGGCATGGATTCATGCCCTCAAGCAAAAAGGTTTCAAGTGTTTTTCAGATCCTGGGCTCTGAGTTTGGTTTGGGTTACAGTTTTTGGTTTGACATTCTGTGTAACATTCTCACCTTCTTCTTACTGGGGTACCACGTGTCAACAAGTTGTGTAGGTAGATCACTCAACAGACATGTAGTTTCTCTTAACAATTTTGATTTACTTGTTTTCCTGACTCTTTGCATCTCTCTGGAGCTTGAGCTGGAGGTGAGAAGGAGTGGACCCCTCTATAAAATTTATCACTTTGACTTCCCAGAGCATCCTCGTCTATGGCTTGAGGTAGAGAGGGGTAATGAGTAACAAAACATTCTGCATAATTCAATTCAAATTGCATAGGGCATTATAATTGCTCTTTTCTCCTCCTTGTAATCAGGTTGTATGATGTTAACGAACACTCCTGCACCTTGTGATGGGCTTGTGGCTGTGGTTCAGGGTACAGCTCACAGCAGCCTCCAGCAGCACTGTGGAAGGGCTGTCCGGAGCGGTCGTTACAGCTGAGCAGCCAAATGACAGAGAATATCACCCCAGTCATGGGGCAAAACTGCAAACACTGGTTTTGGAAAACGCACATGGAAATGCAAAATAATATTTACACCCATGTGAATGCTTTTCCAGAGGGTATCAAAATAGTGAAAAGCAATCTCTTAACAGGCCAAGAGCAAAACAAAATTGCTTTCAGATTTAAGAGAACATTCAAGAGGAGAAAACTGCAGCCTACACTGAGCCTACACTCATTTGACACTGGAAATATGAACATAGGCCATAGCTTTGATAGCAATAGCATAATATAGTTAAATTTGCTTGAGTAACCAAACAGAAGATTTCTAAACATAGGTAGAAAATTGCAAGTTAAATATATTAAATTTAACTTTACATTATCAACTAGAAGCCTTATTCATAGACATCCATAAACATATTCACTGTTTTTATCTACTATAGGCCAGTCAGTTGAAAACCACAAAGTTAATACATATCTTTTCTACAGGAATTTATGGCATTTTGACACTGGGGCGGGGAGGGAACTCACCTAAAAATAAGAAATACTTTGCAAAACAAAATTTACACCTATCTGAGTGCATAGTAAATTGATATTTTGTTTTGGTAACATGTGGTATATGTATATAATTTCTTACTTTTACATTTGTTTAATGTTTCATAATGTAAAATAATTTTCAAGAAAAGCTCCATTCCAGTGAAGCTGAAATTAAATAGGAATTTGTCAGACAAGTACGGTGCTTGGATTGATGCAGCTTAAAGCAAAGCCTGAATAGTCAGAAATCAACCCAAAAATGAAATGCCAGCTTTATAAAAAACAGTGGGGAATATGCAATCCAGAAAACAATTCACTCAGTTTTGAAAGAACAAAAATGTCCACTTACGAAATTGTGCCAGAAGCTAAACAGGCTGACATCACCATCTCTTGGGCAATATTACACTATGGGTTTGTCTGTTTTTTTTTTTTTTAATTATTTTTTGTGTCTTCATCCTGTACAGCTCAAGTCCTGCAAGTATTTAATGCCTTGTGAATACTTTCCTTATTGTG
>JAVJGJ010000001.1:64227827-64246549 GCA_035590215.1 Microhierax caerulescens
AGAAGAGAAGAGAAGAGAAGAGAAGAGAAGAGAAGAGAAGAGAAGAGAAGAGAAAAGAGAAGAGAAGAGAAGAGAAGTATATATATAAATAAAAATATAATTCTGCAAGGTATAATTCCTATACAAACCCAAGCCTGCTATTCTCCTTACTATCATAACAGAGATGATTTTTCCCATCCAGAATTAATGATTTTTGTTGCAGACCTTGGCAATAAGCAGACCTCTCCAAATGGGAAAAAAGAAGGAAAAATAAAAGGGAGTCTTTCTAACAACAAAACAAGTTGAAACCTGAATTCCTGACTTAGGGCATAATTAGACAATGCTCCAATTTTTTGACTGCCATGGGAATGGAGCATGAATAAGGACTACATATAGAGCCCAACCTGAATAAACGATTTAGATAAGGAATGGTAAGTTCTAAAAAAGTGATTGATTGCAAAATGGTAAAACAAGCAGGTATTATCACAGGTTTTTCACAAGGGAAACATACTTCTTTACATTAGCCTCCCACAGAAATATATTCTCTCAAGTTTGCTCATACAGTTATGCTTATGGATGCATTTATAATGTCTCATTCCTTCAGGTGTCTTTAATTTGATGAATTAACCTTCTCTGTTAGGCTAACTCTTGACATATTTTTCTTTCTATTTATATTTAGAAAGTCCTCAAATTAGAACAGTCTGAAGGTTCCCCCGCCCCGCCATCTAAATAATTTATTCACAGAAAATTGCAGCTTCCATCAACCTACAGCTACTCACTTGTCTGCTGTGTGCATTCAGTGAAAAGAGACAACTGAATGCAGAGGAAAAACTTGAGTGCAAGCTAGAGAACTAGAAGATGGTGAAGATATCCTTTGCAGTTGAGTTCTCAGAGAATCCAGTGTTTTCATCCATCCACCATGCAAAC
This sequence comes from Microhierax caerulescens, assembly GCA_035590215.1. Classification (NCBI taxonomy): domain Eukaryota; kingdom Metazoa; phylum Chordata; class Aves; order Falconiformes; family Falconidae; genus Microhierax; species Microhierax caerulescens. The sequence continues at coordinate 64,228,734 of JAVJGJ010000001.1, forward strand.
CATTTGCCAGTATAAGAATTGTATTGCAGAATAACTACAGTACAGGAGTGTAAGAAAATCCTGTAGTGGATTTGCTCATCCCTGCAGTATCCTCTCCGACAAAATATTTGTAGGGCAAGTGCAATGTGGTGCTTCCACAGAGTGCTCTTACAGATGCTGCATGGTGCATTGACAGACCCGGGGTGGGTGACCTGGCATTTAATAACTCTTCAAGCATTTCTTTTCTTTGAATGTACCCCATCACTTTTTCACATGCATGGAAGGTGTCAGCAGCTACGCTGTTCTGTGGCCATCAGTCCCCCAGCCTAAAGTTGTGTACCATGAAGGAGCACTTCAGTTCTTTCTTTGGAACCTAGCCTTGTCTGGTTTCATTTGATGCCTTCTAGTCCTCAGATTGGAAGAGAAAGGGGACATCGATCCCTGTTCCTGTTCTCCATGCCTTCTGGTGATTTTATGGTCCTGAGCCAAATCAGGAAAATAAAAAGATGCCCTTTGTTAGGATGCTTTCTGTTACCCACAGCTACACGATGAGGGCTGCGTGTACAGAGGGCTTTACAGCAGCTGGGAAGGATTTTCATGACCACTGATGATATGTGGTGGGCCCAGCTGAACCAAAGGGCAATGCGTCCTGCATGCTTGTACACACAAACCAGTTCTATTTAGTTATTATAGGCTCTCTTTATAACATAAATTCCTCCCAGAATCAAAATGCACAAGTTCACCTGAGTCTGACCTGCAGGATTTTCATTTCCCAGCATTATTTCACCTGTGCAGCTAAGACAGCTAAATCCTTAGACTGCTTCTTTTCTAGCTGAGCAGGTGGTTCAAAAATTTTGACGTGACCATTCACAGCTTGAGAATTAATGGCTTCTAGCAGGGAGCTGAAGCAAAATGCCGTGCTGCACCATTGATTTTAACTTGGCTCCAACAGTTTGCACATGGCAAGGATCAGGCCCCAAAGAAGGTGGTTTCTAAATTCGTATTTTTCTAAGAGCAGTCATAGAATATTTATAAGCCCTACGAGGGCCTTAAAGGAAAAGTGAGGGAGCATCCCTGCTCCTAGATGTTGCCCATGCCAGGGAAAGCAGCTTTGCTTTAGCTTGTAAAAAGCTCAAGGAAAAAAAGCCACCTCTGTCAGTAAGAGTGGGAGATGGGGCAAGAGTGACTATCCCACACTGCCGGGGGGAGGGGGGGGGGGGGCGGGAAGAGTTACAATATATGATGTTTAAACATATATGTAGTTCAAAATATAATACATAGTTAAAAAATACAGGAGCAATAGTAAGATTAGCGCTCTGACAACTTTTTATCAATGGGGCTTGGCAGTGAGTTTAAAAACAGCTCACCCACCGCAGGCACGGACCCCTCCACGGGGCTCCTAAGGCTCCTGTGCTGGGTGACTGGTGTTTCCCAAAGGAGAACTCCCTACAGCAGCAGGTGTTTATTGTTTGCCTTTTCTCTGGCAGTACAGCTGCTTTAGCTGGTTTCTCTAAGCATCAGGAACTCCCAGAGATTAACAAAACGGAAGGAATGTTATTTAAAGGCTACCTGCAGTCTGATTCAAGGTCTAGTTAGCCCATCCACTATTCTTAATACAACTACCTTGCTATATATATTGTAATGCCTCCCCCGTTATAGACCCTAGATTGAAGCAAATTTTATCAATGGAAAATAGGAATGTCTCAGAAATTTTTCCCTAGTCATGAAAAATTGAGTTCTCCTAGCTTTTGTATTCCTACATCTCATGTTTCGCAAAACAGTTGCCTTCCTATTTCTTCAAGTGTACAATCAAATGCCAAAAATCTGGCATTCTCTGTGACCAAGAAGAGCCTGGTGGGTGGGCTCTGGGGACTGAGATGCAGGTGTGCTAGAGGCAGTATCTCACTGCCCCTCACGCCGGCTACTATTTTACCCTGTAGGTAGGTAGCCACACTGAAACCACTTGCTTTCCAGAGTAAGCAAACGACACTGTGAAGAAAAGCGTGCACCGGGAATGACAAGGGTGGCTCTGGTCCTCCATGCACCCAGTTAAGCACCCCACCATCAGCCTGTCAGCAGGGCAGGACAACGGTTATTTGCACTTTGCCTGTGGTCCAGATCCCCAGCTGCATCCCAGCACAGTCTGCTGCAGAGGCTGGGTGAATCACACCCAGCATCCCTGTAAACATTTTCCTCCAACAACAGCCCTGCAGGCTGCTGCTGTGTATTTGCATTACTGTACAAATACTTTCTGTTGTGAACAATGTAAAAATCATTGCCCATTGTGTTTCAGCTCCTTTAGCGTCTTCTGAAAATAGAGCATACACTGAAGTAGCGTAACGTTGCGCTTCAAGTCTGGGTTTGGTTGTTTGGTGGGGGTTTTTGTGTTGGGATTTTTTGTGCTTTTTTTTTTTTTTCTTTGCGTTGTTTTCATCTTCTTTTAATGATCTGGTGGTGAAGCATGTGTCACTGTACAGAAACCTTTTGCACTGATATTGCTGCTTCTTAGGCTCTTGAAATGAAACATTCTCTTCTTAGCAGAAGGCTGGATTTCAGCTACCGGCTGGCATACAAGAATTGTTCCACCTACCTGTGAAAGTCAGCTCTTTCTGGGGCATGGAAGGGCCACTGTGTAGAAACATGTGACACTAGGGCAATAAAATAAAAATACTATATCAAGCTGAAAGTGCAGGGTAAGTCCAGACGGACTGTGAGCAATATAGTTCAAACCGAGATTTTCTTCCCCCCTGTGTGCATTGTGCCAGTTTACATCACAGTGGCCTTGGATTTTTCAGTTCACTGAGGAGCTGGCTTCCAGTTCCACTTCTGATTTTTGTATCTGTATTGCTGTAGAAACAGAGATTCTCTATGGAAATGGTGGCTTTTGTTGCTAAATGCATGACTGCTCTATTGCCACATTCAACCCACGTGATGGTCTGTGTAGATTCGTACCACTTACCTGCTTCGGCTACAGAAATAAACCAATCCTGCAGCTATGCACCAGTAAAGCTGCACCCCAAAAAGAGGTATGAAAGCATCCCAGCTGTTGCATACAGGAAGGGCCTATAGAACATGAAGCTGTGATGGAATGAGTCTGTGTCCTCTCAGCTCCAATAAGCGCAAGGAGCAAGCAGGAGAACAGCAAGTTCCAAATGTGTCTACATATGCATGTATGTGTGTGTATGTATTTATAGGTATCTATAAATAGGTCTGTGTATCTGTGTGCGTGTGTGTATATATATACACATATATATGGGGAAACCCCTGGCTTTCATGGAGAGGGGGGTCAGGCAAAAAAAAAGCAGAAAACCTACTAAAAAGTCTTGCCTTTCTGCTGGTAAATCATGAGTTTACTGAAAGAAACATGAAGGAGAAAAAAAGGTTTCAAGGAGGAGTCCTGGGAACTTAGAAATGCATGTATTAATATTAGAGAAATATGGGTGTATACAAATCACTGGTTCTGGATGACCTCAAGGTATTAAACTGATTTCCCTCCCACCTCCCCACCCAAGCAATGTAAGAAGGGAAAAAATAGCAAATGTTGTAATTTTTGACAAGAATCTTTGAAAAATACATTTTGTTTGATCAACTAAAATCAGGTTTCTGACAAGGACAAAACCATTAATGACAGAATAGATATTTCCTTTTTTAAAAAAGTAATAAAAAATCAATTCCTCAATGAGAAGTATTTCAAGAAAAAGAATCAGCCTGATTTTCTACTATAACACAGCAATTACTAGTGAAAACTCAAAAACAACCAGGGACCCATCAATATATTAGTGAAAGGTGAATATGGTATTGATTTTCAGAAGGAAAACAAAAGTAAGAGGTGGAAGTGCTTCACAGCAAAATAAATCCTTATAAAAAATGAAAGAGCCAATGTCAACGGAGTTATCATTGAACACATAAAGGTGAAAGAAATGTAGCATCTCTGGCACATCTCATAAAGAATAAATCTCCATAGAGAAATAAATAAATAAATATGAAAAACAGAACTATGAAATTGGTAGAATCATAAGATTTTTTTTTCATGGACCTCTATTTTAAAAATATTAACTGATTCACAAACTAGGAGGTAGAACTATGCGTAATAAAGAAGCCAGGTGTTTGTGATCACTCTTTGGAAGGAAATCAGCTTTCAAGCACTGACAAACTTCTTTTTTTTCTGTTATCCTGGAATTTTTTCTTCAAGATACTTTTTCTGGCTAAGCTGAGTAACAGTCTCATCAATGCTATGCTTTTGCCATTTTAAGGTTTCTTTATTGGAATCCTTAAAATATTCACTTAGCATGTGAGGGATGTGAAACTGTACCGTACCATTTAAGTAACCAATAATATCTCAGAAAGCAGTAGTCTAGAACGTATTAATGGAATTTACCAGCGATGCACATACTAAAACATGTTTGCATTAAGTCTTCTTGAAAATTTTCAAGTAAGAAACAAATCAGTAACAATCAGACTGTTTGTAGGTACTTCATGAAGGAAAATTAGATGCAAATTCATTAATAAATTATTCACCATCTTTGCTCTCACGTGTATTGAAAGCTGGCAAAAAGTCCATGACAAAGGGTAATGCTCAGTAACAGCACATAAACCTGAGAGGCACTATCAGGTAGCATAACATAAAGATTAGTGGCAGGTCTCAACTTAGTCAACATCCTCATTAATGATCCTAAAGCAGAAGTAAACAGAAACATAATGAAATCTGTGGATAGCTGGGAGGAACTGTGCGTGCCAGCATCAGAGAAAGGGGACTAATACAAGAGAAATGAGATGCACAGATGTCAAATAAAATAACACTGCATGGTAAAAATCAAATGAAGAAAAATATTCCATGCATACTTAAGAGGAAAACCACAGGCATGTCTTAGATGAATTTTCCATCAATCGCCAGGCACCAATAGCCAGGTAATAATCAGAACAACTCCACAGAAGCCAGTGAAACCACCAGCGAAGACTGGAGGAAGCCGGGATCTGTTTTCACCAGATGATGAGCACCCTCTTGTTAAGGAGGGTGGCAGAGAGAGCAGAAAGAGGTCTTTGGTACTGCCCGGTGAGGTGCATCACTTGCCTTGCAGAGGGTCAGCAGCTCTTCTGACATGACCTCATCATCCTCTGTAAGCTCCCTCATTGATTCTACTATCAGTACTTTTAAAAATCTGTAAAATTACCATTTGAAATGGTAATGGAAATAGAGGTGAGGGGGGTGAATAATACCAAAGGTATTTTCATAAATCTGTAGGCTTGAAACGATGCACCTAAAGGCGGTAAATTAGTAAATGACTCGCAGAACATTACTTGCCCTGGTTGACCTACACCCCATACTGAGAGAAAACTTCGTTGCTGAGGCCTCACAGTGCTGCTTTGCCTCCTGTTTTCATTAGAATCCATTCATGTTTTATTTAGAGAGCTTCAATGTGTATCTCTGTTTTATTTTTCAGTTAAACCACGCCAGCATAATCAACCTCGTCTGCAAATTGTTCTGCATTGTCAGTAAGTGACTGCCTTCCAGTATCGTAAACGTTGTGTAGTTAATTGTTCTTAGAGAATAGGGAAATATTTCTCAGTAGCAGAGTAATCATTTATGTGACAATGCAATTGCACTGTGTTTATTTTGAATACAAAACTCAACACACACAGTCAGTTCTAGTATTTTTGCTAGTTGTTGCCCTACAGGTAGTCCTAGCGGGGGAAGTGTAGAGGGGGAGACACCTGCTTTGATTCTTTAAAAGTAGATTGGAGACAAATGAGAATGGTGGATCAATTTAGCTAGAAAAACTTGCTCTATGACGGGGAGGTGCCTAGCTGTGTTATCAGCTGAAGACAGAAAGCAAGTAGTAGGAGTTACTGGCTGTTCTCGATGCAGCTGGAGCTCACTGATGGAGTTCCTAAAAGCTATCTATGCACTAGGAGCCATGCTGTTCAGCATGTTTATAAGCAGCCTGAAGAAGGACCAATTGTTAAAGTGAAAAGGTCCAATAATTAGAAAAAAGTTGATCAGGCTAGTGAAAACAAGGGTTGACCAGAGATTTACCAAACTAATTTTGAAGATGGAGAGGCTGGGTACTAAAAAGGCAGCTGAAATCCAGGGGAAGCAATTGTCAAGTGATGCACCTTGGAAAAAGTGATCCAAAATGAGCTTTGAGCTGGCTGTGACTGTCAGAAGTGAGACCATCAGCTTAGTTCTTGAAAATACTGAATAAAATTTTAGGAGGTTTTAGGGAACATATAGAGAACAAACAGAAAATACTGTTAAACCCAGATACAAAACCATAGTTCATCCCCATTTGGAACACCACGTGCTGCTCTGGCCCCTTCACCTGCAAACAAAATACAATGAAAAATTCAGTGAAGGTTCACAAAGATGAGGAAAGGTGTGGGGCTGTTTCTCCATGATACCAGATTGTGCAGCACAAATGCAGAGGACATTAATAAATGTGGAAAAATCCTTCACATGTAATTGAGAAACTCCCTGAAATTAAAACGGGCAGGAGAGTACTTGGGAGAAAGTACCATGAGTGCTCATGCTGTTCTTGCTCCTTCCTAGATATGTGCTCAGGGGCTCAGCTGGAGCAGGGTGTGTGTGTGTGTGTGTGTGTGCGCAGGCTGTTTTCATCCAGAACATGAACCATATGCTGCTTTTACATCTTTTGAAACTGAGCAGCCTTGTCGCCCTGATCAGACCTTATCTTTAAAATGATGACCGACTTCTGGGACTTCCTTCTGTGCTCGCTTCCTGCTTCTGCAAACCTGAACATGGCTCTTGGGAAGCATTGTGAATTGACAGCTTCAGCAACTGAAAAAAACAGACATGATAATCACTGTCAGAGAAGGACTGGAAAGAAGCAGAGAGCTTAATTATGGCTGCAAAGGAATGGGCTCTTGGTATGAGTGGTGATAAAATGAAGAAGGGGGGAAGGAAGTGGGGAGCATAGGAATTGCACTCAGGTTTTGGAGACTACTAGCAGTTCTGTTTATGATCATACCAATACGCCTGGAGATTTTTCAAAGGTGCAGCCTAAAAGGCTGACAAATAGTGCACCATGCATTCTGCAAGAGCATGAACACCATGTGCATCCACAGAATGCAAGTAGCTTCAACGCAACAGGATAGTAATAGGGGATGGGTTGCAATCTTAGTCAGTGAGAAACATAAATATATAAAAATCCCTGAGATTTTTTTTTCTTCTGTTAACAGTCATAAGAGATATGCTAGCAGATCCAGCACGGTGGCCTTAGGAAGGAAGAAAGGAGACTGTGTCACTGTGGACACTGCTTTTCTACTTCATGAGAATGCCAAACAGAATGCAGGAGAAGAGAAACACAGACGACCAGCAATGACAGAGAAATCATAATTGCAATTACTTAAAAATTACTTGGGAAAGCCAATACAGTACTGTGTACTTTAGAAAAACAAACCATGCACCTCCCCAGAATCAAGTATAAAACATGACAATAGAATTCAAAACTTATTGATAGCTGGATCTGAATTGGACCCCCTGAAAACTTGAATGGTGAACCAAAAAAATGACAACAGCAGTAACAGTGCCCTGTGGTTATTACTAAAACATCTATAGACATGTATAGCATTTGTTTAGCAATATAGACATTGTTTAGCTTTTATATTATACAAATAAAAACCTGGCTGGTTTTGATGATCATTGAGATATAGCTGTCTGCAACAGAAAAGAGTTTTAACTTGATGAAGCAGGTGGCCTCTCCTTGCCCAGTATTTGTCGTCCAGGACAGCTATGCTTGAAGGGTAGCTGAGTAGGGTTATGGCCTGAAGAGATGAAATGCACATTCCTGCCTTGCCCAGCCATTCCCTCCATCTTCTGTGTGTAGGACCAACTGTACAGCCAGAGCAGACAATTCAGCTTCAACCTCTGTGTAACCCAGGGGCTGGGGTACACAAGCCTGGGCTGCCAAAGCAACAAATGAGGGTCACCACTGGGAGGGTAGTATCTTACTGTCATCCCTGAATTAAACAGTAGCTTTATTTCTTTAGAGGAGAACCCTTCTTTTCAATCCAGGTGTAAAACTAAATATGCTTTTCTTAAAAGGTGTAAATGAGACCCAGGGATTTGTAAGAGAGGGATGTTCAAGGTCAGCAAAAGAAAAACCAGCAGTCTGCAGGTGTTTGGTCACAGAGCCAACCTACAACATATCCATGTGTATGTCAGTCCTTGGAAGGATACCAAGGAGCAGGCAACACTAGAGCTTTGAAACTTCCAAGCCAGAGAACAGCCACTTTCCTGATTAAAAGGGAAAAACAACACCTCAGCTAGCCCATCAAAAAGGTCAGCAGTGCTAGCAGGAATCCTTAGCCCAAGACCTTTAATACAGAAGAGTATGAGTGTCAACAGATAGTATTTAACAGAGATGACAAGGCAAGCAGTGGAAGTAATTTAAAAAAAAAAAAAAAAGCAGCTACAACAAAAAAAAACCCAAACCAAACGAAAAAAACTCAAAGAACAAAAGCTCCCCAAAATAGAAACAAAATAAAAAATAAACAAATAAAAAAACCAGAACAGAACCCAGAAAAACATCCATCGTAGTGCAATCCTGCTCTGACTTAGAATAGTGTTGCAGGAGCCAGTGGCATTACAATGCCCTTAGACTGATCACAAATTTCATGAGTAGAGCTGATCCCTCCCTTCTTAGCACACAAATGCTTACCTTCTTCCACTTAGCTACATAGACATAAACTACAAGAGGCTTTATGGGCTCTATTTAAAAAGGCTATTCTATGTCAGAGTTTCAAAAAGCAGAGAAAGCAAGTAACTTATAACCTAGTTTTAAATTTGTGATGGTCATCCTGGATGGATCATCACACAGCAGATATTTTGCTGTTTGCATCATATTTGATGCTGTTCTCCACTGCCACATCCAGGGTATCCAGTTCCCAAATTGTCACAAACAAACAGGTGGCACCAGGTAAGCAACACTAGAAAAAAACAGCCGTATTGCAGTTCCCTTGCTGCATAGCTCACTTGAGCAAGTGTAGCTTGAAGCTGAGTAAGACGTATCAGAGGAAAATGGTCTACTGAATAACAGAAATATCTGGATGCTCTGTGCACATCGGTGTTCTGAGCTCAAACCACTGCAAACACATCAGCTTAAGTTAGCTGAGGATTGAGCCCAATGGCACTTTATTTTAGAAAGAAAGCTCACCTTTGAGGTTGTCCTCAGTTCTCAGCAACAACTGTGCTCTTAAGAGGTAAGAACCTGCTGGCAACTGCCTGGATTTTGCTTTGAAGACAGAACTGTCACCATCTCCAACTCATTTGTAGTTCAGCAGTTGAGTGCTGAAACAGGAATTTGCTGCTTCTGTTTGTTCCTCCGAGTGTATTTATAGACTGTGATTTGCCACGATGTGTAGTACTGAAAAGCAAAAAAAAAAAAAAAAAAAAAAAAAAAAAAACTAAAAAAAAAAAAATTCCCATAGCGGTTTGTTTGGAAAATCAGACTTTACTTCTATCTATGTTAATGGTATTTGGGGGTTTGACTGTGACCAGTGAAAGAGCCTGGTGATACAGGACACATCAATTTGTCAGTCAATTTACAGGGGGCTGGTATTGGATACAAATCTCCAAAATATATTGTGTGTCACATCTGAAAAGCAGTTGCAATGCTTGGACCTTATTCCCTGCCTACTTCTCTAAGCACCTCTTCAGTATAATGATATTTATATTCTCCAAATCACTATGCTGTTCTCATCTTGGCTCACTGAGAAGCTGTTGTGTATACTAATCTGTGTGGTATGTCCTATACATTAGGGTGTCTGGCTTAATTTGGAAATCTTCTTAAAATGCATACTCGAATTATTGATTGTACGGCTCAGAAGATGAAATGAGATGGGTGGATTTTAGAGTTATGAATAATAAACCCCTGCTTAGCCAAAGCTACCGAGTGATGAGTTCAAGCTCAAAGAGATGTTACCACTACACATTTTATACCTGCTAGTATCAGGCTACCTACAGTCCTTACTATATGTTTGTTATTTTTCTTAATAGCCATGCAGAGGTAGGGATTATTGTGTAAGGGATTTAGGAACACGATTCCCCCTGGCCTATGGTGAGATTATGCACCTGAAAATCTCTTTTGAAACTCCTCCAGGTATCGATTGCTGTCAGATTTCCATTCAGCTGAATAGGTGTTCTGAAAGGTCCCTGACCCCCTTTTCTTGTGTGCTGGTTGATAACACTTTTCAGTCTAGCCTGTTGTCCTTCATGCAAGAGGTTAGGTACGCCTTGCTCACTCTTCTTTCAGAATTTGTTTCAGCCAGGCTTTCTCAGCTTCTTTCTTCTCCAGCCCTAAAGAACTCAAAACTAATTGGGTTCATCTGTAACTGTACTTACGAACTTCCAAACCGACCCAGCACATGAGTTACCCTTTTGGCACTGTTACCATATCAGAACCTCGATAGTGGGGCATGCAGCATTTCACACAGCCCTCAGGTGTGGGTCTGTTGGCCCTTTCTGCATTTCAATCACCTCTTCTGATTTGTTCTGTGCCTCTGCTGGCACATCTTCTGTTTTGTTTGCTTTCTCTTCAGCTGCCAGACACTATGCTAACTATCTGAAGATTAGATCTCCCGTTTGTCTCGGATCATTTTCTTGTGACCCTATCAGAAGAAGCATTAAAAGATTTATAAAATGGACGTGTGAAACAAGGATGTGCCCATCAGTTGTACAGAAGGGAGTAGAAACATTATTTCAATGGCTGCTGTTATGAGTTAAAAGAAAATGGAACTTAATAAGAAATGATTCTACTGATTTCGAAAATGGAGCCCAGGAGGCAGAAAGATCATGGAGGATACTGAAAAGACCAACTGCATGTCCCTGCACAACAACTCATTTCTTAAAGCCCTGATTTTTGGTATAATCCCTTTGACTATGGTTTGACCCAGTCTTATTTGATTTATGTGTTTTCCTCATTACATTGTATGCATGAAGATCCACTCGAGACTTGACCTTGTGCATGTTTCACTGAAGGGAACTTCTGTTGTATTTGGTACAGACCACTCTACCTCATTTTATTATTTGAAATCTTCAAAATTTGTCCTTCCATTATTGATTTCTTTCTTTATGGAACCTGACTCATCCCTAACCACAGCATTTAGTTTTCAAAATAATGAGGATCACTTTACCACTGCACTATAACCTCAAGTGAGAAAGTTAAAATCCTATTCAGTTTAGAATTTCACCATTAATACCATGAATACTAAATTCATACCACTGCAGTCAGAGTCCTTGGAGAGCACCTTTAAAACACTGACTTCTTAGCTGTTATCATTCCCTGCTTTTGTTTCACAAATGCCTTCAAATCCTCTCACAGTGTTGCAAGAAGAGTGGCATTTTCCCCTGGTTTCTTCTCTCCATCCCACCTGCCAGGAGAGGTAAGATAAGTAGTTACATATGATATGAACATTACAGGTTAGATGGCTGATCCCTGCAAAAGCCCCGTGCCCAGCAGTCCCTGAAGGGCAAGACAATATTTCTGCCAGCAGCTCAAATCTCTCTCAAGCCCAGCAAGCAATGTGAACTGGAACCTTATTTTTCTGGACATCAGTGTAATTCATCCTGCACGCTAACGCTGCGATCGATGCCAGGGGTGGATTTCCTCCTCTTCTTCACGGGAGATTTTGGTTTCTTGTAGCCCGTAAAGGCTCCATTGTCCTGCCTGATGGAGTCACGCTAAGTTGCAGCATGGAGAATACAGCTTCAAGTGCCCTATAGATTAAGGCAAATAGATTGGTTTCCTAAGGAGGGGGCAACAAGTATCTACGTGGTGATATGTTCATTTATGAAGAACATCTGACTTCCCTGAGTGTCACAAGAGTAAATCAACAGGCAGCACAGAAATTACTGTCCACTTCTTCGGTCCTAAAAGCCATCCTGCCTCTTCTTCTCAACCTCAGCTGCTGCTTTTGCTGTTTATCGGATTTCTCCTGGTCTCCCTGAACTTTTCTGACTTTTACCAGCAGCTGCAACCAATAAAACCCCTTGCCTCCAAATTTGCTGCTAGTCCCAGGGAAACCTCTTTGGCGGCAGTTTATTTTACTCTGCTATTTCTGCTTCCTGTTGTTTCAGAAATAACTGCGTGGAGGGGCATTTAATTGCTCATTCCATTTTGCCTGGCTGAAGTGTACTCTGCACACCCATCTGCTTTAATACGGCTTCTAGACCAAAGCCCCCACTTTTACAACAGCCAGTTACATCTTCCAGCCCAACTTATCCACACACAAAGACAGGCTTCAGCCTCTCTTTGAAAATATAACCAGAGCCAGCTCCAAGAATTCACGAGTTGAAATTAATGAGAAGAAAACCAACCCATGCTCTTTAAAGGGACATTCTAGTGACAATTTTTATTTTCTCCCACGTTACTTAAGTACTGGAACAACAGAGACAGGTCATGCTTTCCAAACAGTTGAAATCACTTGAAATTGTACAGAAAGGCTGTATTGTTAGGTTTCAATTAAGCTAAATTATTAATGATTTTTGTGTCTAATTGCCTTATTACCTCAACTACAGACAGATTCAGGTCAGCAGTTCAGATAATTCTTATGCAGGGCGATTTTGCAATCTGTTTCTAAGCCACCAGTCACTATCAGTCTTCCACAGCAGGTTTGCATGGCCTTCCCAGTTGCAATGGCATTGTGAGTGGGGTGGATCTGGGCATGCATGTCAAGAACAGCAGCTTGCTTGGACCAAATACCATGCTTTTCAGGGCTTATCTTGAGCATCTGCACCAGGAAATCTCCCCATGTTCCTACTGCCTACGCCTCAGGAAGCATTGAAACATCACCACTGCCTATCACAACAGCATAGCAGAAGTATTTCTGCTATTGAGAGCCTGGGAAGCCATCTTCTGCTGCACAAGGCACTGGGCTGCGTTATACAGGCTGCAGGGAAGTACGTCGACTGCAAGTTAGAGACCAGAAGCCCCAGGGCACTTTCTCTCTTTTTTTGCTGCTGTGATGGTGCCAAGCTACTGGAAACGCACTTTAAGTGGCCAGTGTGCCATGGCTTAACCTGCCCCTAGTAGAAAAGTATTTTTTGATGTTCTGTTTTCAAAATAGCAATAAATATTTATTTATTGCATTCCCTATGTAATATGGTAGGGGGTCTTTTCCCAGTGTTTTGAGGCTATTCTCAACCTAGAAAAATGGTATTCAAATGCAGGTAAATGTACATTTCAGAGGGAAAAGACTACAAAAGAAAAAAAAAGAAAGAAGTACCAACTGTCCACAAACCAATCATTATAAACACCCTGAATTTCACTTGTTACAGAAAGAAAACTGACAATTAATGTAAGAAATGCACCATTAAAGTACTGAATGAGTCTTACCTCTGACCTGTATTTGATCCTTATGAAAACAAAAATTCATGAGAAAAATGCAAGGTGTCTTTTAGAAACAGTTTAACTCTGACTGAATCAGCAAAGACTAAAATACTTTAATCAAATTATGTAGGTATAGCAAGACATCTCTCCACAGCAACTGAAAAGGAAACAAAAAAATTTGGACATTAAGAGCCATTGTGTACTGATTTTTTTCTCCCACTTGCCAAATGATCTTCATCATTTCATACAAGACAGCAGCCTAACAGCTGGCCTAACTGACCCAGCTAGCCCCAGATGCCGAACTCCCCAAATCGAAGCTGAGTGCTGGGCCATGAGGCACACGCAGGGCGAAGCAGGATGGGGTGGAATTTTCTGCCCCTAATGGGGTGGAAGCAAAAGGCTTTGGCATGCTCAGCCCACCCAGCACAGCTGCCAGCATGAACCATACAGTTTGTGGTGATGCTGGGGTGAGAGAAACATCTCACTGTCAACCCTAGGTTTAGGCGGTCCTGCCTGGAGCCATGAGGAGGTATTTCAGGTCTGGAGAAGTGCCTCCTGCTTGTCTTTCACACCAAGCAATCACTGCCTATGCCCAGCCTGACTTGGCTATCTACTTCTACAAGCATCTTAAAACTAGCAGTGCTAGACTAAATTCTCTAGCGGGTTTGTAGCCAGAGCAAGCAATGGGACCAAAACACATCTGTCCCTGTGCAATGTGCCCCATTATGTTGACAGAGAATTTATTCATCCGGGGGTTTTACTACGGGAAACTGCTAGCTTTCAGACACATGTAGAGGTAGATATCCAAAAGCCAGGCTACATGTGTGCCTTGGCGCTGACTGTGGACTACTTCTTATTCGGTAATTTTGCAATTTTGCTTGAGCCCAGTACAAGCAATCTTGCTGACACTTTTGCCTAAAAACGAGCATGGGAAAAGGCAGTATGCAAAACCAGAAGGTGCTCCCTGACTAGGGAGGGATCTCGGACAGCTTTCCTAAACCAGGGCTGCAGAGGAGATGAGGAGGAGGAAGAATGTGGAGTCTGTCAGGTTCTAATTCATCATTACTTTCATTGCTAGTTGTTAAATCAGTGAGCTCTGATCGTGGGGATTTTGTGATGGAAATGTGAGTTTATGAGTTTTGCTGGATCTATAGCAGGAAGACTGTGAAGTTCATTTGTATCACTCCATAACATTTGCTTTTTGCATTTGACATATTTTTGTCAGGACAATACTGCAAATCGGGAAGAAAAAGGTGAAAAACAAAAAAGCCACATAATACTTGATCATGAAGTAAAGAAAATACTGTGAAATACATTTTGTGCTGGAGAACTGGTTTACAAAAAAAAAAAAAAAAAAAAGCAAGCATGAAAAGCATACATGTGTACCAACGAACTTGCCCAGATGACATACATCTCCGAGAATAAGGTAATTCATTACAGAATGTAATGGCTCAGTGACAGTTGTTTATGGAAGTTCATGGAAATCTGAGAGAAAACCAGAAAGCAAATAGGACACAGATCTTCAGAAAAAGAAGGAAAAAAAAAAAAACCAGAAAGGAATCAGAATCACAGGCAATTACAATTCACTAAACCTAATTTTAATCCATCATAAAATAATGAAATGATCATTAAAGCTCCACATCTACCTGGGGAATAATGGAATAATGAGCACCAAATGATGCAGGCACCATGGTGCCAAGGTGGTATGTGTGACAAATCCTCCCGAAGAAGAAAATGGACTGGAAACACAAAATACTGGGTGAACATGTTCAAATAATACAACTTGAAACAGTGATTTTTGTGTTATTTTTTTCTCATGGGAGAAAGCATTCTGGAAACCTCTAAAGCTGCAATTCAGTTCCATTACAGGTTTTCCAGTGCAGAACACCGCACTGCATTCAAAGGCCTAAGGGCCAGCTGCCTCTGCAAGCAAAAGTGCCTGAATGCCGGGGTGATGGATATGGAAAAGAATAGGAGTAGATTATAAAGAGTCTTACAAAATGATAAAGCAGCACAACAAATCAATGCACTTTGGGGTTGCTCGTGCAGGTAAGTTATATCCTTCAACTGCAGACAATAACTGCTCTTCATGTAATCACACCCGGGATATGGCATTAAATTGCAATATCTCATTACCCATCCTTAAAAAACATGCAAGAATTTGAGGGAATCCAGATCCAAAGAAGAAAAATGATCAGACTTCTGGAAAGACTGATACACAAGGTGATATAAGGTAGCTTAAATATATAGCTTATCTAATCAATAATTAAGCAAGGGAAGGATAATGGTTTAAAAATATGTAAGAGAAGGATAATTATTTCGGATGATGCATGGTCCCAGTTCAAGACAGTGCTTAAACACATGCGCATATCCATCAGCGCTGCAAAACACCAGCGCACGTGATTTCAATGGACCTTAAGCACTTACCTAAATTTAAGCGTGCAACAAAGTACTTTGATTAATCAGGGCCATAGCCACAAGTAATGGTATGAAATTAAGAGATGGAAAAATGTAGGCTGAACAGCAGGAAAATCTTCCAAACGGCGAGATATATGAGACTGGGGAGTAATCACTCAAGGGAATTGGTGGAAACCTCATCCCTGGACACCTTTCAAGTTTCGCTGGACAAAGCACTGGGAAAATATCCTTTGGGGAATAGTCTTGTTGTTGCCTCTGGAGACTGCAACTGCACCACCTAATGTAACTTTTCTGTCTCAGTTTTTCTGGGCTGGCTCACAGCATTAAGCCGAAGACATTATTTTAATGAGCAATGACAGAACGACAGGCTGGTGGCCTTCTGAAGCTCTTCCTTGCATCCCCTCACAATTCAGTGCATTTTTTCCATCTTCATTATATGTAATGTTATGAGAGTTAAAAAAACAACCAAACAAACCAAAAAACAAAACCCAAAAGAAAACACGACACTTTTAGCGTAGAGGTACTTTGTCTTTTTTCCACTCACTGACTAAACATTGATTTCATAGAATGATGGAATCATAGAATGGTTCGGGTTGGAATGGATCTTAAATATCATGTAGTTCCAACCCCCCTGCCGTGGGCAGGGACACCTTCCACTAGACCAGGCTGCTCAAAGCCCCATCCAGCCTGGCCCTGAACACTGCCAGGGATGGGGCAGCCACAGCTGCTCTGGGCAACCTGTTCCAGTGTCTCACCACTCTCACAGGAAAAAAATTCCTAATATCTGATGTAACTCTACCCTCTTTGAGTTTAAGGCCCTTACCCCTCGTCCTGTCGCTACCTGCCCTTGTAGAAAGTCCCTCTCCAGCTTTCCTGTAGGCCCCCTGTAGGCACTGGAAGGCTGCCATAAGGTCTCCCTGGAGCCTTCTCTTCTCTGGGCTGAACAACCCCAACTCCCAGCCTGTCTTCACAGCAGAGCTGCTCCAGCCCTCTCATCATCTTCATGGCCCTCCTCTGGACTTGTTCCGACAGGTCCATGTCCTTCTCATGTTGGGGGCTCCAGAGCTGAAGGCAGCACTCCAGGTGGGATCTCACGAGAGTGGAGCAGAGGAGGAGGATCCCTTCCATCAACCTCCTGGCCACGCTTCTTTTGATGCCGCCTAGGACATGGTTGGCTTTCTGGGCTGCAAGCGCACACTGCCAGCTCTTGTTGAGCTTCTCATCAACCAGCACCCCCAAGTCCTTCTCCACAGGGCTGCTCTCAACCCGTTCTCCACCCAGCCTGTATTGATACTGGGGGTTGCCCTGACCCTGGTGCAGGACCTTGCACTTGGCTTTGCTGAACTTCAGGAGGTTTGCTTGGAGCCACCTCTCAAGCCTGTCAAGGTCCCTCTGGATGGCACCCCTTCCCTCCAGCATGTCGACCACACCACTCATCTTGGTATCATTGGCAAAACTGCTGAGGGTGCACTCTCAGTCTCACCTTTGCATTAAAACAGAGCTTAGAGTTATATAGGAAATCTAATTTTAACTTGTAGGGCTTTGTTTCTTTCCCAGAGCATGTGTGATGAATATCATCAGAGAGGTAATTGTATATTGGAGAATCTCATAACTCTGAGGATCCCAGCAGAGGCAGTAATAACAATTTGGGGGTTTTGGTGGTTTCTTTGTTGTTTTTTTCCCCCTCCATGCTGCCTCTGGCTGTTTCAGAAAAGGATTTTCTCAATGATGGAGTGGTAGATTCTCTGAGGGCTTTTCCCACCGCAGGGAATGATTTTGGTCAGCCAGATGTGAGGCCCAAAACACAATGTTTTTTTAATTGCTTTAAAACCTATCTTTTTCTTGAAGTAGACATCTGTAGAATGCTGTGCATCATCCACTTGAACTTTGGGGATATTCTGCAGCCTTGTGGGAAAGGCCAGGTGTTTTCTAACACAACTTTACAGAGGTCTGCTGGAAATGGAAACAGTTGAGAGAGATCTGTTATAACTTTTAGGTTCCGGGGGGGGGGGGGGGGGGGGGGGGGGGGGGGGGGGGGGGGGGGGGGGGGGGGGGGGGGGGGGGGGGGGGGGG
>JAVJGJ010000001.1:64248377-64260419 GCA_035590215.1 Microhierax caerulescens
GTGTCCCCCAGCCCCGGCGGAGCGAGGGGCCGCGGGCAGGGGAGCGGATGCGAAGGGCGGCTGGTGCTGGAGGGGGAAGAGAGAAGGAGAAAAGGGGGATGGTGGAAGATTTCTCTCCCTGGGTTTTTGTTTTTTTTTGGTTTCTGGTGGTGGTTTTTTTTTTTTGGTGGTCTCTTCGGCAGCGGCTGTTCTTCCCCAGCAGCGGCGGCAGCAGCAGCGGCAGCAGCAGCAGCACAGGCAATGACTCTGCCGCATACAAATCGCTTGGTCGGTGGTGCCGGCTCCGGAGACATCACCTTGCTCTGAAGTTGCCCACCTGGAGGAGGTAAATCGGAGCGGGGCTTTGGTCCAGAGGGGTCGGCGACGCCGGGGGAGAGGAGGGAGCGATCGCTTCCCCCTTCCCCACACATCCTCCGTCCTCCGGGAGGGAGCCTGTGGTGTAGGCAGAAGAACACGGCAGAAAAGGAGAGACTTTTTCTTCTTCTTTTTTTTTTTTTTTTTTTTTAATTTTTCCTTCCTTGAGGGACATTCCCTGCTTCTCATCCCCTCCTTTTCCTCCTGGCTGAGGGGCTTCGGTACTGTGGCTGGGTCTGCTTCCTGCCCCCACCCCTGGTTTTAATGGCTGGATTGTGGCAGCAGCTCCCTGCTGCAGGTTGTTGAGGAACTGATGGGGACTTGCATCGCAGGAGCTGGAGGTGACTAAAGGTAATTAACCACCCATCGGATGGATGCTCACCAGCCCTTGCCTTGCCATCAGTTGCACCCTTGCCCGATCTCATTGGGCTGAAGGGTGCCAGCCACCCTAGGCGCACGCTTGGATTGAATTATTTCATAATAAGGATAGTTGCCTTCAGGGAGGCTGGATCCTCCAGGTAACGGGGGAGCATCTCTGGGGGTCTGCATGCTGGGGGGGACGACAACAGTGGGGACAAGGGGTGTGCTGGTAGTTGGGAAATGCCTTGTAGGCTCCAGCTGGGTTTGGCCGTGGACACTAGGGTGGCGAAGGCAGTGGGTAGGTGGAGGAGACCTGGTAGGTTTTGTTCTTGCTCTCCCTTCTGTTTTTCTGTGAAAAGCACCACGTTGGACCGGTGGGTTTGCTGGTGTTACACTGAGAAATTCCAGAGTTCCATGTGTGTCCCCCCATCCTCATGCCCACCCCTTCGTGGATCTACGTTTCTGTCGAATTACTGAAGGGTGCTTCGAGAAACGATGGCTTTTCTGGATAGCAGGAGGCAGAGGGTGGGCAGGGGTTATAGGTGGGGATGCCTCTTGCCTCGGGGGTCACATGCACGTGGATATGGGGTGGTAGGGTATAGAGGTCCGCATCCAGCCCAGCGGCCCCAGGTTACAGGTAGGCAAGAGCTTCTCTTTCCCTTGCAGCCAGAGAGGGAAAGATACAGTCCAGGTAGATGCATTGCTAGAGATGTTCAGAGCTTCCCACCTCCTGCCTGTGAGATTGCATTTGCCAGCTTTTACCGTATAGAGCTGGCATTTGCCAGAGGGATTTTTGAGCTAAAGGGCTGGTATGTATGGCTGGAAGAAGAAAATTGCTTTTGGTTTTGTGCCTTTTTTTAAAAAAAAAAAAATCTTGGTTTATTTGCTTATTTAAATTACTTATCTGCATTCCCCTTGCAATTGTCTTATGACTGTTTAACTTGGAAATATGATTGCAAGGCAGATGATCGCTCCCTGCCATGAGCCAGAGAGCAGCCCTTCCCTGTTTCCCAGCCTATGGAGCCTACCTCGCGTTGGTGCCCTTTATTGCTAATGGAGATGTAGGTACAGTGCCCCAGAAACATGCCCTCTGTTATCTGGGGGATTACCTTCACGGGCTGAGTTTGATCAACAACATAGCCCCTACAATGCGTTTAGTTGGGGTTTTTTCCACCCTTTTCCCTACGGGCAGGCAGACGTTTAGTTTTGCGGGAGGTATGGCAAGGTAGGAGAGGAGCCTCTCGTTCTTTCCCTTTCCTGATAGGCATGTGATTCTTCTCTGCGGTGGTTAGAACCATTTGTATATTGCCAAAAGCAGTGGATTGTTGTCTGATTGTCACTGTGGCATTCCAGGCTTTAGCCAAAACAACTCATGTCTATTGTATTTACTTTCCTGTTTAGATCACTCATTAGGAGATATTAGCATTTCCACTCTCCCAGTCCTGGTTCCAGGCAGCTAGTTGTTTAGGAGGAGGCTGAGATTGGGGGGAAAAAAAAAAAAAAAAAAAAAAAAAAAAAGTGGGGGGTGGGTGAAAATGCCATCTGTGTCTTGATATAAGGCACATAGGTAAGTCTGCTAGTTACAGGGTTTTCCTGTATTATGGCACTGATAATTCCAGAACATTGAATGAAGATTTTCAAAGCCGACCCCCAAAAAAATCTTCCCTGGGGTTAAAAATAAATTCCATTTCCATTGTGGAATGCCGTCTCTTGAAGAGTGCAGCCAATGCTGGCTGCTTGGTATTGAGTAGTAGTGAGTGTATTGTAGAGCTCATTTATCACCATTTCCAGGCGTTCGTGATATGAACAGGCTTCTACCGTGTATTCATTAGGAAAAATCCTTTTGTGGAGTTTTTTATGGGGGTAAACCAGGAGTTGCAGGTTAAAACAGGCTGCTATCAAAAACTCTGCAGTTGTCACATAAGAATACCGGACCAGAAAGGGAGAAAATCTGTGCATCTGTGCAGATGTTGGGTGACAAAGTTCGGGTTAGGGCTCCACTGTAAAGGCAAAGGTTAAACAACTGCTGTCAGGTGGCAGGGTCAGTCCCCCTTGTTGTGGCTGAGGCTGCTCCTGTTGCAGCTCCTTAAAAATATTTTTTCCTTATTTAGACTTTGTCTACTATAAAGTGACTGTTGTCTTCTTACCTGCTAACAAAAAGTAAAGTGAATACAGATCTCTGGTGTGTCAGTTTCCAAAAGGACTGAAGTTTTTATAAAGGTAGTGTTGGCCCATGAGTTCAGTATGATTTTTAGTATTCAATAAAACATGAATTTTCTCTTCTCTTCTGGGGGCTGTTGGGAGAGGGTATGTTTAATTTTGCATTTAATTACAGAGCAGGCTAAGTGGCAGTGCAGATTAGTAACAGTGAAAACACAGAGTCCTCCATTGTGGGGCAATGAGATTTTAATGGTATTTATTAAGCTTAAGGCTAGCAAGTCCTTGCTTGGATGTTTTGTCTGACAAAAGTAGGAGCTGGGTTTTTGATTTCTCTGTGCCCTCCGGAGATGGTGGAGCAGCTTCTGTGTTAGCTTAGAATTCATCCCTGAGCACCTGCTGGGTCGATCCACCTCCTTTGTTTGCCGCAGCCAGTGCTTGGCTTCGTGTCCCACAGGTTGGCATGCCATGGGGACCGTGTCCCTCCCCGCCAAGCGTGATGTGGCAGAGGTGCTTGACTTCCCTATCCTGGTGTTAATTGCAGAAAAAAACTAGTTCCTCCCACAGCAGAGAACAAATCGCCCTGCCCACCAGTGTGAAAATGAAGCTGTGGGAGGGAAATGCAAGCAGGTTTGTAGGTGAAGACGCAGGCACATGCATTGAGCCGGCTGGCTGGTGAGCTGTGTGTCTGCGTGCTGCCCAGCGTCGCAGGGCTGTTGTAAAAATTAATAAATAAAGATTTAGAGGCAGGTGGACCAAATTATTGGCCAGGACTGGAGAGGAATATGCATGATCTTTATCTTTGGTCAACAGGTCAGTTGAAGGGCCTGATGCTGTCATCAGGGTTTTCATATTCAGAGCATGAGTGCATGCACCGTCAACATGAGTAAATGAGATGCACGCAAGAGAATGAAGTCTTTGTAAATGGAGTAGTCCTGGGAACAGGTGATTTATTATTACAGATTTTAATACTAATAGTGTTGGAACTGGTGTAGACTGACTGGGAAACGATTTCGCGCTCAACACAGTATAAAGGATGGGTTGGAGATTGATGAAAGAGATGGAGTTCAGGGAGCAAGGATGAATCAGTGAAAAGCTAAAATATGGAGGATGGGCATGAGGCCTTTTATGCTTTAAATAAGTTTTGTTTCTTTTTTTAAAAATTCTTTTTAAACTATGTTTCTTGATGGTTGTGGTAGAAACAGCCCAGCGCTGTGATTGGAGTGATTTTGATAAAACTTCTTACTCCTTAGGCTATTCTTGCATATCACAAAAGAGGTTTGGAAGAACAACTCAAGAAATACTCTTTTGGAGCAGTGATGATCTGAGGGCCTAGGCATCGCAATATTGATGTATTGCTTGGGAAAATACTGAGACACCACGACAGACCTGCGAAACAGAGAAATCTTTTCCTGCCACTTTTGATGATGGGTTGTTTATTGGGGTGGGATGCACTTGGTGAGCATTGAAGTTTTGAAGAGATGTTTCCTTAGTTCATGTGGATTCCCAGTTATTCCCTGCTGGTCCCTTTCTCATTCAATAGATGCCCTCCTGCTGGCAGGTGAACACCAGAAGTGCACCATGATGCCAAATTTTGAGTGTACCTACACACTTCAGTTTCTGCTATGTCTATAGGCAATGTTTCAGGTGCCTATAAGATGGAGAGTTAGAAAATGTGTCATTTGTAACAGTTTGCTCTGCCCTGGGGTATTTGTAGGAACATAATTGTCCCAGATGTGGTAGTCTGGTATGCTGGCCTCTTGGCTGTGTCATCTCCTGGGGTCATGTCTGCCATGGCAAATCTTTGTCACGATTCTCACCAGCACTTAGTGTCAGGCTCTTTAATCCCTGCTTGGGATGTGTATGAATGTGTCCTCGTTTTGTAGGTGTTGAGATGCTCCAGCACTCCCCGATCTCATCCTGGTGCCTGTAGGCAGTGGAAGCTCCCAGATCAAGCTGCGAAGTAGGAGGAGGAGCTTGCTTTTAAGCATCTACTTTTAATTTTTGGCTATTTTAATGGCAAGGAAACTACCTCCTACTCAAATACGATGTGATTCTGTCTAAGACCTTATCCCATGGTGTGTTTTTAGCTTGCAAGTTTTCTGTGTAATGCTTGCTTTATGTTCCTCACTAGATAATCTCTATAGCGCAGTCTAAAACACATGTGTCTCCTGGGTGCAAGCTAAGCGTTCATTTTTAAGACAACTTCTCTAAGGACACCTTGACACTGTAACTTACTTCAGCAGTCTTTTCAGAGAGCCTTCTGATTTTGCCTGTAAGACAGATGCGTTTATCAGTTATCGCACCAAGCTTCTGTAGCTGTATTGGGTAGCTAGTATTGGGTGGCTGTATCTGTAGCTGTGTTGGGTAGCTAGTCTTTTCAGGCTATAAAAACTTTATTTTAATTGTGTTCTCAACCACTGTTATTACTTACTAAGCAGTGCTCAATGTGGGACATCTTCCTAGCCTGTCTGAAACCTGTTTTCCTCCAGCAGAGAAGTGAGGACTAAATAATTTTTAAATTACTTTCTTTTTTTCTTCTTTTTTTCCTCCCTTTTTAAACTTTTAATCTACTTTTTCAGGTCTGCTCCCATCCAAGGGAGATATTGCTGCATCTTTGATGACGTTTCTGCTCTAGTCAGTAGAGTACTACTGTTGGCTTCCCAATGAGGGGAAAATGCTCAAAAATCTCAGATGCAGTGTCTTCTTAAAAACATTGCCCACCTTCAGCATCATTTTTCTAATATTTGTGTTGTAGTGTCTTTGCCAGAGGTGGCATTTCAGGCTGAACAAAGCTGTGCAGGCAGGTAGAGACTTGAAATGTGTGCACACTTCTAAAATCTGCTTATGAAAACAGTCAAAAGTTAAGATGAAGAGGCTTCCATTTGAGACTTGACAGCTTTTGGTTTCAAGCATCATGTAATAGATACCATCCTGAAGGAAGCAAAGGAGTACTTGGAAGCTGTCCTAATTAGGCAATATGAAGTTATATATATTTAATTTAAATGCCTAATAGTAATAAACTTCTACAGAGCATCCATTGATGTATGACCTCACACTACCAGGATATTTTTTTTTAAGCACCTTACTCAACTTTTGAGTAATTACATAAGAATTATTTTGGTGGTTACAAACCTCAAGCTTCCTCAATCTGTAGCACAACTGCAATTCATGGCGGTTGATACCCGACAGGGAACAGCTTTGGAATATTTTGTACAATGTTTTGAGTAGATCAGAGCTTTGGTACTGTTAATTGTAATAGGTTTACTGACTTGATTGCAGTTGTATTGATGTATACCGTTTTGAACTTTGCAATGGAGCTATGCATTTCTAAAACTTACAGTGAAATGTCATAAATACAAAGGATCAACATGAATGTGTTCGTACAGCAATGCAAAGTTAAAATGAAGTGCAGGAGAACTCTCTGTACTTTTGTAGAAGTGGTGCTTAAAATTTAATCATGAAATTGCCCTACTATAAAGTCCTGCACAAAGGTGCCAGTGCTGAACAGTGCTGTTCTGAAAAGAAGTCTGGTGTAAACCTTGTGCCTTCGGATAAGACTCTTAAGTGGTTTTATACAAACGACAAGTAGTTTGCTTGTAACAGGCATCGTGTTATGCCTGTAACGACGATAACGTGTTATCGTTACAATGCATATGAGTTTTTTTTACAGTAAGTCCCTTTCCCACTCTGCAGGAACCAAGAATTGAGTTACTGAGCTGAAGGTGCTGAATGAATAGACACTGTTTAAAATTAGAGGGCTAGAAACATTCTGACTAATGTAGTCTTAGTGCATCCACTTATTATATGCAGACGCCATAGACAGACTTATGAATATCACAGTTTTGGGAACAGACACAGTTCTGATTTTTTTTTTTTTTTTTTTTTTTTTTGGTCAAACTTGGGGAAGTGAAAAAGAGGTATGTAAGAATTGAAGCTATACCCAAAACATGTGTACCTGCATCTGTGTGTCTGTGTGTGTGTATAGGTTTTGTTCGTGAAATGATGGTGCTGATGCATAGAGGTGGTTTTAAATTCTGTTGCTGGAAAAACTTCTATCCCTATTGATTTTCTGATTCTTTTTTTGCGTTTGAGATGTAGGTGCAGTGATGGACGATAACAGTAAAATACTTGCGTATGGGCCTGCAGTTTTAAAATTTTAACAGAGTTGTGGAGTTAGTAGTCCCTCACTGAAATAAAGCAACCACATCTCAGATATGCTGAGCAACCACATGTTTCATCAGAGTTGGCGCTAGTCCTTGCTTATTTGTTGCAGGAGCTTGTTCCCATTCTGAAGTTGCTGGTCCCAAGCCTTCCTTAATGCAATTTTTGTTTTTTCACTGCCCTGGAGCGCAGGGTACAGTGATTGCAGAAGTGATGTGTGCAGCTTTCTTGGGGATGCCAACATTTTCCTTC
This sequence comes from Microhierax caerulescens, assembly GCA_035590215.1. Classification (NCBI taxonomy): domain Eukaryota; kingdom Metazoa; phylum Chordata; class Aves; order Falconiformes; family Falconidae; genus Microhierax; species Microhierax caerulescens. The sequence goes on from JAVJGJ010000001.1 coordinate 64,255,665, forward strand.
AAGAGAGGAGTAGGAGTATGTTGGAGGTAATGACGCTAGCAAACTTTGGGCTGATTTAGGTTAGACGGGGAATTTAGCTCACAGAGCCCTGCACCAGGACCTGCCAAGCTGTTGACTTTTTTGAATGTACCCAGGTGTGCCGTGTTGGAGGACAGTAGGGGAAAAGGAAAGCATTAAGCAGAAGCCAGCGACACCCCTGTTCTTGTTTGATCGGTGGCTCTTGCTGTTTGCCAGCGCTGCAGGGGCACTGCCCTGCCTGGCTATTCAGCACCCTGTTGCAAACCGAGCGTTGGCTTAAGCCTGTGAGAATAGGGGAGGGACCTGAGCCCAGTTTTTGATGTTCTGCATGGGTGGGTACCCTGAATAGTCAAATGCATTCCAGTGACAGCTGACCCTGTAAGGAGATTTTCAATAGTTCTCTGGGTTTCTTTCCCCCTGCCCCCCCTTTTTTTTTCTCCCTCTTGCCCCTTTTCCTCTTCCTTTTTTTTTTCTTTTTTTTTTTTTTCTTCATTTTTCCCACCACCATCCGCAATCCAAAGACTGCTGCTGGGGGTGGGGGTGGGGAGAAGCACCCATCATAGCTGTCTCTGAATAGATTTCAGTGTTGGAGAGAGTTGAGGAGAATTTCAGGGATCATGCTAACTCCTTTTCTTTCACACTGCCTTCGTGGGTGCGTGTTACTGACTGACACGTCGTCATTTTGAAATGGTGCAAATTCCTGTCACTTGTTTCAAAGGGGACAGATTATGGTGTTTTTTTCATGTTTGGTGTTTTGGGGTTTTTTTTTTCAGCCAGATGTACGTTGCAGGTTTTGTATCCAGAAATATCTGCCATGTAGTTTTCCTTATTTGCCATTTTTTTATCTGTGTGTTCTTTTGTATCTTTTGGCTTGGGGCTGGCTCCCCCTGCCCCCCCCCCCCCCCCTTTCTTTTTTTTTTTTTTTGTCCTGTAGTAGCAAAAGGCTTTGGGACTCTGTCCTGAATGACTTTTTATGTTCAGGCTGTCTGGAGGTACACAAAACTGGTAAACTGGTCTATAATCCTGTAGTAGTTGGCTTACCCAGAGTATCCAGAGAACAGCCGTTCTGGTTTCCATTATACAGCAGATTGCTCTGTTGGACATTGAATCTCAGCTTGACCTCACTGGAACTGTGTGCGTGATCTAAAATGTTATTTCTTTGGATTTAAGATACTGGCCTAAACCAAGGCTTTTAATAATTTGGAAATGTGGTGTATATATCCTGCTTCCTTCTGAGGGAAATTATGATGTGACTACTGCACTTGCAACTCTTGCAGCACAGGCTTCTTCAAGATGTCATTTTGGACTATCTTTAATGGGCACAGGTGTGCGGAGTGGCTGCATGTCTTTTGCCCCCTCCTTCCTTTTCCTTTTTTTTTTTTCTTTTTTTAAAGGGACAGTAATATTACAATCTCTGCTTTATTTGGTGCAACTCCAAAATGCTGTGTGTCTCCTTATGTAAAATTCATCCTCATAGGTATTTGAAAAATAGCTGTAACAGTGCATAGAGTGATAACTCGTGACCTTTTGACAAGCGATCCGCAATTACAATTGTAATGCACTTTATAGATCTCCTTAAGTAGGTCACCAATTTGCAATGAGTCTTTCTAAAGTCTGTGTGATGCATTTTGTTTGGGGGAGTGGGGAGCATTTCTCTGTATATACAACATTACTGGTTTTCCAAAGGAAGGCTCAAATGCAACAAGGGAATTTATACCTGTGCAAGTATCCTTGTTTAGATGAGAAATAGAGGACACATCACTGAGTACATGAGGGTGTTCCCATCTGAGCAGCTCTGTGTTTGCAGTGGGGCTGAGATGTTACGTGAAACTTAAGCACTTGTAGAAGGACGTTGGCCAGTAGACTCAAGCAGTTGTTTATGCCAGCCTAAGCTAAGAAGTTGTGATTTTTTCCCACTCGAGGGCAGAATCTGGACCTCCACTGTGTCTGCAGGGATGTTTGTGCATGGAGAATGGGAAACGGTGGGGAATGTATCGAAGAGCTGCTTGGCTTTTTGTCTCCTCCTGCTTAGGGAGCAGCAGATGGGGGTGGGTGTGAGTCTTCTGCAATGCCTTTATGCTTGGTCACTCCCTCATCCCCTGGAAGTGAAGGGCAGGCCAGCATAACCCATGGGACAGGCTGTATGGGTGAGGATGCCAGCTTTTGTTTGACCCTTTTCAAGCTGTGAGCTTGAGCACAGTGAGGGTCCAGGGTTCCTCCCAAGTTCATGTAATCTGGGGGCAAAGCCTTGCCAGAAGTCCTTATTGTGGTAAAGCTGGCGACTTAACTACATAAAAATTAACAGAATCATAGAATCGTTTAGGTTGGAAAAGATCTTTAAGATCATTGAGTTCAACTGTAAACCTGACACTGCCAAATCCAAAGTAGTAGGCAAGTTAGTGAAGGATCTCATGAAAGTCTGGTCTGTAGTAATACAAATGTATTTTGCAGTAGTAATAAAGTAATGCAGTTTCTATGAGCTGGTTCATGCTCTTATTCCTATGATAAAATAAATAGCAAAGCGTATGTTGACCTAGGGGTGCCAAGTTCACTCCTGATTTCTCAAGTCAAATAGGTCTCTGCTGGGCAGCAGTAGGAGCTGTAGACAAACACCAAGCAGATAATCACATGGTTGGGTTGGTTTTTTTTTTCTTTCCTGTGAATCACTTTTCTTTTTATGCCATAGACATTTGTGTGGGTGGTTCGTCGCTGACCACAAAGATGTGTTTTTTGCTGTCTTTCATTTACGTTCTCTATTGAATTAGCAGAGTTACGCAGTTTTGTCTGTCACACTTGGGTGGGATACTGCAATGATTTAATTTAAAACGAAAGAGAGATGTCTTCATTTTAGGGAAAACCATGGCTAAGTGGTGTGAGTAAGCAGGTTTAGCCTTTACCAGAAACCCTAATTAGAAGAAATCCCATGTACGGTTGACCTTGACTATTGAGACAACCCTCAAAGAAGAAAGAGCACTAAAAATTAGTATGCTGCCGGTGCTGCACTTTTATTATTTGACGTTATTAAGCAAACTCGGTGTGTATTTCTTTTTTGAAGCGTTTGATTAAATGTGTGATCTTATCTTGGTGAAATGGCCCGCTGGGCTGCAGACAGTGGTGTTCAGAAATGAAATTTGTTTAGAGCCTCTGAACAGACATTTATTCAATGAGACCTTTCTTGAATAATAGATGTGACAATGAGATAGCTGTGCAAGGTGTTGTGGGGTTTGGGCTTTTTTTTTTTTCTTTTTTTTTTTTGGTGTAGGGACTTGCAACATGATCGGGGGAGAAGACAACACAGGTGCACAGGAATGAGAATCAGGCCCCAGTTCTGCAAAGGATTACTTTTGGGCCAAGCTTTGCATGCTTCAGGACCTCCCTGTTGACATGTTGTTTGACATATCAAGTGATGCACAGACATATCTAAGTCTGTATCAATAATCTTATCCTTTAGCTAGAACTTTAAAGATGCTTAAATTTTGTGGAAATAAAAAAAAAGCAACCCACAGACAAAAATCTGTAAACTACCATGGTAGTTGACTCTTGGGGCCAGTGCTGATGTACTTAAGCAGTTCTTGGGAGAATAAGGGGAGGAGGGTAGTTATTGCATAAGGAAGGTGGGCTTCACCAGAGGGTGCTCACCTCTTGCATTGTGTCCAGCAGTGGGAAAATGTGTAATGCAGGTGAATATTCACATCTTCCTTGTTTTTTTTTTAGTTGGAAGCATGGTGCTTTTCTTAGGGACCTAAGAAGTGCTACTGTGGGACCCTCCACCTGGGAAGAAGTACCCTAAATGGGGCTTCCAGTTTTGAAGCATTATCAGAGACACAATGGTATATATCAGCAAAAGTCAGCTTCGTTGTAGCTTTCCATAAGCTCACAGGGATAAGATTTCATTGAGCATGTGGACTGCATAGGATTTTCAGGTGTTGAGACAGTTACCTGCCATGCTTTTCCCAAGATGAAGCTGAGAAGGAACATGAATACCTGAAAAATGTATTTTTTAGATTTTTTTTTTCTTTTTTAGTAGTGAATTTATAAGAGTGTGCTGTGGTGATCTCTGAGGGTGAGAGATGTGAATTTTCCGAGTGGGTTAGTCTTCCCCTGCAAAAGGGCCTTCTTTCTATAAAAAGTTTGCTTCGAATGAAAGGAGCCCCGGAGTGCCTCTGTTGTAACTGCATTTTGATCAATCCCCATCTGCCCCGCTGCTCCCCTGCATTGTGCAGCAGCTGCTTTTACATCAGGATGGATGGTGATTAAGTGGTTCCTCCTTCTAGAGGTAAAGCCAAAACCTCCCCTTACCAGAGCCGGGGGAAGAAGTGAGCCCTGTGTTTGAACGATACACTGAGGTGCCAGGTTAGGAGCCCCTCAGCATTTGGTGCTCCAGCTGCTCACCTTACCTGCTCATCGGTTAATGTCGTAGTTTTTCTTAAAAGCTGTATGGTTCTCAGGACTTTCTGATAACTTTTAATTACAGAGACATTTTTCTTTCCTGATGCACCACCAGATGCCAAGTGTAGATTCGCGATGCTGGGTGTAAAGTACAGGAATTCACGTGTTTGGGAGCCCTGTATATTTTGGCATGATGCTTGCTTGAGCTTGAGGGATAATTTCTGCTTGTGAGGTGGTTTGCGTATGTGGTATGCCGAGGAATATTTTAAGGGCCTCTTCCATAGATCTGCAGCCGGATGGATATGAGTCATCTCTGTAGCAGAGGGAGCAAGCCCAGAGCAAACATGA
>JAVJGJ010000001.1:64262484-64279487 GCA_035590215.1 Microhierax caerulescens
CTGTGATGAGCTTATGAAGGGAGAGGGGGCCCCCCCCCCCCTTGCCTTTTCTCACTGCCCTGCATTATCAGTTCTCATCTTATTCACGTTTTAGGATATCGGGCCAACGGAAAAGGTATTTCCTGTTTTTTCATATTGATAAAATTTTCTCGTCTCTATACTGCTTTTGTCAGAGAAGCATATAGCAAAGAGTCAATTTTCGCTTTTTAACTGATAAAAAGCCATCTTTTCCTTATTAATTTGGCTTTGGCTAATGCTCTGCAATCTTTGAAGTGATATAGAAATGTCCCTTTAGTTTGCCTGCTTGGACAAAGGCCAGCAGAGGTTTTCGTGTGTGGACTTGCTTTGTTTTGCTCAAAAACTGTGTGTTTATTCAGACCAGTTGCTGCTGAATACAGTCAGGGTCTTTGGGTGTAGTATTTGTAGCTAATTAAAAATAGCTGCTAATTGAGAGCTGAATGTTTTGGACTTGAATTTTCCTATGTGTTAGCTGGGATAAGAGTTTTCCAGGAAAAGGAAAGAGTGAATCTGCTTGAAGAGGCTTGAAAAGATCTTTGTTCAGTTTGGAGATGCATTTGAAAAGTAATTCAGTAGTGACTCATACTATTGCTAAAATGTGTGGGGAAACTGAAGTTTGTTTAAAAAGTGCAACATCTCGTTACTGTATTTTACTTGTAAGTAATAACTTACAGGTTATTACTTACTATTTACCTATGATTCACAGGGCCATCACCTGCAGGTACCCACAGCAGAAGTTGAGTTCAGTTGTGAGTGTCGCACAGTGTAATTCCCTTGTGCCACATGATCCATCTGCCGAACTTCCTTCATGCCCCATGCTGACCTTTATAGTTTCATGTCTTTTCTCTTTAGACGCTTCTGTGTATGCCACTGATTTAAAATGATGTTTGGAACACACTCCAGTGGGAAGTTGCATATGTACAGTGACTTCACCAAAATCATGGTGTGCCAAAGCCTGTGAATTCTGGAGATACCATAAAAGTTGTTGCTGCTCCAGAAATAGCATCTGTTATATGTTGGATATGAAAGGAACAAAGATACAGAACTCTTTTTTTATTTATTTATTTATTTATGCAGAAATAGTGGTTGATGCTTGGATCGTACTTGTGTATATTTTTGTTCTGATGAATGCTTAGCTTTTCCTTACATCAAACCTTGGCTCCAAATTGCTTGTGCTTCTTGCTGGCTGCTTTTTGAGGAGTATTGCGTTCCTGGGAGTTTACATTTTTCTCTTCCCCCTGAAATAACTGGACAGAATTATTTGAGCTGCTCAGGTGTCTAGAAGACCGTCCCAGTGAGCAGCCTGCCTGCTCTCCTGGTACCTGTTGGGTCACTGAGTTGGGTGTAGCCGTGCAGAGTGAGATGCTGCCGCAGCTGGAGAGCATCCACCGGGGCATGTTTGGTCATCAGATGGCCAGTCATTGCTTTAGGCTGCTAGTGGATAAGCCTGAGATGGTTAACAGACTCATTAGCAAGCTTTTATTGCAGCGCTGAAGTGTGGTGCAGAGGAAGCAGACATTGTTCTGGCTTGTTTGTTTAGCTAATTGATATTTTTATAATTTTATCTTTTATTCTGCGCTCCACTTCTGCTCTGGGATTAGTGTCTGTGGCTTTTGTAGTACTTTGGTTTGATTTTGTGGTTGGGTTTGGTTTTTTTTTGTGAGTTCTGTTTTGTTGGTTTGGGTTTTTTGGTATTTAAAAAAAAAAAAAAAAAAAGAAGGATGAGGTAGGTTTAGTTTATCTGGCTGAATGGAGGTGTGTGTGTGCAAACCATTAATTTAAACTGGCTTTGTACCTAATGGAAAGAGGCAGGCACTTCTGAGGCATGGTTCCTTTCCTTCTCGTGCAGACATTTAAAATAGGTCAGATGAATTGTACCCTAAAAAGCTTATTTCTGTTGACTGACTGTCAAGGAAGCCAAAGGTGACAAACCCAGAGACATTTACATTGCAGATACCTTAAGATGGAGGAGGTGAATCCCACCCCAGGAGGTCACTCTCCTTGGCTCACAGTGCATTTCCAATTAAAATGTGAATCTAAATGTGAATGTGTGTGATAAGCACAGCGAAGCTAATCCAGCAGGAAGTGCATGGGAAGGAATTAAAATGGCCCCTGGTCTTCACAGAACTTGTGCCCAGGAGGATCTCGTACTTCCTCAGAGGAGTATTGGTAAGAGTTGAATGGGTGTAAGGCATGTACCTTAAATATCACAAAATACCACATGGTGGAATTTGAATGAACCCTCCTGTTAGGTTTTGTGCAGTCCTGTATGTTGAGAGTGGGATTCCCATCATGTGCTTTTGTATCCTCATGGCTTTTTTTTCCCCAAGAACATGTAGTAATCTGCAAACCTGAGCAATTATACCTCTACTGTCCATTTTCTTTCAAGAACTGAAACACAAAAGTCAGTGAAGAGGCAGAAAAGGCATTTGCTGGGAGATGTGCCTGCCGCTACTTGAGTGGGAAGGCATCCCTTGAGTATGTGCCTTGGGATGCTGAGCACATTGGTGGGAGAGGAGCTTCCCAGACTGCAGCCCAAAGCTCCTGGTCCCTGGCCAATTAAGGGTTTATCTAATGTAGTTGTGTCCTATGAATATGGTGTGCATAGATCCTACTAGTCTCTTAAGACTCAAAAAAAAAAAAAAAAAAAGTAGTTGGTTTTTTTTTTTCTGCCCTCCTTTCTGGAGTCCCCGAGAGCTGCAGTTTGGACAGATGTTCCAGTGCAAGTTTTGGCTGCTTCCCCTCCACCCCAAATCAAACCCCTTCGTTTTACCATCTGTTTCTGTGGCTGTATGGGGAACCAGGCTGGGAAATGAAGCTCTAATTTTACAATCTACGTTGGGTTTGTAGCTCTTGCTAGGCTGTTTTCGCTTGGGATCGGTTTCCTGGATGGTTTACAGCTGATTTTTGTGTAGCTGTTTAGTAGTAGCACAAGCTGTGGGAGGGGGGAGGGGTGTGTGCAGAGCTGGTTTAAAATGTGTATGAGGTTTTCTCTGCAGTGTTAGTGGCTCTCCCAACCATCCCGTTTCCAACTGTAGGTGATCTGAAGGTCAGTCCCCAATGTGTTGGCAGTCTCTTGCTCTAGGGAACACTGAACATTGCATATATATAGTACACATGTATATGTGTGTAGGAGTGTGTACATATATATGCATGCATATATACATATAGATATATCTATGGTAATTTGCTAAGCAAGCTTTATTCTGTTCTCATTCTTCCCATTGTTTGTAACATACTCCAATGAAACTGAACAGAACTGAACCTCAGCATCATACAAATCCATTTTACAGCTTGCACAGAACTTTGGAGAAAGACACAAGAGCAAACTGCATCTTGCGTCTTAAAAGCAGAGCTATATATGCGTAGCACATGCCTGAATCCATCAATATTGCAGATACGTAGCACTAAGTTCACTCGCCCCATTCCTAATTGTTTGGTGCCAGTTTCTTCTCTGCACTGTTGGTTTTAATTTTTTTAAGCAGGTGACTGAATTCTTGAACAGCCCTTCCTTTTGAGTTGGATGGAGATAGGGATTTTTAGGACAGTACTATAGTAGTAACGCACTGGTTGCTCAGTCTTTGTTGGTTGGGGTTTTTTGGATAGCTGGTCTCATGTCTGTGATGCCATTGTTTAGATGACACTGCCATCATCAGAGGACCAGGGATGATTTATTGTTTAGTCTTGATGTATAATGGTATATGTTATTTAAATAAAAGGGGAGCTGATAGAAGTATTTAAATACCAAATATCAGCTAATGATGAAGGAGCATTTAAACTTTCTGTTGTTCTGAATAAGTTTTAAATAAACAATGAAAACAAAGCAGATTTAAACTGAGTGTTTACTTCAGTGTGACTTAAAAATTCAATTTGTGCTTTACAGTTGTAATTATCAGATCAAATAAAAAAATCAGAGGGAAGCCACATGGGGTTAGATCCAATAAAGGACTTCCTATGACTCATTGCCTCAAAAAAAAAAGAAAAAAAGGGGTAATATTACTTGAAAATTTTATCTGCCTTTGCTGGACATGGCCAGTTCTGATTTAGGGGATTGAGAATGTTCTCTTCAGGTAGCACTTGGACTTGGGTAATTTTGCTTCAAGTAATTTGTTTATGAATATACTATTTTATAATGTATTATATTATTCATGCCTTCCATAGTCTTAGAAAACTGTGCATGTCTCATTACAATGATCTGTCAGATATAGGGCCTTTTTTTATGATTTATTTATGTCTGTTTACAGCATAGTCATGTTGATTTTCTCAGATTGCCGGGGTTTTAGCAGTGCATCAAACATCTTTACTTACTTTCAGGTCAGCATTGCCCCCTAACTACAGTGGCCAAGCAAAGTGCTTTTGCACTGACCTGTTCCTGAAAATTTCTTGAGGTCATGAAGACATGTGTGTTCATTTTGAATAAAATTGATTTGCATTAAAAAAAATCTTTGAGCAGAGAGAAGTCTGCAACTTTGTAAAGCTCCCAAGTGCGAGTTCAGACTCTTGTCTCTGTTCATCTGCAGGGCAGCACTTGTGGACAAAGCCAGCGTCCAAGGGATTTAAACATATTTTAATGATATCTTAGTTGAATCTTCTTTTCAGTAATTTTCCTAATATTTGAAAAATTGAAATCTGAACAAATCCTCCTCTTAATGGACAAAACTAGGTTTCTGGTTAGACCTTGTGGTACACTAGGGGCTCTGATCAATACAGCTTTAGCATCTGCCTCTGTAAGAAAGAGCTGATTGAGCCTGAATAGCGTTGAGGCGTTGCATTATGACCAGCCTTTCCTACTGAAGGACGCACTTGAATAGAGAAGTCCAAGCACCAGCTTCTTTCTGAGTATCATTCTGTATTTCTGCAAATCTGCTACTCTCTTGTGGGAATCTTAAATATTATTTTAATGCAGGCTTCTGTTCTCTCTGGTTTTACAGCAGCTGTTAATACAAACTGTTCATAGAGCTTCTCTGACTTCTGTAGCGTTGATTTTTATTATTACTATTTCTTTAAAGTTTTTTGGGTTTTTTAAAGAAAGAATGTAAATTTGAAGCCTGATTAGTAAAAATGGCTTATTAGTAAAAATAAACCATGGGGACTGGTTGGCGTACATATGTGAAAGGGCAGTCATAGCAAAGAACAGGCTACAGATGATTACAGAGCAGTGAAAAGTTAGAGGATGCATTTCAGTATCTTAGCAAGACGTCAATCTGATTTCTGTAGATTTGTCAGGTAGTATTTAGATAGGTCTTTCTACAGGTGGCTCTTGTTTTAAAGCTGAAATTTTAAGTATGCGCACTCTCTGCAATTCATACTGCTAGAATACCTTGAACATTTTTAATATTTGGCCTTTATAGTTCATGCATTCTTGTGAATAGTGTTTAATGCTGTTCAGGAATGGCATACATGCTTGCTCTTTTCTTAGAGTGATTTATTTTTCACTTTTTCACTCTTTTGTTTAAAAACAAAATCTTAAAAGGAGTGTGATAATTACCAGTTATTAACCTTCCTTTGCCACTAGTTGTGTTGAAAGCTGCCGTCACAAATGCTGTGAGCATTAAGAAATGTTTTAATTAGGTCATTAGATCCTGTGTGATTCAGTGATTGCCCAGCGAGAAATGCTAACAGGAAGAGGTGTAAACGGGCAGAGTCTTAATTCAGCAAAGCATTTATGCAGGTTCGCTAATAGGGCTTAAATCCTCCCTTGCAGTTGAGCATAGGCTTTGCTGTGTTAGAGCCTAAACCAGATTTCTACCTCAAATGGGGAGGCCTCAGCACCTGCAGAAGTAGCTGGTGCAGTGCAGCTGGTGAAGCTGGTGAGTTCTGGCTCTGTGGGCACTGTTTCTGTTAGCTGGAAGTGGTGCCGCATGGCGGTAACGTCTGCCTTGGTACTTCTCCTATGCTGTAATTTCTTCATTCAGAGTGTTGTTAGTTTGTTGGGGAAAAAAATTAAAAAAAGAAAAAAGGGGCGGGGGGCCGCCGCGGAAGGAAGGAAGGAAAAAAAATGAAAGGAGTAGGTAGTAAATTAGTAAATTCTGCCTCAGACTGGAAAATGACATCTTGTTTCTCATTTACTGCCCTGAGCTTCAATAGATGCTTTCACTGTGGCAGCATAAGCATGTATTTTTATCAATATAATAGAGCAATTCTCTGTGCAGTTTCCTAAAGGGCCCATTGACTGCCTGGATTTTCGTGTCTTCGCAGTGAATGGCTGAGAGCAGGAAATACTGGGTTGGATTTCAGAAGTCAAAAAACCCTTGACATTTGGCCAGGGGGATGTTTCTTTGGCCTGCTTTACTAAAAAGGGGAATAGCTTCAACATACTAATTTTTAGGAGATGTTTAGTAGCCACGAAATGTCATATCCTCTGCAATCACATTGTAGCAATTTTAGAGCACAATCAGTAAGATCAATGTTTTATCACATGTTCCCTGCCCACCTTTAAAAAGTGTTTTTCCAGGAAGGAAGATTTACTTAATGGTTGTACAGGTCAGTGTGCCCTGTGTCAGTCACAGCCTGGTAACTTTTGAACCTGTTGTTGAATTTGAGTATCAGAGGAGGAGAGGTCTTAAATTTTTTTCTTCACATTGTGAAAGCTGGGGCCCAGGTTTTCATAACCTTAAGGGTTTTTTTGTTTTGTTTTGTTTGGGGTTTGTTGGGTTTCTTTGGTTTGGTTTGGTTTTGGTTTTTTGGCGTTTTTTACAAGCAGAGATGAGGAAGACCTGAACCTCAAATGATGTATTGAGACAGTGCTTACAGAACCTTCCACAGCGCTCCGGTCTATTTATACCATCTGAAGTCTGGCTTTAATTGATGGATTTTTGTACCTTTTTAAGTGATCATAAATTATATGAATGCTTTACAGTCCAAAGTAATAAAAAATCTGAATTGTCACCATTTCTTTCTAATCGTATCAGAAGACAGATTCCTGAGTAAAGTATGCACATAAACTTTTAGCCCATTGAAATATGCATATATAATTTAATTTGCATCCATTAAATTCTTAGTTTCATTAATGATTTAAGGTTCTTTTGCAGTTGGATGGCTCTGTCACATTTTTTGCTTGATTGAATTGCCTATTCTATTTAAACCGGACTTGGTAATATTGCTTGTGTGTTACAGAACGATACTGGTAACTTTGTTAGATCTTTTATCAACACAACTAATTTATAACTGGCTGCAGTGTAGCCAGAGATATATTACAGTATAAGAATTCCCTGGAGTGGAAATTTTAAAGTACAAGTAAGATGGCAATTGCAGGGGATGTAGCTGGAAAGGTGAAGGAAATAAACCTGGGCACTGTACATCAAAAGAGCATTTTCATATTAGCATTGTGAAAAAGGCAGTAAACCCAATTTGTGGTTTCCTTATAAATAAAAATATTAACTGATATAACAAAGAGTTCTTTTTTTTTAATATTATGCTACAGCAAAACAATAAATGCAGATTATTTTGAACAAATTTTAAACAGTAGCAAACTAAATGAGTGAAGAGCCTTATTCTGCTGCTGGTCCAGTGCTGGCTTGGAAGCTGCTGTTGCTCCTGGGCTTTTTCTTTTTGCTGGGATTGTTCCTTTTGGAAGGTTGTAGGAGTATTCCCCCGCTAGGTGACTTCCCATGCCTCAGTTTACCCATGTTTTAAGAATTTAGGAATTCTTCTGGCATGTAATAAATACGGTTTTTAAAAGGTGGGTCCATAGGAGGCTGTTGCTGTTGGGATGCCATTAGGTCATATTTTCTCTTCATCTACTTTAACATCTCCAGTTACTATCAGTTTCTACTCGTTTCCTTAAAACTGGAGTGGTCTGCGTGATTCTATGATAACCCCATAATCCTGTCTGTGGTACAGACCAGGAAATGTGAAAAACAAAACAAAAAAACCCAAAGCTGCACAGGGCACATGCTGACTCCCTGGATGTGTTGTGGTGGAACTTGACCCTGTTCAGCGTTTATTTTCTCATGACAGTGGCTGGGTTTGGTGCTTTCAGAATTTGGGTGGACCTCCAGGAGCTCCTGACCCATCCTCACAATGTCTCTGGAGCGAAGGCTGGGTGAAAACAGAGCTACTTCAACACCTCCATCTCCTCCTTCACCCAGAAATGCAAATGCTTTTCTCCGGTATAGAGCAGCTCACAGAATCCTTATCCAGAATTTAACAAGAACCAGTGAAAACCTAACCCAAGGTGTTAGTGTCTGGTGGCCAGAAATAACCAGGAGAAAGACAAAACTGCAGAACAAACAGAAATTGCCTGCTTGTGTAGCACCCACCTTTCCAGGAGGTGGAGAAAACTCCCAGATTTAGGAGAGGTCCTTGTCTATTCAGAGCTACTTTATCTGTGGAGCAACTGTACCGTAGTTTCCAAGCACTGAAGAAACTAAACAAAGAAGCAACAGGCAACAGGGTCTGGAAAGTGGCAGCTTCTTTCCTGGAGAGAGCAAAGCTGCTGAGCAGGACGGCTCTTCCAGAACAGATACATGGAAGTGCTGGGCAGTGGGATATCCCTCCAAGGAAAAACAAAGACTGGGGACAAAATGTAGAGCAACAGGGTTTGTGGTAGGAATGGGTGAACTGAGGAGCCCAGTGTGTTAGTGTGCAGGCTGTTTGGTGGGATTTTATGATAACCATATTTAATTCCTGAGGTGGATGCTTTTTGCATCCAGGCTTGCGTCCTGCTTTTATTTGATCCTTCTTCCCTGCCTACATTGAGGGCTGAAATGGGAAGCCTATCTGGGCTATCTTTGCCAAGAGGTGGTTCGTAGTGAAGGATGTAAATGGATTGTAATTGCACATGAGGGCCCTGATCCTGTAGGTGCATGTGTTGGCTGTGGAAGAGAGTGGTCCCATTAAGGTTGTGGAACATGTTTGCTTCTTAAATGTAAATGTGTAGATTAATGTGCTTGCCTTGGTTATAGTGTGAGATGTTGGTTAGGGCCAGTATTGAGTTTCTTACAGAGGTGCTGTGGTTATAGAGAAACAAATACTAAAGAAGGAATAAGAGGGAAAGTGGACAGTTGCTGAGAACAGAGAAATCACATAGTGCTGAAAGATTCCCTTTTTACCGAGTATCCGATATTCTCAGAGAATGTACTGACACTTGCTCTTGCGTACAGCCAGTTTGCACTTTGATATTAATTGAACCAAGGACTAAAATTCCTGCTTTTTTGATTGATTTTTTTTTTTTTTTTAAATTTTAAACTGATTAATGTTTTCATTTGAATAGCACTGCTGACTCTGCAGAAGATGTGATCTTTTAATTAGCAGATGTCAGGATTAGCATTAATGTTGAGCTGTAATTAGCATTTGTACGCATAGCAAAAGACCTGGGCTCAGCTTGGCAGCAAGGAGAATGAAATTATAGGTAGTGGTGTAACTTGGCACTTTCCTGTATATCTGTAATGTGTTGTTTGGGGTTTTTTTTTAGTGAAACACACAAGTATCATGATCAAGGCATGAAGTCTAGCAGATTAATTGCTGATAGAAAAATTACATATAAATTTTTGGTATGTGTTCTTGCTAGTTAAATGATAAGTTTTGTTGGCCTAACAGAATTTATCTAATTGTCACACACACTGATGCTCTTAAATGGAATGGTGCAAAGTGGTAATGATTTCTTGGCTAACCATAGCAGCATAGAGACATGATGTGTCTGGGAATCGTATTTTGTGAGTAGAGCACACCTAACTGAAGCAGGTGACATTCAGGGCTGCTGGAGTCCTACTTCAGATTAATTTAAAGAACAAATGTACATTGACTTTATGCTCTTATTTGCAGAAGTGAGGGTTTATGTGAATGGGGCTGTATGTGAATGTAGGACAAAGCAAGAGGCAGGTCAGGATATACAGAGGGACCCAGGTACAGAAAGTAATGAAATCTGGATGTCTCCAAGGAAGGAGACTTTCCCTTTCCTGCTGATGAAAAAATCAGCATCATCCCAATTCAGTGAAAAGAAAACATCATTGACTAATGTAGGACTTAAAAGCTGATTATTGGTTATTGTGGGGAAATCTATTCAAGTAGCATTTAACCCATGTAAAGTAAAAATAGTCCTTTTTAATGCTACCAAGGTAATTGAAGACAATGGTGATTTCTGTGACCATTTGTCAAACAATTAGATAAAACTGAACGGCTCTGCTTTCTGATACACCAAAGGAAAAAAGAAAAGCTACTTGATTATAGACAGTTCAAGAGTGGATGTTTATTGGCAATTTTGGTGCTTGGTGGAAAAAAGGAGCCTTCTGTACAGCACATCTATGGTAATGCTCGTAATGTAATATAAAATTAGTTCCTAGGGCAGGATAGAAGAGCAGGATCCTATTCCTGCTCTTCTATCCTGCCCTAGGAACTAATTATTTTAATTTTTATTCAGGTTTTGGTTTCCTCACTGGATCTAAACGCCATTGGAATGGGGTTAATGATTCTGACCACCTTTAAGTGCTTTGAAATTCATCACTGACAAGTGTTGTATTAGAGTGATGAGTTGTTTCTGGTTGCCACTTCTTTGTGGTTTTAAACTCTATTGGAGATAAAAAGGATGAAGAAAAAGGCAAGTATTATGTATGTGAAGCTATGAAATGATGCTTTAAAAATTAAAATCTTTTGGGAGAAAACACAGAATTGAGCTTCAAATCTGTATTACTTTTTTTTCCTCTCCTCCTTTAAAGTTGAATGCTTCCAGGTAACAAAAATTTCAAATACTTGTAGCAGATGACAGGCTGCTCCCGTCTTGCATTTCCACCAGGGAGAAGCGATAAAGATTCAGCTGTCATCTTGCATGTATAAATAATGTTTGTATGCATAACTACTCCCCTCAAACCAACCTTCTCATGCATGCAACCCCCTTCTCAGATCTGTGGAAATAGCCATGAGTCATCCTAGGCACTTAATGTATGCTATTTCGGGTGGGGTTTTATGATTGCGTTTGCACTTCCCTCCAGTGCTTTCTTTCTGGAAGGAAAGAGAAATGCTATCAAACACCTTTTCAAGGTGTTTGACCTTTCCAGGGAAGAGTGTGGTACATGCACAGCAGTGTAAACCCTCACTGATCATTCAATAAAATCGCATTAAAAGCGATGGTGTGTCTGACTTGTCAAATGAAGAAGTAGTACATCTCACATTCCGGCTGAATAAATACAGCTCATAGCAGAGGGTAATGCTGTCATCATAACATAATTGAAATTATATTATTCCAATGTACAATTCAATAAAACTAACCACAGTAGTGGAGTTATCAATTTAAACTCAGTTAAAAGCAGTTCACATATTCGGTTCAAAATATTTCTGATGAATATCAGCTTTGGTAATACGATTTCCTTCATTCAGTAGCAGAAAATAAGTTTTTATCAGCCTGAAAGATCAGATAAACTGTTAAGAAAGTATTTGATCTTTGCACCATTGGCTTTAGCAGACTGACTCCTCAGTGGCAAGAGCACTTCGGGTTTTTTCAGTGTATGCCTTTCTGGTGCATTCCTTAAAAAAATAAATAAATAAAACCCAAATATGCTGGTGCATTACTTAATCACAGGTGTCCAAAGGAGCCGGGTCCTTTTTTGCTTGAAGCAGCCACTGCTAGTTGTAGGCGTGATTATTTGTCATATAAATGTATGGCTCCAACTCTTCTAAACCAGAGGAAGGAGTCTGTGGTAATTACTTGGGGTTTTCCTAGTGTAATTAGCAAGTAATCTGCTGTGACATCTAAGTACAAAGTATGTAGTCAGTGTGTGAGTAAATATGTTGTTTGGTGAATTTTAAAGCAATGTTGCCCTTCTTTTAAGTGGTATTGCAGGAAAGCCTTTTGCATACACTGGTGCTCAAGGCTATTTTTTCTCGGGTCATTCTGTGTACAAGGAAGATCAGTGAAGCTAGTGAAGGGTCTAGAGAACAAATGTTATGAGGAGCATCTGAGGAAACCGGTTTTTTTTAGCCTGGAGAAGAGGAGGCTGAAGGGAGTCCATATCACTCTCTACAACTACCTGAAAGGAGGTTGTAGGGAGGTGGGTGTATGTCTCTTTTCCTGAGTAACAAGTGGTAGGACAGGAGGAAATGGCCTCAAGTGGCACCAGGGGAGGTATAGATTGGATATTAGGAAAAATTTCTTCACTGAAAGGATTATGAAGCATTGGAACAGGCTGCCCAGGGAATTGGTTGGGTACCATCCCTAGAAGTATGTAAAAAATGTGTAGCTGTGGCATTTAGGGACATGGTCTAGTGGTAGACTTGGCAGTGCTAGGTTAGTAGTTGGGCTCTTATGATCTTAAAGGTCTTTTCCAACTAAAATGGTTTTATTATTATATGCTTCTAAGAGATCATTGAAACATGAGGATGCAACAGCATAAATTATTTCACATGAGGGGAGGTGAGAATATGTTGGCATGTTTCTTCCTCATGTTCCTCATGGATCAGTACTGCAGTCCTAAGGCTAACACTGTCCTTTTTCTTTCCCATCTCCTTCTGTTTTTTCTTTCCTTCCTGCTTTAAATCCACTTTTAAGAGGGCAGGACAGCAGTTAATAGTTTGAAGATTTAGATCTTGCAGTAAGTTTACTTGTTTGTTGGTTCTGTTTCAGAATAGTTATCAACTGCTTGTACACCAGTGCTGCTCTCTCTATAGGAGTCTTAGAAAAAAATTCATGTGTCAAAGAAAAACAGATCCAGTGTGCTTTATTATTCCTCTCACCCCCCCACGCCCCAAGAGTTGTGCTTGATCCTTTCTGTTTTATATATAGCTTTTACAAAAAAATATTTTCCCCCCACCTGTCTGCTCTGCTTTTGTGCTTACTTCCCCAAATTGCCATACTTGTTCTGTGTTTATGTGTATCCTCCTGCTTTGTGGCAAGGGTTTTACAAAACCCCTTGCAGTAGGAGCAAGCCAGCTCTGTGCAACCTGCTGAGCAGGCTGGAGATCCTTGCTCTGTCTGAGATTGCTTTATCACACTGAAACTGAGATATAAGACATATTCCATGTTGTTTCTAAATATGATAGCAAGGATGCAATTGAGAGCTGTAACCATGAAACAAAACCATATTTTTGTGTGTGTGTGTGTGTTTTTTGTTTAACGTTTTAAGTTTGAGTCTTTGCATTTGACTAAATTATATTCCTGCTTGGCTTCTAAGGATGCAAACCATTTTCTTCTTTCAGCAGCACGTCTATGTGATTTCAGAGTGAGGAAGAAAACAAAATGAGCTCATGGTGAACATTATTCCTCCTTGAAACAGTCTGAATACTTCAATTTATCATACCATTCTAGTTAAAAGGAGGGCTGTACCCTGAAAAAACAGGAAATGAGCAGTCTCTGCACCTGCTCATGGGCAAGACCTTATTTAGCAGGCTATACCTAATGTTCTTTTATCTGTCATTGCATAAATACCATACTGTCTGAGTTGGTGGTACCCTACCTGTGGCAAATATAGCTGCTACGCCACCTTGTTTTCTTTGAGTGGGTCATTTAATGCTGTAAATGACTTGGGGAAGGAGAACTCGAGCAATGAGTTAAGGGTTGTCCTGGGAATGGGACTTGGTGATTGAAGGCATTCAAGCCTGGCTGGCCACAAATGTAAGTAACTTGCAGTTAGGAGTGTAACCTGGAGTTTGCTGTTAATGGTACCTTTGGTAAGGCTGTTTTGGAAGCAAATTTCCAATTTCATGCATGCTATCAGAGATTGTTATATGGGTTTGTTGTGGTTTTTTTACACTAGGGGATCTGCAAGAGTGTTGAGGAATTTTTATGATACCCCTTGAAGTGAATTAAACAAACATTTGTGTTTAAATACAAAAGAAAAATCTAATGAGGAGTGCATTGGTTCTACATGGAGTCTGGAAGGATGCATCAGGAGCAGGTTCCTTATCTACACTGGCACCAGCACCAATCCCAGGAGTGGTTTCTTGGGGCTCTCAGCCTGACCTTTGCTGCCCAAAGGTGGCCCCTGGGGGCTCCCATTCCAGGATGGCTAGGAGACAATGCTGAAGCTGTTTCTTATCTCATCACCCAGGGAAACTTTACTCCCTTGCAAGGAGTATTTTCATCCCTGGCATTCCTGCATCCAGCCAGTTTAACCCCTTGTTGTATTTGGGCGGCCTTGCCCTTTGTGCCAGGTCCTTCCTTGGTCACAAATGACTACTGCTGAGTAGTGAGAATTAGAGTTTCCCCTTCAAAAGCAACCCTTGCACAGTACTGAGCTGAATGACCATTAATTTCATGGAGGAGACCACACTCTATGCCATGCCATCAGTATGCTTGCTTTGCTACATCAAGAATGGAGTTTAAAACGTTACAGCCCTTTCATGAGCTACTGCTTCCTGCCCTCTTGATTGTAGAAGTTAGTCTTTTTCAGACAGGAGATATTTTTTTTTTAAAAAAAAGGTTTCCTTTGCTCTTCTCCGCTGTATGACCTCCACTCACTTCTGCCTGATTTAGGATTTGTTGCAAACTCTGGAAGAACATTTTAAACCCACAGGGAAGCCGGCTCCCTCCCTGGGGCCTGGGTCTGAGATGTTACTAGAAACATCCCTTGTCTGGTGCCGCCTGTGATTGCTGCCCGTTGCTGCTCTTCCAAGTGGCCAGTGCTGATGTCCAAATGACAAGAAGTCCGAGGGCAACGAAGAGAGACCTCAGGGCCTCGGGGCGACTGGCTGAGGGATCAGGAGCACAGACATGTTTGCTTCTGCACTGCCAGTTGCAGGGAACGATGGGGCATGTAATTGGAAGATGACACAGATCAATACCTGGCTCCAGGCCTGGTGTCAGTGGCTGAATTTGGGGTTTTTTGATCACAGGTCAGTTGACACAGCACCAGGCCTGTTGGCAAGAGATGGGGTTCACCTGTCTCACAGGGGGAGAAGAGTCCTAGGCCAGGATTTAGCAGGGCTTGTTGAGAGAGCTTTAAGCTAGATCTGAAGTGTGCAGGGAATAAACCCAAGCTCACTAGAGATGAGCCTGGGGCAGCATGCCAGGGTTGGAGGCAAGATCGATAACACAGCTGAAGTGCATCTGTGCCAATGCCCAAAGCATGGGCAGCAAACAGGAGGAGCTGGAAGTCATCGTGCAGCAGGAAGACTGTGACATAACAGTCATCATGGAAACACGGTGGGATGACTCACATGACTGGAGTGCTGCAGTGGATGGCTACAAAGACTTCAGAAGGGATAGACAAGGAAGGAAAGGCAGCAAAGTAGCTCTGTATGTCAGGGAGTGTTTTGACTGCCTAGAGCTGAACAACCACGACACTGGAGTTTAATGTTTATGGATAAAAATCCAGGGGAGGGCCAACAAGGCAGATTTCCTGGTGGGAGTCTGTTATAGACCACCCAGCCAGAATGAAGAGACAGATGAAACAGCACAAGCAGTGGGGACAAGTCTTACAATCACCAGCCTTTGTTCTCGTGGGGGACCACAACCTATGGATGCCTGCTGGACACACAACACAGCGGACAGGGAACAGCCCAGGAGGTTCCTGGAGTGTGCAGAAGACACTTCCTGACAGAGCCGGTCAGGGAGCCAGCCAGGGGGGATGCCCCTCAGGACTTGCTGGTTACAAATAGGGAAGGACTGGTGGGTGGGTAATGTGGTGGTCAGAGGACATCCTGGGCACAATGAGCACGAGATGTTATTGGAGAAGTAAGGAGGGGGCTCAGCAGAACCTCTGCCTTGGACTTCCAGAGGGCTGACTGAGGCCAAGAGCCTGGTTGGCAGAGTCCCTTGGGAGGCTGTCCTGAAGGGCCGAGGGGTCCAGGAGGGCTGCACATTCTTCGAGAAGGTAATCTTAAAGGCACAGCAGCAGGCTGTCCCCATGTGCAGAAAGATAAGCCAGCTGGAAAGACCAGCCTGGCCTGAAAGAGAGCTTTGGCTGGAACTTGGGTTGGCAGGGGGGAAGGAGAGTTTGGCACCTTTGGAAGAAGGGACGGGCAGCTCTGGAGGACTATAAGGATGTCATGAGCATAAGCAGGGCAAGGTTTAGAGAGGTGGAAGCCTAGCTAGGAACTCAGGCTGGCCACTGCCATAAAAGATAACAAAAAATGTTTTTAAAAATACATTAGAAACAGAAGGAGTGCCAAGGATAATCATCCTTTATTGGATGCAGCAGGGGACATTGCCACAAGGGTTGAGGAGGAGGCTGAGGTACTTAATGCTTTCTTTACCTCACTCTTTAATAGAAAGACCAGCTTCCCTCAGGTAACTCAGCCCCCTGAGCTGGAAGATGGGGATGAGGAGGAGCAGAATGAAGCCGCCACAGTCCAGGAGGAAACAGCCAGTGACCTGCTGCTCCACTTGGACATGCACAGGTCTATGGGGCTGGATGGGATCCACCCAAGGGAGCTGGAGGAGGAGCCCTCCAAGCCAGTCCATCATTTATCAATGTCCTGGCTAACTGGGGAGGTCCCAGTTAATTGGAGGTTAGGCAATATGACACCCATCTACAAGAAGCGCAGGAAGGAGAATCCAGGGAACTACAGGCCTGTCAGCCTGACCTCGGTGCCAGGGAAGGTTCTGGAGCAGATCAGCCTGAGCATCATCACGTGGCTTGTGTAGGACAACCAGGGGATCAGTCCCATCCAGCACGGGGTTATGCAAGGCAGGTCCTGCCTGACAGACCTGATTTCCTTCTACAGCAAGATGACCTGCCTAGTGGATGAGGGAAAGGCTGTGGATGTTTTCTACTTGAACCTTAGTAAAGCCTTTGACACTGACTCCCACAGCATCCTCCTGGAGAAACTGGCTGCTCATGGCTTGGGCAGGGGTACTCTGTGCTGGGTTGAAGGTTTATGGATGGCTGAGCCCAGAGAGTTGTGGTGAATGGAGTTACATCCAGTTGAAGGCCAGTCACAAGAGGTGTTCCCTGGGGCTCTGTACTGGGGCCAGTCCTGTTCATTATCTGTATTGACCGTCTGGATGAGGGGATGGCGGGCACCTTCAGTAGTAAGTGTAGAGGACTGAAGGCAGTGGGTTGATGAGCATTGATAACATGCAGCTGTGGCCTTGCCTCAGAGGCAGTGGGTTG
>JAVJGJ010000001.1:64279929-64293677 GCA_035590215.1 Microhierax caerulescens
CCTGGCTGGTATCTGAAACAGGGTGGCCAGCAGGACCAGGGCAGTGATTGTCCCCCTGTACCCAGCACTGGTGAGGCTGCATCTCAAATACTGTGTTCAGTTTTGGAACCTTCACTTCAAGAGGTATGTGGAGGTTCTGCAGTGTGCCCAGAGAGGGACAATGAAGCTGGTGAAGGGTCTAGAGCACAAGTCTTATGACTAGCAGGTGAAAGGATTGGCGTTGTTTACCCTGGAGAAGAGGAGTCTCGGGGAGGATGTTACTGCTTTCTGTAACTCCCTGAAAGGAGGTTGTAGGCAGGTGAGGGTAGGTCTCTTCTTCCAGGTAACTAGTGACAGGACAGGAGGAAAGGGCCTCAAGTTATGCCAGAGGAGGTTTAAGATTGTATATTGGGAAAACCTTCACTGAAAGGGTGGTGAAGCATTTGAACAAGCTGCCCAGGGAGGCAGTGGAATCACTGTCCCTGTAGGTATTTAAAAAACGTGTAGATATGGAGCTTAGCGACATGGTTTAGTTATGGACTTGGCAGTCCTGAATTAATGGTTGGACTGGATAATCTGAAAGATCTTTTCCAACCTAAATGATTCTATGAACAGTCTCTAGCTGGTGGTACTTACCTGTGCAGCATACTAACATAATCTCTTCCAAAGGTTTAGTTGATTTAAACATACTTTCACAGCTGTGCTCAAATGTTGTAAAGTTGCTGAATTTTGTGGAGCACAATTCTCTTGCTATCTCGTCATTCAGAATTTTTATCAAGATTTTTTTTGTTTTGTTATGACTTTGAAATTTTGAAAAGTGCAGCTGATACATTCACATCTACTGAGCCCTGACAATGACACAATTTGAGACACAAATGCTTGTCTGACAGTATCCTTGTGAGCCTCTTTGGTCATGCCATGATGCTGTTCTGTAAAAGGAGTAAAAAGCTGGGGCTCATTCAAATGATAGCAATAGAAATCAAAATAGATCATTTGACATTTCACTGAGGGGAAACACTGCTGCAGAAGTAACAGCACACCCAGGGTTCAGTATGCCATCAACTTGATCTTGTTTATTAACGTGGATGTATAGATACGGTATTTTGCTTGAGTGAATGAGGTTGGTGAAGCTGCTGGATCTCTCTTGGCTTGGAGATGTGATGTGTTGGGAGCAGAGAGCCTGCAGGTGCTATGGTACTGGAGGAATGATATCATGCAATGTCTTCAGGCCTTCTGCAAGTCTGGGGATGAAACAGAAGCAGAAGTGAGCCCTGTGTAAAGAAGCCTGTGTATGGATATGAGAGTGGTTTACTTGAGAGGTGATCAGTGTGCAGAGGAATTACTGTATCAGATGAGATAAGCTAAGGTTCAGCACTCTGAGAGGTAGAAAAAGCTGCAGTTGTAGAAACTGCACGTGTATAAGCTGTGATAGTTTGGCTGCTTTCACCTCCTGGGACTCAGTTATTTGAGCAGGTGGCAGGAAGAAGCTTGTGGTGTGGGTGCATGTGCAAATTCATTAGCTTGAGAAAAGATTCCCATCTTAATGATATTGGATCAGTTATTTGAGGCAGAACGCTGACCTTTCCCATTTTTTGGTGTTCTGGCCCCTCGCAGGAGTAGTCATCGGAAAGGGTGCTGCTCTGCTCTGCCAGGCAAAGCTGGAAGGCTCTTCTTCCTTCCACCTCAGTAATAGCACTTGTCATCTGGCCGTGCAAGTGGATTTTTACACAGCTCAGCATGCTTTCCAGCAGACACGAAAATATTAATTATAATGCTGTAAAAATTAATTGAAACACAGCATAATCTTTGTTAAGTAAGGTCACTTAAATTGCCTTAAAATAGACCCCTCAAGAAACAAGATGAAATCTCTCGACAGAGAAGCTTGGCAGATTTCCTGTGCCAGTCCTCTTGAGATGCTTCCTGTTGCCATTAAAGTGCATTCAGTATTTCTGTGTTTTCCCTTAGAGCACCTGCCATTCGGAGCAGCTTTCCTATCCTACTCATCTCTGCTAACCTGTTACAGTGTTTTGCAGTGGTGATGGGAGCCAAGCACTAACTGTTGTCTGTGGGAGAAGACATGAAACCATGAGGATGTGGATGGAGATCCAGTCTGGTAGTTCTTTGATTCCCACAGATCTAATACTTGAATTACCTGTGATGACCTTGCAAGGCTTTGGAACAGAGCTGGCACAAAACATTTGGTCATTAGTGTCTACCCAGCGCCTACGAAACGGGTCTGGCGAAGTGGGTAGAAACATAAAATCCCACCTGCTTTCCAGTAACTCCTGTCCAACTGGTTTTTAGGAATGGCAGTAGTGTGTTTTTAATCCCATTTCAAGCCAGCCCATACTAAATCTGGTTAGATTTGGAAGCAGAATGCATGTTTATGCTAAAGTTTGTTCTTATTTCATTGAAGTGGCTATAAATTATACAAATAAATATAATATGTTTCAGAAACACTTTTTCTTGCAAGTAGATGGCCTATAACTTCAGGGCCACAGTGGGATGCAAGCTAGCATTTTAAGGATATTGCCAGTGATGCAGTTACTTTACAAGAAATTCAGGCTCCCATACGGTGCAGTAAACCTTTACTTCCAGAGGCTGCATGAATGGGTTCTCTGACAGTTTGTGATTTTGGCTGACACCTGCTGCATTTTGTTTTAAGTTAAACTGCTGTCTGGAAAGGTAAAACAATTTTCTGCAGTCAGAGAAGATCCAACTGGACCAAACAAGCTTCCCTGCATATAACAGTGTGACCTTTTTCCAGCTCTGGTTTTCTCTTTCGATCTTTATGAAGTCCTTGTCTCTGACCAGAGATCAATGGCCTGCAGAAATAGTAACCTTCAAGTGTAAGGGGAAAAAAATAAGAAAGAAAAGAAATCAGAGCTTCAGGTGAGCAAGATGAGAGCACGGGTGGAGGAGCTGCAGTGTTGTCTGGATGCTGTGATGCTCTGTGCCTTTCACCCCTGTGCTCCAAGGACAAGCCCTTCTGCAACAGTGTTTGTTTGGGGTTTTCTTTCTTTCCTGTTGATAAAATCTGTGGGGAGGAAATTGGTATGTGTGAGGCTGACTGTTCTAAAGCTAATAGAAAGAGGTTGCTTGAATCATGGCTCGGTGAGAAATAAGGCCCTGTGTTAGTGCTTCTAAGGTGCTGGCAGCTGCTTACAAAAGCACATCTGGGAAGCAAGTGGAGAGAAGTGGTTTCTGTAAGCAGGGCCAGAAGAGGAACACCCACAGTTTTGCAGGACTGGGACCTGCACATTTTGAGCAGAAGACTATTTAAAACATATCCTTAGCATTTAAAAAGAAGAGTGGTAAACTCATGGTGTCCTCCTTCCCCTTTCCAGAGGGCTATGTATAGGCAGGGCTGTGCAGGCAGTTCATTATTGCACCATGGTGGAGTAAACGTCTTGTAAATGTTGGGAATGGTGATTAAGAATGTGATTAATAGCCAGTCCCCTTTCCCACACAGAGCTAGTTTTAGGTAAAGGGCTACAGGGCTTCAGTGGGGAGAGGAGAGATTTCAGACCAGAGGCAGCCTGCACTGGGGATGGTTTCTGCCTTTTGTTCACTTGCTTTTCTTTTCAATAAAAATTCTATTCTGTCATTTCGGAAGGAGCTTCCTAAGGGAGAGAGGATAGCAGCATTGTGTGTGAATTTTTAGTTTGCTCATATGGTAGAGCTTTAAGAATAAAAATTTGGACAGCTTAACACTTGAAGTTTTTCTATGATTTTGGTTGATGTAAAGGTAACTTTACTGTGGACTCTAGGCTGGCATGGTCTCTGGACTCATGCAGCAGCCGGGGAAGGGACTATGTTGCAAACTGCACTGATTGATGTCAGCAGTTTGTTTGGTTTGTTAGGCTTTCAGGAGGCATGCCTAGCCATGTAGAACTTGAAGCAAGCAGAAATCTGAAAATAAGACAGCAACCTCCTCTTAGATCTGGCTTCACACAATGCATCTGAAGTGTGCTGTATCAAGGTTTTTTGTTTTTTTTTTTTAAATGTGGCTAAACTTTGCAAGAAAAGAGCAATCAGACTTCATGTTGTGATGACAAAGGGTGGATCCACTTCAGAGTGATTAGCAGCTTAGGTTATCCCCAGCGATTGCCATGCTGTAAATATTCTGTCCTCCTCACCCTGAAGTCAGCAGCCTATAACCCTTTTAGAGAAGAAATGCAACAAGGTTGTGAGCCAGCAGACCTGTTTGGAAACTTATTCTTCCTCTGTTGTTGGGCGTTAGAGCATGAAAAACAAATTAAAAGGCTCCATCATAGGATATTATTACTAGCTTATGATGCAACTTAGCTTCTGAAAGACAGTCTGTTATAACAATTTCTTCTGGCTGCTGACAGCTTGCCAGGTGCTTGGAAATATCAGCTACTGCCCCAGGATATATGGAGAGGTTATGGTTTAATTCTCAGGCCTTCTGTGCTCTCCATGAGTGGAGCTTAGCGGGGAGTTGGGCCCAGAGGTCTTGCACCCAGCTTGTGTTCCTCAGCATTATCTTTAGCCTACATGAACGGTGCTCTTGCAGACCGTGCTGTTTTGTTGGACTGTGGGTTTTGGTGCATTACAGTCTCTTGTGCTGGTAGTCAGTTTTGGTTTTGGCTTTACCGAGTCCTTTGGAATCTGTTCATATGCTGCCACTCCAATTTTTTTTTTTTTTTCCTTTCTTTCCCCCCCTTTTAAGGAGGGGCCTGCTTAGCCTTGCTGGTATGTTTGGTGACTGTATAATTAGAAAGCTAAAAATAATGTACTGAAAACAGCAGTTTCAGAGGAGGCATCCCAGTTGGCAATACTGGGCTCTGACTCACATTTGGTTTGCTAAGGGCTGAGCTGGTTGAAGATGGGAGTGGGTATTAAGTGTTGCCTTTCTGAGCAGTTAGTGTTTGACTGTGTGGTGCAATGTAGCTGAGATCTGGCCACACAGACCCAGCTCTGATAACACCAGTGTGATGAGGATGGAGATTTATTGCACTCTGTGTTTGTTTAGGATTTATTACGATGCTTACCAAAACCCTACCCAGTACTCTTAAGTATCTTGGTGCTAGCAGCGATGAAACAAATCAAAGAACAAACCTCCCCATCTTTGTCTGACAGCCAACAGATCTCAGCTTTATCAGCAGTAATGTTTTTATCCTTAAAGACAGTACTGCAAGCGGTATTCTTTAATTTTTTTTTAAATTACTATTATTTTGCTTCCTTCTGTGCAGTGACAGGCCATAGATTCCTTTCTCTTGGACTGGTTTTTATTGTTTGTAGTATGCCAATTCCCAGAATCTGAACCCAGATCATTAATGCTGGTTCTTTACAAACCCACTGTAAGAAAGGAACTCCCTTAAATACCGCAGAAGCCTGTTTTACCACCTTGCTTTATAATTTGAATATGTGCTCTTCTGGGATAGAGTTTGAATGAAGGAAAAGGCAAATTCTGAAGTAAAGATTTCGTACTATGCTGTTGCACCAGGTGAAAATCCCTGTTGTTGCTGATTTGTTGCCCTTTTTATAGTGTGTTTTCCAGTATGCACTCTTTTTCATCAGGTCCCAGCCTTTAGATTCATGTGGTCCTAGAGGAACCTCAGCACGTGGCTGCTTCACCTTGTAACTGTGTGGAAAACTTTTAATTATGGATCTTAAAAATGGTGGCACCCAAATACAAGCAGAAAAAGTCCCAGAGCTGTTAGCCTTGTTTGTCTGTTCTGTGAATAGCTTACCTGATCTGGGGGCTGATTTGTGACCTTCAAGCACTGAACACCGGAGATGCTGTCAGGATGGTGGGAAGTCAGATCTGGCTTTATATAAATCTAAATGCGCAAAAGCTCATAGGGTTTAACTTATTTAGTTATTTATCCCCTGCACTGTCACTTTACTGGTGACCAGATTCAGTGAACTGCAGAGGAGGGGTACCTACTTAAGTCTGCCTTGTTCTGAACAGTTTCTTTCAAACTTTATTTCACCTCTTAGTTGAAATAGGGAGTAAATGTACAGCTATGATTTGTGAGCTCAGCCTAGCTCAAATGATAACAGGTTGTTAAATGTGCTGCCACTGGGTTTTGAAGGGAAGCAATTGCAGCCTAGTGCTGGGACCGTGGAACTTCCTGTAAATGGTGATTAGTGATAATAAATAAAAATGCATGAGGAAAAGGTTTCGGCTAAAGACTTTAAACCCTCACTACAAGTGCTGCTTGTTAAAATCTCTGAGACTGCTTTGCTTTATATATACACCACTTCTGGACATCCTCATTTCCCAGTGGATTGGCTGATCCGATGCACAGGTCTGAGATCGTGCTGTAAGAGCAGCCGAGGGCCATCTGCCCACTGGACTGAATGTGGAGATACATCTATGTGTACCTGCAGAGCAGAAGGTAGAGACATTGGGCCTGAGCAAGCCCTAAATTGACCTGGACCTGTGTTGCATCATCTGCCAGGCTAGTGCATCTGCCTTCTGTGTGTCCACAGCACAAGCAGGATGTTGTTCCTGCATGTAGCTTGGTTTCTCCTAGCAGGAGGTCCTCAGGAGCACTGCTTCCAGGATAACCTAGTTATGAGTGGGTCCCTGGGTCCCAGATGTGCTCCTGCATCCCTGCAGTTGTGGTTCCCAGGTTTTTTTAACAATAAGTTTTGGGTTTGCATGCCAGTGTGACAGTTAATCTAGGGGCTGGTCATACTGATCGTGCAGCTGATGATATTGATGGTGGGTGTCACCACAGGCTTAACAGTGGAAGGCTGCACACTGGTTTAGGGAAAGACGGGCCTCAAAATGGGGTGGATCCAGCCTCTGCTAATGATAATAAGCTATGGAGCAAAGACTAGAGGCAAACAGCATGAACCCTGAAATCTGGCAGCTGCCTGAGTTGGCTGAGAATGTGTTGGGCAGTCCAAGTCCATGTGCAGCAGAGAGTTTCCCTGCAGGGTGGTGGTGAAGTAGTGTGTTTTCCTGCATTTGGGGCTGGGCTCACATAGTTTCCTTGGAAGAAAAATGACTGTGTCTTGTCTTGGCTAAGCTTTAAGGAAGAAAAAGAGGGCTGCTGTTCTCAGTGGACTTGTCCCAGTGGGCAGGGTTGGGTGCTCTGGATCACAGCACACAGCCAAAACCTGGCATTTCTGGCCCTGTGATAGTTTGCCTTCCGTAAGAAGTAGGAGTTTGAATTTATTCTTGCTGAGTCAGTAAAATAAGGTGTAACTGTTTTGGGGAGGGAAGAAGAGGCATGTAGATGTATTTATCTGGGTGGCCATGGGTCACTTCTTCATTGCTGGAGCACAGTGTGGCTCTTTCACTTATTTATTTGCTAAATAAAAAGCTACACAATTTTGGAGGAAAGGCTGAGAATGCTGATTTGTTACCTGAATGCCTTCCACATCCATGCTGTGCACAGGCAGATGCATCTTTGTATCCGGTTTTTAAATTCTAATCCGTGACGTTGTACATGAGGTGTGGGATGTTGGCTGACATTTCAGCTCACTTCGTATTATGTTATTTTTAATCAGAAGTTAGTGCTCAACTTTAAATAAACACTGGTGAGTCAACTTCACTGGTCCCATCGAGTGGTAATAAGGATTGTGATTTCATTCTTTGCAGCATCATTAGTTGCAATGCCTATAAGTGATATTTTAACCATTAACTTTTGACACCGTAAACTCATTTTTGAGAATTCTTAACAAAAATTATATGCAGAAGTGTTTCTTTGTGTCCAGGATCATGTTTGCAGTTGACAGGAATCAAATATTTTGCTGCCCAGGCTATAGGTGGATTACTGACCTCACAGAAATCAGTGATTTTTATGAGTGATTTTGTAGTCTTTGGCCATTCCTGTCCTCCAGTGTCAGCAAGCTTCTTAGAAAAGAGGAAAACTTCAAAAGGAGGACTGTGCTATATCAGAGCTCTTAATTAAATTATTGAAACTTGTCTTTCCTATCCTGTTTTCCAAATTACCTTGTAACTAATCTTTAAACTGAATACAAAATCTGCAGGCCACCTGCAAGAAGGAGGATTATTTCCATTTAATAATATTTTCTTAGCAAAGATACAAAAGAAATGCCCCACAGAGTTAATCACAAATATCCATTGAGAACAAACATGCAAAATGTTACATCAACAGTGTTCCTATGTATGCAGCACTCCAAGTTCCGCTGCTATTAATAATATGTTCAGAAGGCATGGGTGTGCAAAGGAATGGAGATGTTATATGCATATATATATTTTTATATATACCCACCAACTGTATAACCTACATGCTAGACTTTACATATATCTGGATCGGTTTCACCCTACTGCTGCCTGCAAGACATCTGGGACTTAATTATATGTTAGAGGATCTTTGCAGTGTCAAATGGTGAATATGTTACTAAAAGGAAGAGCTTGGCAGTGGCACAAGCTACAATCAGGAGTGTGAACTATAAAATGTTGGGTGATGACTTGTCTTTGACAAGCTTGGTTGCCACATGTGCACCCCAAACCATCCTGGCTGCAGGTGGAAATATAGTTAGGTCATCAGAGGGAGGATGAATGTGTAGCCACCTGAAGTTTACTTAGATAATGAACAGTTCCCATACAGAAAATCATCCTTAAAAGCTGAGTCCTGGGGATTTCTTCAGAAGAGAACCTGCAGTTGATTTTGCCCCCAGCAGCAAACCAATTTGCTTGTGAGAGCTGGTGAACAAGCTGCCTGCTATAGGCTGTGAAGGAAGCAGCATTGTGAATTGCTGCAAAGAGTTGAACTCTGAAAAAAACACATTTTTTCATGTCAATACTGGGTTACTTAGGTTGTCCTTGGCACTGCAAAACTGCTTTTGCCTCCCTACCCCCCCTCCCATTTTATTCTGTATTATACAAGACTACCTCTATGGAGGAGAGAAAATTCACTATAATGAAAGCACCCCTCTCGGTTCCAACCTGTTTTGTTGGACTTTTTTGTTTTTCTTTAGAGTTTTATAAACATCTGTGCTCGAGCTGAGCTTTCAGTGCTCCTATATAGAACTCTGTGGGTATCTCCTTTACAGACAGGTGCAGCTCTGGCAGTTATCTGCAGCTACAACCATTCCCAAAATATTTTTGGGCGCTTTCTGTAAGAGGAGTTACCTGTGTTTGACTTCTCTGATGGAGGAAATATTTCATGATCTAGCAACTTTTAATTCTTCACTGCCCTGCTAGCACGCAGAGTCAGCTCAGATCCCAGCATGGGGCATTGCAACCGGTGTTTGGCTTAAAGGCAGGAGAGTGGGGCTATCTAAATCATCCCACTGCCTGCTCTGTGCTCCTGGCTGGCCACGTTTTTCCCCTGTTGTTCAGCATTCATCAAAACACAGCCCTTGGAGAATGGATTTGCTGTGCTCTGCAGAAGCCTCCTGTGGCACTCATTTCAGCCAGAAAGAGCAGCAGCATCCCGTCCTGGCTCAGTGCTTGGAGGATGCTCAGGCTAGACTATCTGTTGGGATGTGAGGATGGATCTTTACTTGACACCTTAGTGCCTGTACTTGATGCAGAGAATAATGTATGTACTCTCCACCAGCTTGCAGTGATCAGATTACTGTTTGCATACATAGGTATGTGCATTGCATATACATGGCTGCAAAATCTGGGTGCAACCAAATTGGCACAGCTTTCTCCCTTACTAGGATGTTGTCTTTCCTGTAATAACCCCAAATGTGCCTATTTGCTTTGCAGGTCCCGGGGTGATAACTTAAGATGGTCTTACTTGCTGGGCAATTTGAAATTCTAATGTTAATCAGAATTTTTAAGCGGCTGCTTCTGGACAAGAGACAGGATGCCAAAATCAACATTTATCCATTAAAGTCAATCTTAATTACTACAAAGCCAAGCATTGTCTGTTCAGGCCACAAGCTTCACGTTTGGTTTCCTTTTTATTGCTTATTTTTTGCTTCTAGTTCTTTATAATGAAAGTTTATTTCTTTATAATGAACTACGTTCGTATTTCCTTAATTTTTTAAAAAACTGATTTTTAATATATATTAGATCCTTTTTTTTCAGGGGAGTGACTTAGTTTTGCTGAAAATGGAAATCCAGATTCAATAATATTTTTTTTTCCTCTCTGTTTTCAGTTTCTTGGTGCAGACCAATCCTCTTTCTCCTTTTAATCCAGAAATAATAGCTTTTTCAGAGTACTCTGTCTGCTTGAAATGCTGTATCTACCAGCTTGACCAGATTCCTCTTCAATGTAATCAGCACAGATGTCATACACTACCTTTCTTCTCTCTGGGTTTGAGGCTACAGTGATTTTAATGGGTTTAAAGACAACTTCAGTATTAATAACAGCAGTGTTCATTTATTTCTATTGCTTCTGACAGGTTATGCAGATATTGCAGTTATTGTAACATTGTGTGTGCTTCAGATATCAGATGTCCTTTGATAATTTTACAAGATATGTTTTGCCTAATTATTTTGTCCCTAGGTAATTCGGGCTGTCCTTGACGTCAGGGCAGCACAGGGTGCACGTGCCGTGGATTCCTGGGAAGGGATTTAAATTCCTGGGCTTGCTGGGGCTTGCAGAAATAGCAGCTTCTTGCTTCAGATATGAACCAGCAGCATCTCTGCTGTCCGTGCCCCAACAGGTCTAGGGGTGCTCAGCTGCTGCTCCCCCTTGGATCTTCTGGGCCTTGGTGGGATGGTGGCTCTGGCTCTCCCTGCTAGCCATGGGTGACAGCAGGCAGTGCCCCTCTCCAGCCCTATCCCTGCTCTCCTGGGCTAAATCTTTAGCTTGTAATGCTGGAGGATTTCCCTTGAAAGGGCTTGAGGAAGGGAAGATGCTGTGGACAGACAGAAAAAGTGGCCTTTCTTGGGGTTTTAATGTGTTAACTGCAATCAGCAGTCAGGTGTTAGTTGGGTTGTTCTTGTTTGATGCTAGCATGCACAGTGGAAGTTCTTAAATTCCTGGTTTCTTCGTTGTTTGTTTTATTTTGTTTTATTTTACTTGTGTTTGAGACTATGCGGAGCAAAGGATTTATTTAAAAATGCCAACAGAAATAAGCAAAAGTAGAAAATGGAATTAAAATGTGATGGAGGCAGAAGCTAAGAAATTAATCAATTTAAATGAAGGAAAAAGTTTATTAAAAGTGGGAATTGGCAAAAGATACTTAAAAAAATAAGAAGGCACCTCTCCTTACCAGCGGAGCCAGGCACACCCAGCTGTCCTGATGGCAGGCTTTTCTGCAGGAGTAAGGTCTGTGTGGAAAGTCTTGGCACAGGGCAGCCGGGGTTTTGTTGGCCTCTAGTGTAGCACCCGCATACAAACAAGCCTTTGATCTTTATTCTAATTTTGGGACTGGGGAACGCAGTAATTACAGCCAGGGAATTGCTATTACACCAAATTATTTTCTGATTGTACTGTACTGGACTTGCAAGCAAAGATTATTCCCAAGCCAGTTGCTCCTAGAAGCTTTCTGTAAGCCTCTGTTTGTGTTGGGCAGTAAAATGCGTATTTCTTATCTTCTGTATGAGAGAAACCTTTTGCAGGAGCACTGGCTTCGCAGGGAAGACGAGACTTTCCAAAGCTCCATCCTGGTGTCACTGGCAAGGTGCTCTCATGAAGCAGCTCTGAAAATGACACTTCTCACTGCTATCAGTGTTTGCCTGTCTTCATTCTATCTTTTCACCGTGCCACCCCAAAAAGGGGTTGCTGCATGCCTTTGATGCCAAGCAGGCAATTAATTACAAGTGGAGGATTGAAAGTTTTGGGAATTTTGATGTCTTACTCATTCTGGATAGAAACCATAAACTGGGAGGTAAAGGAGACATAAGTTGCTTAGATCTTCATAATACTTTGAGGTGAATCTTAAGTTTTGCAAGACCCTTTGCAGCCTTTTGGGCAGACTTAGCTCAATTTCTGGAGTAATGCAGAGTGGCTTTTAGATACTCCACATTACAAGGTGATGCAGCTGATGCTGTGGCTATCCTTCACTCCTGTTCTTTACTGACAATTCAAAACTGCATTTTCTCAAGTTTGAGAAAAGTTATGCCAGTTCCTTCTTGCTGGTTAATTGCTTTATGCTTAATGGTAGCATTACTTGCCACATAGTGTTGATGGCACGTGAAGTCACATCGCAGGAACACTCTTCTGGGTGCTGTGGTGGGGGGTGCTGAGGGCATGGCACTTGCTTGTAGCAACAAGAGAAGGTTGTTTCTCTTCCTTGCTTCTCAGTTTCCTGGTTTTGTTTCCATCTGAAGACCCTAAGATAGGCAATGCTTCTGGCTTGACTGTAAATTAAGTCTCTGCTCTGTCATCTGGTTGGTAGGCTGTGCTCCTCAAGTTGCCCTTGAATTGAAGGAGATGAAGGTGGTTGTGTGCAGAAACATTATTTTACGAGTAAGGAAAATTGTCCCTATCGTACTTATCAAGTTTGTTGCTTTTTTGGTCAACCTGAAGCACCATGTATCTTTTTAAAAGGCTGAAATTACTCAAAATAACTGGATTTGTAGTTTTGAAAGTCAGTTGTAAAGTAATTTTGTGATCATTTTGCTGACTGAGACAGCAGCATGTTATATTTCTGCTCCTCTTGTCCCTTAAGACATTCATAAAATGAGATCTTCTACCTCACGAGCCTGTCAAAATGACTGCATTTTAAAGTAAATATGAAGACATCAGTGAACATAATTTTCTTTGAGTTCAGTCCCAGCCTAATGGCTATGACAGAACATCCAGTTAATTTTGCTCTAGGCTTCTGCTGCAATATATCCTAAGGAAATTACTGGAGATGATCAGATTTCTTTGTTTTTGAGAGATGAATGCTTTTGAGTTTGCCTGCTTTCTTCTTGCTGGTATGGCTACGAGCTGGGGTTGGCTTTCCAGAGAGCTTGTACAGAATTAGAGGTCCTTCACGGTGAGGAATAGCTGCCGTGATGCCTTCCCCCAAGGCTGGCACTGCAGGTGGGTTTAGTAAAACGTTGGCTCTCTGTGTGCTCCCTGGCCAGCAGTAGGTGCAAAACCTCAAAAGTCTTCTTTGAGCAGACTTGGGGCTGATTGCTCCTTGCTCTGCCACAAAGCCTATTGCACATCCTTCCAGTTCTCAGCCAACAAGCATAGCACGTTGCTTCCCTTGCATTTAAATACCACACACAATGGTGAATGTAACACCATTAACCTTTAAGCCATCAGGGTAGCCATGTTTACTGGCCCACAGGCTCATGTATCGCGTGGTGGAAAGTCATTGTGTTTTGCAGAGCAGTGCTGCTTCGTGTGGACCAGCAGAGAAGCTGATGTGGAGCTTTCTCACTCTGGAAATTTTATCCAGCTCACAGTGTTTTGCTTATAACTGTTGGCAAATGAATGAACAGGCTTGATTGCCATGTTGTAATTAATGCAGAATGGTCTTGCGTTGACTAGCATGTGCATGCTCTTGGGTGGTGGTCCAGCTGTTCAAAGTTTACTGTTTCCTTCAAAAAACAATGGCTTAAAACTGAGAAGAAATAGGGAGAAAGCCACTCCTCTTAATAAAGAAAAATAAGCCCAAATGTATATAGGCATGAGAGGCAAGAAGAGTGGAGTACGAGGGGAAAGAAATAAAGCAGTATCTCTTGCTAACTGGGAGCAGGGCTTATGCAACAAATCATCTCTAGCTAGATTGTCATCCTTATTTTTGCTGTTACGCAGCAAAACATGCTGCCTTTCTCTCTCCCTAAATCGGTCCTCCCGCATGAGTTGTGGTCTTGCCCAGTACAGAACACAAGTATGTAAAATCATTCAGCGCTGGTTTGTTTGAAAACAGTGCTTAGAGTCAAAAAGAATATTCTGAACAAATTGGTACAAAGATGT
>JAVJGJ010000001.1:64293777-64307690 GCA_035590215.1 Microhierax caerulescens
ATCTGAAACTGCTGTACTCTTGCATTTTAAAAACAGATATTTTGGAATTTTGACTCTCGATTTAGCCTTAAAAGGAAAAGATTGTTTAAAATTAAAAAGAACAAAATGGAGCACAAGCTCACTACCTAGCATCTAATGTCTTTGCAGAAAATGTGTTTTGCAATAATGTTGGGGTTTTTTTAAGCTTTGTTTTATAATAAGAGTCTTTTTGAGTAAATGGTCTAATCAGAACTGTTGGCAGTGTAACATAGATTAATTTTTTTGAAATACCTTTGGGTTTCTTTTTTTCCCTAGAATATTTATGGAAAATCTTCTTGTTTGGTGTTTTCTATGGAAAATGGTTTTACAGCCAGTTCAGTAAACGTTAATGCTTTTACTACAGATATCACTGCATTTGAAAATGTTACACTAGGTTTTCTTAAAAATCCAGGAGACGTTGTCATTTCTCACAGGAGGTAGGTTTGCATTTTACCCAGGTCAGTACTTCATTGTGGTAAGTCAGAGTTAGAGGCTGGGTGCGAGCGAGCCGTGCCGTGCCATTCCAAAATTGACTCATGTTACTGGTATTGGTGTGAGCCAGCTGAGCTTTGCTGGACTTTTGACCTTATTCATCTCCTTGCATATCCACGGAGCACACATTTAGCCAGGAATGCATCCCGTTTTAGAGAAAGATAAAGCCATACCCGTGCCCTCCCCCTGTCCCGGACCCGTATTTAGCGCTGCACTTGCAAGAGCAACGAGTTCGTTTGCATCAGTATCGCGCAATCACCAAACCAGTTTTCCAGGAGTTGAAAGACTTTATCCTACTAGTTACTGAGATATTCATTTGGTGCTGCAATCAATTGTTAGGCAGGATTTGCAAACAGTCCTGAAGGTTGTGGAAAACTCAAAAGATGCCATAGGCTGGTTGGTGTTCAGTCCTCTGTAAATCGGACTTAACCATATAGGTTATGCTGCCCAGCCGGGTATTTAAAACCTCCCAGCCATACACAATATAACCCCATTTAAACACTGGATGTTACGGTGTGCTGAAATCTTGCGTAGGTATCTTTCTCTTTATCTCAAAGGAATAAAAAAACCAAACCTCAGCCTCTTTTGAAGGGAATGTTTCCATTCCTTCAGTAGTGGCTGTGAAAGAGGATGTTTCAGTGGGAGTCTTGCATTGTGGGTATCTGCGTTAATGAGATTGAGTGAGGAAACCATGGAATACGTGAGCGAAAACATTACCAAAAATTATACATTTACATATTTTACTATCTTAGTAAGCTTTTTCAGTCTTTCTACCAATTTATCTTTACTTTTTGCTTCCATGTTATTTTCAGTGCCATTCTGAAAATCAGTAATGCAAATGAAAGCATTGCTAGAAAAAGAGCAAATGTGGGGTTATTTCTTTTGTTTAGTATTATTATTTCCATCTCTTTCTCTTTTTTTCTCATCTGTTAAATGATAGGAGCTGAAAGGACTAGTAATTTATGAACTTTGAAAAAGCCTCCTTTAAATGACATGAAAATTTAATTTTGCATTGCCTTTGGGGAATATTTTTGAAGGTCTGTGGCTAATTCTAGTTCATTTCAGTGGGAAATAGGAGCCTAAACACCTTTTAAAAATCTTTTTGGTTGCACTTAGGGCACTTTACAAGTTAGTGGTATTTGTGTGCTTACGTTATTGAAGCATTTTTGAAAATTACATTTAACAGCTTTGGAGGCAGATCTACCAAAGGGGGTTTGTTTTACTAAGTTACTTAGGTGCTGTTGATAACCTGAAGTGATTGTAGGTTTCTTACTTAAAACAAATTAAAGTCCCCTTCCTTTGGCTGAAGACCATTTTTCAGTGCCTTTTTTATTCATGGTAGAAACCACGGAGGGCCTTCGTGTTTCCAAGAGAAAGGCAGGACACAAGAAGCTGCTTTTCCCTACAGTGGTACAGAAATCTTAATTACAAAGACTGAGGAGAAGAAAAGCATTTTACTGTTACTACAGGTGTATTACCACTCCTTAAGCAAGTGGGCAGATCAGTTCTTACCTGTTCAAAATAAATTTGCACTCAGATTTTTCCAGGGCTCTTCTGGGGGGGCTGTTGGCAGCATGCCTGTCCTGAATGCCTGCTCCTGCTCCTGGATCAGCTGCTTAAATGTACAGAGGCTGCTGTTGAATGCCCAGATCAAGGATTGTGTCTGCAAAGCCTTGCATGCAGAAAAATATCTGATTCCAATTTCGGGTGGAGCTGCAAGCTTGACATTTTTTTTTCCACCCCCCTTTTTTTTAATAATTATTTTTTTATTTGCATGAGCCTGTACATTCAGGGCAAGAACAGGAGTAAACCTTGTGGCAGTATGTTTGAGAAGGATTTCCTTGGAGAAATGCTGGATGTACTTTTGGAAGAAGGAATGGTGCCTTATGTTGGGTATTTTTCTGCTTAAGAGTTATCTTGGGTGAAAATTATTCCTTCCTAAAATGATCCTCATTTATCCTCTTCTGTCTGCTTTCTGTGTACAACCTGCTTCCCTGGCTGCTGACGGGGTCCAGCCAGAGCAACCATTAAAGGCAGGCTGGATGGAAGATGGGTCTTCCGAAAATCTGCCCCTGCGTTGGAGCATTTAAAAAAAAATACATCTGAGAAACTTTTATCATCCGTAAGTGGTTTACAGAGCATGACTATCATTTTCCACCTCCATTAATCTTCCTTCAGGGTTCATTTGGATACCTTAAGCCAGAACTAAAGCTAG
Source organism: Microhierax caerulescens (assembly GCA_035590215.1). NCBI lineage: Eukaryota > Metazoa > Chordata > Aves > Falconiformes > Falconidae > Microhierax > Microhierax caerulescens. The sequence continues at coordinate 64,296,503 of JAVJGJ010000001.1, forward strand.
ACATGTGCCAACCCTGGAATGCACCATCTCCTTGAATCACAGCCTTAGTGTGGCAATGATTTTAAACTTAGTAGAAGGCTCAGAGTGCCTGTAGAAATATTTCTCTAAGTATTGCTTTCCTAGAATAGGGGTATACCGACGAGATACTGCTGTTGGTTTCGTGTGGTGCATCGAGAGGGGGGGGTGAAATTTCCTGGTGGTTTGCAGTTAAAAGAACTTTACAATAATAAGTGCTGAAAAGTGAAACAAATTCAACCTCAGAGAGCCTGCTTTGGCTCCTAGGATAATTTAAATAATCGTTAAACCTTAAATTTAGGAATTAAGGGTTTGTTTTCTGAATACTGCTGCCAGCTAGCATGCTTGGGGATGCTTAAGGATTCACCTGCTAAATTTAGCTCTTCTCCACTCAAGACTTTTGTTTCTCAAAGCATTTCTGAGCAGTTTTTCCTGCCTTAAAATACAGGGTGATGTAGAAGAGATAATGTAACTCCTGAACACACATGACACGCTTATCCCCCCTCTCCTCAATGCTATTTACAGAGATCCTCCAGACCTCACCAGCCCCTCCATGAGGCTTCTTCAAAGGGGAAAACTTTCAGAGACTTAAATAAATACTTTCTTTGAAATGGTTGTAAAGATAGCAGCTTCTGGAGCAAAGCCCAGCTTTTGCAGGAGCCTGTTGGCCAGGTGTGAGAATCTGTGGGCTGCTGGCCAGTGTCAACCCAATATACCAGGGCTGCTGGCCAGTGTAAAGCCAACAGAGCATCTCTGAGATCTTGCAGCTTTGAAGTTGGGGAAGGAGGCCTGCCAGCCCCATAGAAGGGGCTCTGAAGGTGGAAACAACCACAATCAGTTTAGAAGGTTTTGCTGCAGGATGCTGCTGGCATCTCTGTGGAGAGGCTGTTTGCTGCCACACTGAGGGTCCTGATTTCTCTCTTTAACTATTTTTAAGCTCAACTGAATGTTCAATGAACAATTTTTATAGCACTTCTGGTGTATATTCCAGACTGTCTGGTGGCATCAGTCTGATTGCTATGAAGTCTTGACTGATAGTATAAGTGTGTTTTAAAGTAGCAAAATGGATTTAGTATGAATAATAGCTGTATTGGCAAAGGCTAAATTACATGCTGGCTTTAGAAAATAGGGCAGATGCCTGTTCTGGCATGAATTGATTCCAGGCGGGTGTAAATTCCCAAGGGTGGCTATTATGCTTATTCCTGAGGTAGGTGATGAGTTCAGTTGTTATCTGTCTTGTTCTGGGAGCCAAAGACAATGTGTCCCTTAGGAGCTGGCTGAGCATGGCCTGAGATCTTTCCTGAGTTGGGATGGGTATGGTTTTAGCTGAACCAGACTCTTGTTTCAAAATGATCAGTGGCCATTCCTCCAGCTTTTCTACAGCAGGGAGAATTTTGAATCAGTCTGTTAATTTTGATGTACCTTACCTGTAGTGACATTAACTTTATTGAATGAGGTTGCTATTGACCTTTCCAATGATTCTTTTGGTGGTCGTTAGCCTGTCTGGGTGAATGGAGGAGGAGTTGGTGGCCTTGACAGATCACCAGCCATGTTTTCTGTTCCGTTTGGAGACAGAGATGCTTGCACCATGGTGGCTTTTCATTTTTTCTGTTCAACTTGCATGGCACTCTGCTCCCCGAGTGCTGACACAGTAAATCTTTGTTTTGGTCTGTAGCTTTCTAAAGTTGTGTGCACTGCATTATCACGATGGTGCTAGATCAATCTGTAAAAGGATGCTTGCTGTGTAGGTAATAATTTCTTATTTGTTTCCACCATCAAATAAAGTGCAGTGTTTTAATATATTTTGCATATTGATGCTAACCATCCTGGTGAATAAATAATGCAATTCATCTTGTAATTTCCCCTAGTAAGAAGTAATATAGCACTTTGGTTTAAATACAGTCCTCTTTTGTGTCTAATTTCAGTATCAGTTGGTCCTGAGTTTGTTGCTGTCCTCTAGTTTACTGTGAAAAGGGGTGGATGCCTGAATTTTAGCATGTCTTGGTTTTGATGCTGCTTCACTTTCAGATGGTAGATGGTGATGTTCTGTCAGACAAATGCTCTTGAAACTTGTTCATTTGTCAAAATGGAAGCACAGGCAGCTGCTTATTGCTTGTTCATGTCTTGGCCAATTTTTAGAGAGATAGTTTGTTTTTTTCTGATTTATTAGCAGTTGTATGATCATCATCAAAATGTCTGATTATTTATAATTTATGATATTGATAATAATTATCAACTTCTAATTTCAGTTCAGTTTTTTATTCTTATTTCTAAATGGCCTGACATCATTCATATAGTGTCAACAACAAATTTAACTTGTAACCAATAAGGAAATAATATTACTTTGAAATAGAAATTTGAGCATCCCTAGCTATAGGAGGACTCATTTCTTGTCTACTTGATTATTTTGACCCTCTTTGATGTCACAGCTGAGCATCTCTCAAATTTTGACATGAAAATCTTCCCGTTATGTTGTTTTACAGCTGGGGAGCTGGGGCAAGGTGATACGCCAAGTCATGCAGGTGCCCTGAGTACATCAGAGCATCTGGCTCCCTTCCCACTTGGCTGTGCACCCTCTGAGACATGGAAATTATGTCTGTAGTTATAACATTAATGTAACGTGGTGCTAGTAGTGGAAAGTGCAATTGCAAGGTGATGCAAGAGCCCTGTGCAATTTACGGCGTAATTACTTGAGCTGGATGAGTGGAAATTTAGGGCTAAACCTCCTTCCAAGGCTTGGGGTACAAAGAGAAAAAACACGAAGGAAAATGAGTCTCTTTGCCTGTGCTTCCCCAAGGACTAATAAAACACTTAGAAATGCTGCCACCTTATTCTCACTGGTTTTCAGTCCCCTTGGCTTTTAAGGAAGGTTTTGGCTGGTGTACAGGTTAGGAGGTGGTACTTGGATTTTTGAACCTCTGCGAAGAAGTTTTCTGAGAAATCTATTTCCCAGTTAGATGTTATACCTGCTGGATCCAGTAATTTCATTTTTAAGAATTCTGTTCATTTATTAATATCAAAAGGAAATACTGCAAGATAGGGGTTTCTTAGTAGCGTGATTTTTTTGTTGTTTTCTATTGCTCATGAAAGTAAGTGAGAAGTTGCTTAAGCTAGACTTGAGACTCCATGTTCAATAGAGTTACCATTTGGGTCTCTTTGCACACCCTTGTAATAAAATAATTTTATGTTTTCCTTTAGATATTTTTGTTTCTACTCATGGAAAAGATTAACAGCTCATTGAGATTTCAGCAGCCCTCATAGTCCCTGAGGAAAGGAGAAATTCTGGAGGCATAGGAGGGAAACGGTGATCTGAAACATGCTGAACTGTTGAGCAGAACCTCCCCAGTGAAGCTTGTTGTATACCTCCTTCTTCTGCTTGGAGAACAGCTTTTGTAGATATTTAGGGCATGCACCAAACTGTACCATGAGCCAGGAGGGTGGGGAGGAGGTGGGGGACAGAAAAGACATATTCACACGGCTGGTCAGCTTAATTGCTGGCTAATGATGCTGTGTGGGCAAGCAGTCTTAGTAAGGGAAGATCAAAGAAACAAGGTTTTAAGGTCAGTGCTACTTTACCAGCTCCAAGCAAAAACCTTGGCACTGAGCAAGGGCTTCTGTTTTCAGGGTCACCTGGGAAATACACTTGTAATTTTTGGGGAGAGCTGGTGAGTAGTGGTAAAGAGTTAAATAAATCCTTCCCTGCTTTGCAGATCTGAAAGGCCACAGCATTGCTTATCTGAACTTGTTAGTTTATGCCTGGTTTGAGGTAGTTTTGTGTATTGAACAAAATGGTAATTCCTCAAATTCTAAACTCGGGTGACTAAAACAGAGTTATGGAGGTTTGGTTTTTAATGTCTTAAGCAGGAATAATTTGTAACCAGAGGGAAAGTAGTCTAGAAATGCATGCATTTAGGTCAGATACCAGTGAAATGCTGATTGTGCTGTGCTGGACAAGATATCTGAACACTTCATACCTTGGAGACGTGTATGGACCGACACCACTGTTGCATTCAGGGTGGCCTTTCTGGTGGGCGCTTGAGATGACACGCAGGAAAGGAATGTTTACTCTATCCTTTTAAAGTCCCACGTGTACATAGCTGAGACATCGTTATGATAAGAGTCTTGAAAGTTTTAAGAAGCACAAAGCATGTATTTGTACAGGATGGGCAACTTTAAACATCCATGTTTTAAGGCAAAAGCTATTTCCAGAATTTATCCTCTCGACCTGCTATGTAAATGTAACATGTAGTTCTAAATATAACAGTTTCATAAATGACCATTCCCTCTGTCAATAATACGTCATATACAGCATATTGCCATGATACCTGATTGCTAGAAGCAGAAGTTTTTAATAATGCGCAGAGAAAGTTGCTGTTGCATTGCATCTTGTGCTCATTGCCTCCTGGATTATAAATACATATAGTGATGTGTTTAATGTGACACATCCTGTTTCAACATATTGACATTTCCATTTTAATGTACTGTACCTATCTTATGAGGCTACCTTTAATGTGCTCCACGAGCATAAAAATCATCAGGAGAAAAGAAAAAGAGCCCACTTGAAGAAATGATGGCTAATATAGCATCGTATTACTTCTGGGAAAGTTTTATGTGTGAACAAATGTTGCAATTTTTTTGAGTGTGCACAGATCCTCAAAATGTGTTCTGCAGCTAGCATAATAAAATGGTGATTGGGCCATGGGAAAGATGCTGTTTCTCCCAGGGGGAGCATTGCTGCTTCTTATTAATTTAAGCTATGGCTTAAAGGTTTTAAAGGAGATACAGTCACAGGGTGCTGAGGTTAGATTATGCATGGCCACCATCTAGGAGCTGAATTTTGATCTTTATTAAATTGGGTGGAATATCTTCAACCTGAGATGGAGGGAGGGGAGGGAAACTGTCTAGAGATGCTAGGGAAGTAGACCGAGAAAGGGCAGGGGGCTTGGGGAATAGGATTCTTGATACAGAGAAGAGCAGTAGAGCCCACTGTCTTCAGCAGGGAGCAAGGCTCCTTTGATTGCTGTTTTTTATTTAGCTGTAAAATATGTGAAGAGAGAGGGGAAAAACAGTGAGGTGTTTGGGTTTTTTTTTAACGCTTTGGAAGACTACTGAGGGAGTTGCTCCTGAAGACTACTGAGAGAGTTCTAGCTTGCAAAACAAAATGTAATAGATTCCAAGTGCACAAAGTAAAATACCATCCTTGGATGTCTTGGAGAAATAAAATCATACTGCCAGGGTATTGCTTTGTTTGGAACATCTATTTACCCCCAGTGTTTGTGTGCTGCAGTATGCAGATTAACTGGAGCTTCGGTTTGCCCCCTGAAACCATCCACATGCTCCTACGGAGACCTGGTAAAGTAAATTCATAACTTTTTTTTTTTTTTTTTACTGCAAGAAGTGGTGATTGTGCTTTGTGGAGTGTAAATAAGAAGTGACATGGTCGGCAGGAGCAGCTCTGAATCAGCCCTTGTATGCTATTGTGTCCCTTGCCAATTAAAGGTCATTTGGAGGGCACAGCAGTAGGGATGTAGGGGCTAAGCCTATTGTCCCCACATTAATGACCACTGAGATCAGAGGCAGCCGAAAAATTCGGGGGCCAAACCCGGTTCTTGTATGCTGGTAGGATGAGGGCAGGGCGATGCTGGGAAAGGCACGTGAGTGTTCCTGCCTAATGATGCATGGTGGCCACTGCTGCCCAACTCTGATTGATTTTTCCCTCAGGCTACCTCTGGTTCTTTTACCTTTCTCTGTGTCGTGTCGGTGGGACGATCTTTGGAACAGGGACTCGAGGTACCTGTTGGTATAGCTATGCAGATGGGATCCTGAAGGTGCTGGGATGGGAAGAGCAGACCCACTTTCCAGTCACATGTAGCCCCAATGGTTTTTTTCCTACACAATATTCCTTTGGATGTCATGTTCCATGTCAAAGAGCCTTAAAAGCAGCCACAATTTGAAGGTTGTGGCACCTTTATTGGATGAGCTATTAGAGTCTTTGTTTTAGACGTGACAGAACCAAGTGAAGAGATGTTTTTGCTTCAACACGTTGGAGTCTCTCTGCCAAATGTTGGAGTGGCTATGCCACGAGAGCTTAAAATGGTGCTGTGGTTCAAGCAATGCCCAGCACCAAATCTGCCAGTGCAGAAATCCCTAGTAAATGCAGAATTTTGAGGAGTGCAGTGATCTACCCTGAGCTGGGACAAGCAGCCTTGTTTGAGGGCATCTGCCCCTGTGTTCTACTGTTTTACTTGCTGTCAGGTTCCAGCATTTTTGTTATTTTTGGTGTTGTTATTTACTGTTCTGGCGCTATTAGAAAACAAATAGTGAAAAATTTGTTTTTCCACTAGGGATCCCATATGCCTTTTTGAAGGCTCAGTACATAAAAGCAGTGGAAATCAGCAACTAGAATAGAATCCCTGACAAGCCATATATCTTTATCCATAAATTACCATTGCTGAAGGCACAAGACTAAAGTGGGGTTGACAGGGAGGGATAATAGGTCTGGGACTGGAATTAGGAGTCTTCTTAAATGTAACGAAGAAGTAGATAGCAGAAGGCTTTCCTTTGAACATGCAGGATGGGTGAATTCTGACCCTGGTGTTTCCATAATTTAATGTCAGGCTCAGGCATCATCTTTTGAATTTGTAGCCGAGAGTGAAGAGGTAATGGTGCAAATGTGCCAGGCAGCAGAATTAATAACAGGTGTTAAACCGTATTTCAAGAGACTCCACTACTCAGAAAGCATACTTCTCTAGACTCTTTAAGACTGCATTGTTTTGTAGGGGCTTTATTTCATGTTGGGCATGACAATTTGGTAGCAGACTTCTTCATCTTACATTCTCTCGACAACTTCTTAATGTTGCTGTCATATCTTGTGATTTTTTTTTTTTGTCATGTGTCACATGGTTTCATATATATTTTTTTAAACTCTGGTGCAGCTTATGGAATTGGACTATTTAGTGCTAATTTCAGCATTCATTAAAAGAAATAAGTTTTAGCAAGAAAACTTAACACCCAGTGTCAGCAAAGGTGCACTAAGGTCTGTGTAAAAATAGGCTGTTGCATCTCTCTTGTTGCCCAGGTGATACTTACTGCCCAGGAGACTGAAGGAGGCCAGGAACTGAAGATGCTCTTTAGCCACAGGTTCCTGTTGCATTTTTATTGTAGTCTATCAGTGTTTCCTTGGAGAAACAGGATGAGCTGGGGAGGCACCTGCAGGAATGTCAGGGCAACTTTTTCTTCCAGGGCTGAGTTGCATCCCAAGGTGAGACCCTGGTTCCTGTGAATGGATTGCCAAATTCTCATTGAGTCAGGGCAGCACAAGCAGTTTTTATTGCACTGCTTGCAGCTACAGCGTTATAGCAACCAGCAAAAGAGACACCACATGCAGTATTGACTTTGTCTGCTGTAGTAGGAAATGCATGGCTTAATATAATGAATGCCTAAATGCAAGAAAAGATAACCATCCTGCACAGGAGTCCTTTATGCTTATTTGATTGTGTGTCACGGACAGATTTTTGGCATAGCTTGTCTCTTGGGTAGTGGAGTCTGCAGGGTGCTAAACCCTTGCTGGCACTTCAAGTGAGGGTCCCAAAGTGGAGGAGGAAGGGATCCATCTCTTGATGGGTGTTGGTCCCTCCTCCCTCACCCAGGAGTGCCATCCTTCTGATTTATGGTGCCTGTCTTTGGGTTCAGCAGACACATCGCTTGTCTGCTGTCTAATTTCTCATGCTTGACAACCTTCATGGGTGAGCTGGCTTTCTGCTCCTTGATACAGTACACTTCTTGGTTTATGGCTCACACAACTGAGTCTTTTAATTAAATTTATATTTGTTTCTATAGCACTTGTCAATGTGACATGAATCTTTATCAGGTTCACTTGCCTTCCACCAAGTTCATATGTAAACCCCAGAGTAAGTGCTTCGAAACTGGAAGGCTTGTTTCCCCTCCAGGGGAAAGGCAGCCACTTTAGGGCACGGCTGTATTTTTTTCTTATGCTTGTCCAGTACCTTGCACCATCAAGCTTTTGTCCCATACTGGAGACAGAAATAATAGGGTTGTGATTTTTTTGTTTGTTTTTTTAATGCAAATTGAGTATTTACTTATGGAAAACCTAACTGTGGTTATTTTTAATACTGCCAAAGAAGTGAGATAAGCCAGGGGACCGTGGCTGTTGGTAATCCTGGGAGGAAGGGGGGTTGTGTGGTCAGATGCTTCCCCTTTGCATGTCAGAGGACCAGAGTCTGCGTGGAATAAGCGGCTTCCCCTCTCACAGAATCTGGGCTGAAAGGCCTTAAGACCTTGAGAATTACTGATGCAGGAAACATGGTAACAGTACTGGAAAAGGGATAACAGAAACAGGACTGTAGTAATTCAGTTAACAATATGTTTGACAGATTACCTTCATAACTCTTTCTACTTGGGGACACAATTTGCTTGCTGTATTATGCCTGTAGAGATAACCCTTAATTCCTTTCATATCCTGGTTTTGAATCATTTTGTTAAACAAAGGCCTTTGAGTCCTCCTTTGTTGCTGAGAACAAATGGTGAGATTTTAGGGACTGTAGCTACTTTTGTTATTCACAAATTCCAGAGCCTTTCAAAATTCTTCATCATTCACATTCTGGGCTTCACCACACAATCACTCATTATGTCAGCAGCTGCCCGGGGAGTCTCACTTCAGCTCATTCAGCCAAATAATAAGCACTGGGACAACTGCTTCTTCATTAAAATAATAATAAAATAATAAATAGAGGTCCTTGCATGTGCAGAATAACGTGGCTATCTTCTGCTTTTTGACATCTCTGCCTGAAAGTTGGTGATCGGTTTTTCTCAGCATCAATATTGAAATGAACCTGGGCATTTGGGAAATTACCTTTTTTTTGAAGGATGTTTCAATGTGGCCAAAGACTTAAGTTCTGCTCAATTTCTGGACAGGTTTTAAAGAAGTTTTTTCTCGGACGTCTTTTTATGTTGCAGTCATTTGCCAGGAGGATTCGTGGTGTTCACCTGCCGTGCCTTTGCAGGTGTATTAGCATATAGCTGTAGAGACGTGGCAATACCACAGCCCAGCAACTGAAGTGTTTTTATGTGATACAGAAGTGGGATTGCAAATGAGTGACCAGCACTATGAATTTGTTGTTTGGTGCAACGATTTTATTTTTCCGAGTGAGTGCATCCAACGAGCTAATAATAATGTTAGTGCGCTGCTTCACCCTTCCTGTTTAATTAGGATAAGGAACGTAATTTACAAAGTAAAGCAGGATTATTCCTTCCATCTCCTGTGCAAACAGTTTGTGCTAACTTCCTGTGCAGATGTATGCAAATACAAACGTCCCATCTGAGTGCAAGTTATCAGTGTTGCAGTCTCCCTGGTAGCTGGCTAATCCAACATCCAGGTGTCATGCTGTCCCAAGACCTGAAGCGATATATTCTGCCTGCACCATCGCCTCATTCATCTGAGTGGAATTTACATGCTGATTCGGCTGAGCAAAGGAAAGCTGCCTGTGGCTTTTCAGGGACATGTAGCTTTTGATGCATCAGGCAGGCTATGCTGGACATAGCCACATTTTGCTGAATTCTTCCTGCCTACGCAGGGTGCCACATGCAACTGAAACCTGCTATTGATTGAGTGTGGAAGCAGCCTGCTCTGTTAGAGGAAGGCATTTAGATGTTTATGGGAGATGCATGGAAGAAAACTTGCTAGTTCTTTTTTTTTTTTTTTTCTTTTAAAGTGAGTATGAGGACTATGTGGAAGTGAACAGATGTTCACCAAAAGGCTGACATCAGTCAATCGTAAGAGAGAGTCTGAAAAGGTTCAGTAAGGATTTTCTCTTCTGAGCACAAATACAAGGTCTGGACAAAGTTGTTTTTTTTTCCTTGTTCACCCACTTGGCCTCACTCCTTTTACTAAAGAGACTGGTTAACAAAAAAACGAAAGGGAGAAGAGAAGCATTTAAGTTGTGTTTGTGACTTGTTCTTTGTGATGAGGCACAAAGATCTTGTGTTTTCAAATGATATAATTTGTCTTTATATATTAGGCTGTAAACAGGAGCCTCTTGTAACCTGCTGTCTCCTCTGTGCCTTGCAGACAGGGGCATTGCCTTTAAAATGGGGAGATAAGCTTTGATCTGCACAGTCTCCATCATTTTTTGCCATGTACATGCTGGGGCCGCTTCATGTTTATGGTCAAGCCCATTTATAGCTTATTTCTTTTTCTGTGTTTCTCTTTTTTTTTCTTTTGTTTTCTTTTTTTCCCCCCTCTTTTTTTTTTCTCAAGTCAAGGGAAATGTCCTTAACTATTGCACCTTTGGAGGAGAGACTGTGTTTTCTTTTACCTTTGAAGAGCTGCTAGCCCAAGGAAACCCCCTCTTAGCCAGGCATCCCGTGGTAACAGACTCTGTTATCTACCTGCATGGCTTGTTGAGTTTTTTGGTGGGGGTGGAGATCTGAGCTTCCTAAGCCCTCGTGCAACTCTAAACCTAGACGACTGGCTTATCTCAGCCTGGTGAGCCACATTCCAAAATTGTCACGTAGTGAAGAGCCTTCTCCCTCCTTTAACACTGTCTGTACACCACAGTTTGGCTCCCAGCCTTATTCCTTCTATTTCTATGTCTTCTTAAACCTCTGCAGAGGAGGTTCTCAGCCTACACTCTCACATATCTGAAGCATGTCAAAAGGGTACGGTATTGATGACTCTCAGGTGGCCTGGGCCCCAGCCTCCATGTCCAGCTGCTGCAGCCTGGTTATTGGTAAAAGAGCCCCTAGTCACTCCCTGGCTTCTTTGCCTCTTACTCATTTGTCTGCCCAATCTTTTATGAGTATTTTACTGCTCTCTGTGTTTGCACCTTTCCCACAGTGCTTGCAGATGAGGTGGGAAAAACAACCTTTTTCCCCCAGCACTTGCCTGGAGGAGGGTTGGGGGAGGTGGTATGAGGGGTGGCTCCCCTTGGGTGAAGTCAGTGCTGGGCTTCACCAGTGGAGACTGGCAAAGGTCTCTTCCAGCACTTTCTTTCAGGCAGTCTTTGTGAATCTACGTGAGCATTGCAAAGTGGGGTGGGCTGCAGTCTGCATGGCCAAACCTAACCATATCTTGCACTACACTGTAGGGGTCCTCAAACTACGGTCCACGGGCCGGATATGGCCCCCCAGGGTCCTCAATCCGGCCCCCGGTATT
>JAVJGJ010000001.1:64315008-64369989 GCA_035590215.1 Microhierax caerulescens
AGCTTTTGTTGTTGCCCTTGACATCCCTGGCCAGATTTAATCCTGTCAGGGCTTTAGCTTTCCTGACCTGATCCCTGGGAAACTGCTTGGATGGTTTCTCTGTATTCCTCCCAGGCTGCCTGTCCTTGACTCCACTCTCTGCAGGCATTCTTTTTGCGTTTGAGTTTGTCCAGGAGCTCCTTGTTCATCCATGCAGGACTCCTGGCCATTCTGCCTGACTTCCTCTGTGTTGGGATGCATCACTCCTGAGCTTGGAGGAGCTGATCCTTGAATGTTTAACCAGCTTTCTTGGGCCCCTCTTCTCTCCAGAGCTTTATCCCATGGTACCCTACCAAGCAGATCCTTGAAGAGACCAAAGTCTGCTCTCCTGAAATCCAAGGTAGTAAGCTTGCTGTGCATCCCCCTTACTGCCCTAAGGATCTTGAACTCCACCATTTCATGGTCACTGCAGCCAAGGCTGCCCTTGGACTATATATATAGGGAGGGCCTCACCCGCTCTGTCTTCTTGGTTGGGTGGCCTGTAGCAGTCTTATAGCTAGGTTTGTGTGGGATCACTTAATACAGGTTTCCCTAGACCACAACATTTTATTTCTTTACTCACTGATGAACAAATAAGCTTTATTTGATGTTTGAACTTACTAAGACAGAAGAGGAAGGTTGGAGAGAACACAAAGAGGACTCAAGAACAGTTGCGGTTAGAAAAAAATTGTAAGTAAGAGGACTTAAATAGCTTAAAGAAAATAGGAAGAGAATAGAAAATGAGAGAATGAAGAGAAGTAGCAGAACCTTAGGCAGAATACTGAAATGTTGCCCTGTACGCAAGCTTCTGCTTTGTGCTTGTGGATATGGGAAATCTAGTCAGTACAGCTGTTGATTTGTGAATGATCAGAATTTTGTGTGTTATAGCTGGGAGTTTCTTTTGGTTTATTGTTTTCTCTGTTAGGCTTATGTATAGGCTGGATCTTGGGGAGGCAGATGTTTGGAAATCTGTGTCTCGGTACACTACAGCTTCTTACACATAGTGTTAGTGACTTTGTGAGCAGTTTCATTGTTGCTGAATTTACATTTTGTGTGATTAATAGATCTGATTTTTAGATTAACCGTTTTCAAGTTTGTCTTTTTTAAAAAACACATTACTATTCTTTGAGCTCTGCGGAGATTGTAAAATGGGTTCTGTAAATAATAGATGCGTAAATAAATCTTCATTTAAAAAAAGCCAGGAACTGTAGTTCTCTATGAGGTTAAGCTTTCTACTGTTGCACACCTGAAAAATGGTCACCCTAAGGATTCACCTCAACTTTTCTGTACAAACAGACCAAGTCCCACACCTGTGCCTGGTTCTCAGTTTCTCCCACTGCAAGTAAGACGCATACTTTGTCCAGGTTGAAGCCCCAGATTCTCAAGCTGGTTTGTTAAGCTGTGTGGTTGTGCAGCTGTTTCACCTGCAGCAAATTGTCCCATCCAGAACATGCCTGTGGAGATTTGGGAGTCTGTGCAAGGCTCTGTGTGTCTCTTCCCAACCTACTCCCTCCCTCTGCAGTGGCAGCAATGCTGGATCGCAGCATCCCATCTCATGTGCTGAAGAACAGAGCGTGAAGCATTGCGGGCCAGAGAAGCAAAGGAGAAAACCACTTGGTGCAGGTTTCCCCAAGGAAAAGCTATTTTCTTGGAAGCTGGTACCTGACAGAGAGGCCCATGCAACTGTGTGTCCAAAAATAGACCTTCACCTTTTCTTTTCTTGCAGAGCTGTTGCAGCTTGATATGGATCAAGCCCCGGTTCCTATTCTAATGCTTTGAAGAACTGGTGATCCTGTAATAGCCATGATAGTGAGTGTAAGTGGGAAAGGAATCCTTCCTCAAGAGTGTTGGTTTTTTTTCTTTTTCCCCCCGCTTTGACTATTTTTAGGACATGTTGTATTTCCTCATCTCAAAGGTGCTTTTTTTTGTCTGAAAAGCGTGAAGGGCTAGAAGTGAGCAGCAAGTCATGGCAGCATGAGGTCTACAAGGAGCATAGCGGTACCAGCTCTTGCCTTTGTAAAAGGTAGTGCTGGTGTGGGGTCAGAGCTTAAAGCTGTGCCTGCTGTGGGTGCAGGTGAAGAAAAACAAAGGAGCACTGGGAGACGAAGTACCTGCAGCAGCAAGAGTAGTCGTTACCTGGCTCAGAGAGTTTTGATTAGGAAAAGGTGGGATGAAAGGAAGAGCTATTTGGTCAAGTTGTCTTTTTTAAAAATGCAGAGTGCATTGCCTAAAATAAATTTGGGGTGGAGGAATCAAATGGTAATTTTAATGGTGTAGCAAAAAGTAATTTGAAATATAGTCCCTCAGGGGTGTTCATCGTAGCATGTACCTTTAAAACCACAGGCTTCAGGGGGTAGAAATTGTAGCATCTATCTGTGCAGGCTTTTATTTGACATGGTTGGGTAGGCTATTGAATTCCTACTCGCTGCCTTTAGCTTAGCTGTGTACTATATGTTCTCCGCAGTACCTCAAGCTGAAAATTGATCTCTGGTCAATACTGTGCGATGATTCGAACCACTCCCGTAATCACGCCGCTCGTTGAATGAAATTCATCATGGGAGGCCTGATTATTGTCTCTGCCAGGACTGACCCGACTGAAAGGGCTATCAGACTGTCTGAATTTGGACACTTTGGACAATTGCCATCAGGAATTATCTATGCTCACAGAAAGGGCTAAATTGAGCAGAGATGAAGTGCTGGTGTTTATTGATTCCTTTTTATTTTTTTTTTAAAAACTTTTTTTTTTTTTTTTCCCCTCCACTCCTCCTGACTAGGTACAGTACAGGCAGCTTTAGCAACATGTTCTGGGGGTTGAGATAGCATTGCTGCAGTGAAGATGAATCTTTTCAGACTCCATGTCAAATTGTCTGCAACATGCACTGGAAGATTTTAGGGCTGCTTTTTAAGGAATGACCGTTTGTCAAAAATGCTACAGTCACTGGTTGGGATACCCTCATCTTACATTATGAAGCTTTCTGCAGCTGTCTGAGCAAAAGGGGTATATTATATAAGCACAATAATGAAGGGCATATTAAGAGTTAATATTTTAACACTTGACACTTGGATAGTACCTTTTTTCCTCTTAACCTTTGTACAGGAGTACAGAAAGTGGAGCAGATTTTTTTGTCTTGCCTTACTGGTATGGAAATTTCAGTTACGCTGATACATCTATATTGCAAAAACCTGTTTCCTCCTACAGGAGTACATGCCACTTTTTATTTTGTATTTAAATAATGTACAAATGAATAATTGTATTTATTTCACAGAACATTTTTAAAGTTAGTGTGATCAGGAGATGTCAAGCTTTAATCACAGAAAACCAAAGTAAGGCTCATTGGTGAAACTACACCACTGTGCACTGTTGCCTGCCTACCTGAAGAGTTTTATGCATTAAGTGCATGGTCTAGGCTTGCTAGTGGCAAATTTTCTCTCCCCAGCAGCAACTGTTTTGCCTCTTGACTTGTCGAGGACTTGGACTGAAGTCTTAATTCACTGCAAAGCTCTCATCGACGGGTATGGACTTTGCTTCAGCTCAGTTTGATGGAGTGCAGTGGAAGTGCTCTTCACCAAGGGCATTGTGCCTGCTTGTCGCCAGATAACCTCGCGTCTTTTAATAGAGTTAAAGCTTTGTGGGCAGGCCCTGCCCTTTAATACCATGGCATTGTTCTCATTGGCTTCAAAAGGAGGAGACACTTAGGCTCCTAAAGGCCTTTGTGAGTCCCAGTCTAAGTCCCATTCATTTTGTGATTTCAGTGGGACTTAGAGTCCTAAATCCCTTTGTGAATCCAAGCCATAATGCTCTACTATCTAGGCACAAGTATTAACAAGAGTTCTCCTTTTATCCTCTTAACATGGTAAGCTTGGGAAGTGGAGCTCCTTACTATCTTCCCTGTGCTCCTGAAATAGGCTGAAAATACATGTAGCTGTTTAAATATGGAAGTTATCTTCTTACTTGAGTCTGGCTTATCTCCTCTTTTCCAGAACTATGGAAGCAAACAAGTTTGGATGACCAAGGTCCTTTCTGGGCTGAAACTCTGTGGGAGGGCTGTTGGGGTGGAGAATGGGTAACCTGAGTGAAGGGAGAGGAGTCCATCATCACTTGAACCCATTTTTGTTCTTCCTTCTCCCACCCATATTGGTCCCTTGGGATGTGCATGAGCCATCTATATGACAAACCCTTTTCATAGTGGTAACCAAGCTTTGGAAGAGCCCTGTGCCATAGTCTCCACAAGAACTTTATCCACAGATGCTGTGCAGAAGCCAGGTACTCATTGGTGGGCCATAAAAATCAAACCCTCAATAAGATACCTTTGTAATAGCCTCTTACTGTCATTCTTCCAATGAGTTTTTTGCATTTGCTTGCTCATTTCCAAATTTATTGATGATGGGCCCGGTGCTCAGCTGATGCAAATTAGCTTAGCACCACTGAAATCAGGTCACTGCTGTGTCGATTCATCGCATCTGAGGAGTTTGATAAAGGCTTTCTGGTTCTTCTGGTGTTAAACATGTCTCTGTCTGTAGCCGTCTTCATCCATTCAAGAGCAATGTGAGTCTAGAAATGATTTTGACTAAAAGAAAGAGCTGTACGTTGTGTTATGTCAAAAGTAAATAATATATAGGCTTACAGGGGATCTAATGATTAGATGTTGGCATGTATTCTTGATAGATTAGGTATCCTTATCCCATTAATAGGGTCAGCTCTTAGCCTCTGTGATAAATAGCTTTGATTGACAGAAAGGCAAAATGATGAGATGTATTCTCTTTGCTGTGATGATCCTAAGAAACGAGGGATGTCTAGTTCTGAAAAATCCTTTCACCAAAATAAATAAAACACCCAATTGATCTACAGTTAGTGCAGGGAACTGCTACAGAGGTGCCACTCTAATCTTACCATTTACAGAAAAGTGTGTTCACAGCAGGTAAGGCTTTAACTTAACTGATTTTGTGTCAGTTTTCAAATCTATGAAGTACAAAGGTTCACCATTTTCCATTGTTCCAGAGGGGAACGGGGTAGTAATAGTTGTTAAGTTGATGGGAATAGAGAATGTAGCGTGGTCTTGCATTTAGGAGCCAGGGGTAATTACTAGGGGTAAAAAAACCTACAGGGTTTAATTCTCCTCCTCCCCTAGCGAGCCATCCTGCCAAGCTAGGGAGCCACTGTGATGTTGAGTTTCTTTGTCCTTCCGTTGTGGATCACTGGTTTTAATGGCTCGTGCCACAGTTGTCCCTGGAAACAGGGCCCTTCCTGGTTTTTTGTAACTTTGCTAAGAATATGTCCCAAGTGCTGCATGGAGTTTTGTAACAGGAGGAGTAGTATTGAGGGAGGTTATCAGAAGGTTTCGCATTCCTTTTCCACGATTGGTATCTGTTTGATTACCTCATGTATCAGTTGGATCCTAAAATCTGGAGAGGCTCAGAGTATAGCTCTGAAACACTCTTTTTTAGCAATGCATTCGGGGGATGCTGTCCTTTTTCTTTATGAATTACCAACTCGCGATAGCAGAGAGTGGCATTCCAGGAGGATGCACAAAGTACCTAACCAGAGCGTTCAGCAGCACTGGCTCAGACATCAGAGAGGGGAGGGCTGGCCTTGTGGTGGGCTCCAGACTGCAATTCAGGTGACCTGTGCTCACTTGCCATTGATTTTTCATCTGATCCCACACAAGGAGTGTAACCTCCTCCTGCCCCGGTTGGCCGTCTGCACCGCAGGGACAATGCTACTGCCTCTTTCATAGTCTTTGTCCTCGGACGTATTGAATATATATTGTTCAGGGCAGAAGGGGGTTTAGTATATGTGTGCAGTACTTAGCAGGCGGAAGCTTAGGACTCCACTGGGATTTTTGGGTACTGTGGTAGTAGTAAAGTAATGAATGATATCTTGTGCACTGCTTTCCTCCCACTTTATAACCATTGCTATCCTGACCCTTCTTCTGCCTGTAAAGCTACCATACTGGCTTTGAAATGGTTTCCTGTGACTGTTTGTGCAACGATTGATAGGTAATGTGTAGCTTATGCAGCCGATAGTCATTTTGCAGTTAGTCAGTTCCAGTTGCAGGTACCTTGATTTGGGAAAAATCCCAGTCTGTAAACTTGTTATTTGCTGAAGTTGTCTTAAAAATTCAATGGAATAGCAAAAAAACTGGAAGAGTTAACTCTGCATGCTCTTGAGACGTTTAAGGTGTTATTCCACCACCAGGAATCATTGTTGAAGCTTCTGCAAAGTTAGTCACATCTTGGCTTGAACAGATATACTGGAACAAAACCTGAAAATGCTTGCTTTAAAATATATGATTGGACTGCTGGGGAATGGTTATAGAATACATTAGACTGAGTGGCTCTTAAATAATTCTTTTTAAAGCAAATTAATTTGGTTCTCAGAATTGCTTTCTGTAGAAGTGCCAGTTGCCATGACCAACAGGGCTCCAGTGACTCTCAAGAATGTATCATTTTAAAAGTGATTAGAGATTAATTAAACAGAGCTTCATCATCTGATGGAATAGTTAGAATATACATTTGCTTTATCGTAAGTTGGCAATAAAAAGGATATATATATTCTCGGTGGCCAAAGGTGCTGCTGCATATTGTGGAGGCAGCATGCTGCCCGTTGACTCTTTGGCAGCTTCTTCGGCTCTTCCCTTCATGACTGGTGGTGAGGCAGGAGCATGGCATGGCTGGGTATTGCCTAGGGCATCAGGGACCATTCACTCAGGGGAGGGGGAATAATCACAGTCCGATTTGAGAGGCAGCCAAAGATTTTATCTTTGATCTTTCATGGTTTCCTTGGGTAGCATCTTTTTGGATAACGAGGAGCTCAGATCTGTCTATTTAATCCCAGGGTCTAAAAGATGAAGCTGTTCTTTCCCAAATTTAACATAGAAGAAAAAAGAAAAAAGATAAAATGCCTTCTGCGCATCTGTGTGTGACTTTCGCTGGCAACTTTTCCTGACTGTTTGTCGCTAAAACGTGTGTTTGTTGGGGGTGGAGAGCAGGCTTGTAAACAATGATATTCTCCAAACATCAAAGAAATCTGGTGTGTAGCCCCTGCACCCCCCACCTCCCACTTTGAATCGCAATAATTTTTCTCCAACCTCTTGGTATTAGTTTGAAAATCCCCATTGTATGGCTGTAAAGGATACGCATAACCATAGGAAATGGTGGGCTTCATTTAAAGTCTTTATGGTTCATCTTCAGAATGATGCTTTAGCACGCACCTTCCTTAATTTTTTATTTTCTTTTAAAGTAGTTATTCCTATTGCACCTTCTTCTGGAATTAACAATGTCATTAGTGATCAAGATAATTCCAATAATGAAAAATCACATGAATTTTTACAATGGTTCCAATTCATGCTTGCTTTCTTCTTCTTCCCCCTATCCTTCCCCCTTGTCGGAAGGATTATAAATGTATGAGAAAATGTATAGCTATTCAGGTCAAATTATCCTTCAGCAATTATTTTTACATTTTGAATCTTACTCTGATATCCGTATGTCAGAATTCTGGAGGCTTGACTTCTATGATCTTAATGTCACTTCATTTTTTGGCTGCAGGAAGCAACTGTAGACTTCAAAGGGCAGAAGCAGAGATTTCCTAAGTGCAGGAAAAACAGCCAGGATGCTGTGTGCATGTTCAGTTTGCAAATTGTGTGCTGAGACAGACAAAGGCACTGGATGTAGCTCCACACCAAAAAGCCAGCATTCTTAGTGCATCCTTGCTGATACTCCTCACCGTGGCTTCCTGGGTGTGAAGAAGCTATGTGTGGTTAAGCATTGTGTACCGCATTGCTTACTGTCTTCAGCAATGCTGTGGCTCCGTTGAATACGTGAGTGCTGTTCTAAGGCTGCCTCCTGGCCACACATCTCACCAGCTGCATCAAGAGGGTCCTTTATCAAGGTGTTTCCCTTCTCCTTGGGTCGAGAGGTGAGAGAGCTGAACCTCTTCCAGGTCTGTTGGAAATCCTGTAGGAAAAAAGGTAGAGTGCCCTTGGTGGAAAGTTGTCTGGGATCTTCTGCTGTAGTGCATCAGCATCATTGTGCTAATCTGGTTTCTTACTGTATCTTTTTATTAAGATCTGAATAAGAAAACCAACCTTAGGTGATTATAAGAAGTTACTGTGCAGTTTATTTCCCCGTAACCTAACTACTAGAGTGTATCCTTGCCTGAGGCAATACAACATGCTGTCATATTGTCAGAGTGGAGTTGTACTAAACAAAAAAAGAAGGAAAACCCCCCTTCATTTTGTTCTGGCCTTAAGTGCAGCAAGATGGCAAAGCAATCCAGTGTAAACCTTCAGGCAGTCTATGCCTTTATTGCGGCTCTTGAAAATAATACAGCAAACAAGCATAATTTGGAGTGAATGGTGAAATGCTGGGTTTCTTTTTAGTGAGCTCTCTTCAGCCTTCAAAGACAGGTGAAATGACTGATAGAAAGAGAATGTGTGTGTAGTCAAAAGGCCACCCTTTGTCCTAAAAATGACCTGATTGCCTAATTTATTTTTTTCCCTAACCAGCTGTTGTTATAAATAGCAGCTTCCCATGGACTGTAAGTGTTGACAGTGTATCTGTTTTTACATTGCTCACTTTGCATTTCCCCTCTGTACTTTAAAGATTTGCTGTTTGTCGCTTTGGTTTTTGCCTCTTCCTTTTTTTACCCTGCAGGCAAACAAAAACACCCAAACCAAGCCATTTTGTCAGGGGTATGAAAATCTTGGGGTCAAGTTGCGGACTTAGCAATAGAATATCTAACACAGGGGTCCTTACACTTTTTAACCAGGGGGCTGGCACAC
Organism: Microhierax caerulescens; assembly: GCA_035590215.1. NCBI lineage: Eukaryota > Metazoa > Chordata > Aves > Falconiformes > Falconidae > Microhierax > Microhierax caerulescens. The sequence continues at coordinate 64,323,807 of JAVJGJ010000001.1, forward strand.
AGATTAAGTGGCAGGCAGTCATCTGCGGCTGCTTGGTTCCCCGCCCCCTCCCCCCAACCCCCGGCGGGGGGGTTGTGTAAATACCGGAGGGGCAGATGGAGGACCCTGGGGGGCCGTATCCAGCCTGCGGGCTGTAGTTTGAGGACCCCTGATCTAAAACTTCTGATTTAATTTTGTAGGATGGTACTCAAGTCAACAATAACTCCTTTTAAGCAAGCATTACATATGTCTTAATGTCTTAAGCACATTGCGTGCCAGGTCTTATGTATATACATACATACACGTATATATTTATGCCGAGATATTTATATATGTGTGTGTATATATATATCCACTAGGAAATTTAAGTAAACTATTTACAACAAGGTTCCTAGCTTGCAATGATCCTGTGTAGCTAGGATTCCCTGCACCCTCCTTGGAACATTTACAAGAGAGCAAGGAAGGAGCAGACACTTCTGCAGCAGTGTTTGAGCTTTGTAATGGGATCTGTCAACTTTGCCGGTGGCTGTGTTTTTCAAAGTCACTTTGGAGCACACTGTAGGCCCCTTCTAGTGCTTGTGATGGTGCAGGAGCAGGCACCAAGGGCCTGGTTTTGGGGGGTCCTGACCTAGGGGAAAAGAAGAAGGTTTCATGTTTGGTTTCTGCTTTTCATGGGATGGGGCCACCTGTAGCCTCCTTTCTCCTCCATGGAAGGTATTGCTTTGAAAACGTCAGGGGGTTGGGCTGTACATCAGTACTTGCAATTCCAACTTTTGTTTGCAATATTTCCAAATAGCATATGGAGTTAAATGCAGCCCTGTGTCTTGTTGTAACATACAAGTAGAGTACTAAAGGCAATTTCCATCTGTACCAAACACCTGTCTACAGAAAGGAGGCATGAGGGCTCCCCTTCCCTGAAACCATTCCCTCTGAGCAAGGTTAAGCTGCTTGGGTAGTAGAGGGTGGGTGCTTTCTGAAATGATTCCTGAAAGCCAAGTGCTCAAGAAGTTTAAGACTGAAATCAGTGGGCTTTAGGCGTCTCAGCCCTGTCCCTTAGTACTTCTGCACTGCTATGTAGCCTCACCTCCTGAACCTGTTCCACTGGTCTAAGGAGGGACAATGAATGTCCAGTGAGCATCTTCACAGTATTTTGTATTCCCTCAGCTGCTGACCTCTTACTTTATTCCCTGCAAAGTATCGGAATGCTGAAGATACAGTCACTAACATAATTTTGACTCCTTTGTGCTGTTTGTTGCAGATGTATTGCTGTGCTCCAGAATCAGCAATGAATTTATTTTCTCCCTACCATTGCAAAGTATCTGTCTATCTGTTTACTTGGGTGGCTCTGCAGATGGCAAAGTCAGGGTTGGAGAACTCTGCCTGCTGGCTGCAGGTGTGGGGTCAGACTTGCCCGCATAGCGAGCATGTGTTGTGCTCTGTTTATTCAAAGCAAGGGCTCCCCTGACTTCAGTTGTGGTATTATATGCATTAAACTTTTGCAGTGGAGATCCTGGGTTCTCGCTTTGGATTTCTGACAATTTTTGCATTTCTGGAAGTTCAGCTCCCACTTCAGCTTCTTAAATTCACTCCTGTTCAATGGGAAGGCCCAAAACCAAAAAAGGATGCTGTTGGTGACTGGGAAGGCATGAATGCTGTCAGCGCCTTCTGCCTCAAGATAGCTCAGGTCTTCACAGAAAGCTCTTGGAAATGTGTGCATTGAGCAGAAGGGAGAGATGCCGAAGCACCGGAAAGGAAAAAGGCATCTGGCAGCATGAGAAATACCCATCATCCTTCTTACTGGAGTGTCCAGTTTGGGAAAACCAGAGACGTGAATGAATTCCTTTTCCTAGGGACTGGAGCAAAGAAACTGGTAGGTCTCCACTAAGTGTTGCTGAGTGCCCAGTGCCTCCCAGTGCTCACTTACTGTTATCTTGCTGGGTGCTGCCCGCTCTGCCTGCTGGGCTCTGCACACCGTGTTCTGCTGATTATGCTTTTTACTTGTGCAGCTGAGTTAATTTTCCCGCAGCAGAGTCCTTTGTGAGGCTCCCTGCCTCAGGAATTCCGCCGTCAGCCTCCAGGAGATGCTGCCTGCAGGATTCAAAAATAGTATCTGACCTGCAGGGACTCCCTGGCTGGGGTAAGTGGAGCCTTGGCTCCCCTAGCTTCAGTGGCCCAGCATCACCTCTAGGCACTTTACTTACCTGTGCAAAAATTTAACTGACACTTGGGGTTCTTGGTTTCTCCAAAGCCTTAAGCTGCCTCTGGCTGACTTCCAGCCACAGCGGAGGAAGGGAAGCCTGGCCAAGCAGTGTCTGTTCACCCTGTCATGGTGACTTTCTCAGGGGAGGAAGGTGTGTTTTTCCAGATGCAAGGCTCCATGCAGCAGATGCGTTGCTGCCTTCCAGTAAAGCAGAGGACTTACACAGGTCTGAGTTCTCTAAGGAGGGCAATACCCCTGCCTTCCCATGCCAATAAGTTCTTCTTCCTTGGGAAAGGAAATGGCTAAAAGGACTAAAAAGTTTGTGTGGACTTTGGAAGTGAGCCTTTGGTTTGGGGTCCTGTTGCTTTCCCTCTTTTCTGCCTTACTGGTATTTATGGAGAGAGATTTTTTCATTGTGGAGGGGGCAGAAAGGGGAGCAATGCTTCTAAAGCGCTCAGTCTTTCCTCTGAAATCTGCGTTGCTTGTGTGGTCTTGTTTCCAGGCTTAGACATAATGTAGCTATCAAAGCCTCCCCCTTGGCCTCATCGTGCAGTGTAGCATATTTTTGCCCTTAAGCAAGGGAAACAGATGAGAAGCTGAAGCTAGCCGTCCTCGGATTGTCAGTGCCGGAGTGGGGCAGCGATCCCTGCCACCACAGGTATGTGCCTGCTGTGGACACCTCGCTTCCCATTAATTCGTGCCATGTGCCAGCTGCATCTTTTTGAGGTGGTGCAACATCCTAGGAAGTTGCAGAGTTGGGGAAATGGTCAGTGCACTCTTAGTCCTGCCTCTGCACTCTGGCAGTGAGAAGCAAGGAGCTAAAGCCAGGCCAGAAGAAACCTGTGGACCAAGAGCAAGCAGGCGGGTGCTGCAGCCTGAGAAACACTAACCAAGAGCAAACCCTTTAAAAGTGAAATGTTCTCTCTTCTCCGGAGTAGGAGACTAAAAGGTCTTGATATCTGTGGAGGACTCACAGGAAGGTGACATGTTGTGGCCCTTGTGCCCCCTACCAGGTGTACCCCCTCTGCCAGCTTCCCCTCTGGCAGGGGGGAGGGTACCAGTGCAAAAGAAGATTATTGTCCTCTCTTAAGGAGTGGTTTATCAATTTAGTTTGCAGGTAGACATCGTGTTTTAAAGCTTTAACAGAGGACAACCTTGGCTGGTTTAGAGATCTCCTGTGGTGTCGATTTGTTTGTTGCTTGTGGTTGTGTCTCACCTTGCAGGCATCCTAGCATTGTGTCATTATGAAGCAAAGTGTTACTATCCATTACTTGTAGAGGAGAGAGATGGCATTTTTCTTCCTATTGCTTGTGTGTACACAGTTTCTGTTTTGGTGTTTTTTGTTTTTTGGTTTTTTTAGCTTTGATAGCAGGAAAAGTGCTGACTGATAGACACAGATCCTCATCTTATACCTTGCTCCCATGGAAGTGAGTGAGGACATCTGGTCTTGACTTTAGAGGGTCCTGATCAACCTTGGCAGGTGAGAATGCATGAATGGTGCAGGTCAGGAGAAGAAACAGGAGAGAAAGGCTTGTTGCTCTATGGTATCTGCAAATCAATTCTGAGAATTTTTTTTCCCCTTTTGAATGTTCAGCCAAGTAGTCTGCCTTCACCTTCTGTTCCCAAGAAAATATGAAGGGGGAAACCAGTGTGTTAGCCAGAAGGAACGCAGCTGCAGGAGGAGCGTTGAGTGCACTCATTGTCCCAGCAGCATTGTCCCTGTGTTTCACAATTGCCTGTTTGACATTTGGAGTTCCTGGAAAGCTATCTGTGCTCATACCCCTCGCTGAGGGTTGATGTTTGCAGAAGGCGTGTGAACTCCTGCTGTGAAGACTTTAATGGGCACAGGGTGTTGCTCAGAAGGTTTCCTGCCTGCTGTCAAAAGTGCCAAACCTCTTGATTGTACTCCAAGACCTGGAGGCCTTGCAGCACTTTCAGGCTTTCCCACTGTCAAAGTACTTTGCTTAACAAATATCCCAAAGACAACTTTAGAGTTGTATGGCTCTGATTGCAGTACAAGGCTATCAAACGGCTTCTTTCACCATTTGATTTTTTTCTTTTGCTCTTTCTAGAAACATGGGCCTGTGCCTCGATGCCCTCCCCTCCAGTCCCTAACTAAAAGTCCCATGGGAAACACCAGCAGCTTACTGCTTTAAGAAGGGCAGGTGTGTCCTTGGGCTTGAAAAAGTTCATGCAAATACATATTACTTTTCTAGGGTTAATAGTGGTTGGTTTTTTGATCCAATCTCCGATCTTAAGCAACTGGATTGGGTACCCAGTTGGGCACAGGTTTATATGCTACATAGACAGGAACGACAAATATTTGCCCAGATGTCACAAATGGTTTCCTGCGTTTGCAGAGATACTAGATCATCTTTCCTTAAAATGTAGCTGCTAAGCTTCTTTCATCCCTGCTGATGAGAGATGTACCAGCTCTCTTTCTGTGCCATGTCCCTTGCTATATTCCAGTTGAGGTAGTCAGCAAAGTGCAAGACAATTAAGGCTATGTACTCTCCAAAGTGCTGTGGCTAAAAGAGAGCGCTGACTGGTAAGCATCTTTGAGGATAAGCTTAATAATTCCTCTGTTTGGGGAAAAAAAAAAGGTGAGCTGCAAAAATAGTCCAAGAGATTTTATCTGTGAAACATTTATTTGACCTTTTTTTTTTAATTATTATTTCTTATTTCCCCCCTTTCTCCCCCTGTTTAGCTGAATGGAATAGTATGCTGTGAGCTGTGTTAACTAAATCGTAGCTGTGAATTGTCTCTGACTTTGAAACTTCTATGAAACATAGAGGTGAGCCAAAGTGGGGTCTTACTATGTAGTGTCCAGAGCTGTTGTTGATGTGAAACACTTGCAGCTTGCCAGTGCTCAGCTGGAGGGTAGCACTCAGCTTGCCGGGTTGCAGGACTCAAGTCAGGCTGAATCATGTAGATACTCAGAAATTAGGGAACCGTGGATGTGCTGAGCAGGACCACAAATCATGCATTAGCTTGCATTTGCACAATGCTCTGAAGATGATAAATGCTGTCTAAATGTTCACTTGAACTTCAGCTGCATTAAATCCAATAGAAATTTGGTTTGAGCTTTATTTTCAAAATGTTGCAACTGTACAAATAGTTTTTGTGGTGGTTTCCTGGTTTTGTTTAAATATTTATGAAAAATACAGGGAAATGATTCTATTAAGAAAAAAATCTTGCAGTATTGAACTGACTGTCTTAATATCTAGTTCTGTGGTTGTATGAGTGCACCCCCAAATCCTGCAGATTCCTTTCCTTTTGTGGCTACAGTAAAATCTGTGTATGGTGAGACCAAGCAGGGTCATCAAGAGTTAGATGTAGTTCTTCCCTGAACTTAAACCTTCTGTTTGCAACAGGAGTTGCCTCTAGTTTCTCACTCTCTGGAGTGAGGCACAGACTGACCAGTAATGACTGTACTTGGTATGGTCGGAGCAGTGAACCAAAGTCTGCTGGCTGGTGTTACACAGAAACCCAGAGCAGCTGAGCCATCAGTCCTTTCTGGTCTGGAAATGGGAGAATCTGGGCCAGGATTCAGGGGAACGCTGCCCAAGGTTAGGCTTTAAAACACAGCCTCCTGAATCTCAGACATGCTAAGCCCTCAGCGGCTCCCACAGGAGTCGAAAGCTGGTTTGGAAGCCTTGGCACACCAGAGTATGAGGCTGCTTTATCCAGGTGGCTGAAGGCATTTGGCTTTGCGATTGATTTTCAGCCCATGTTTCTGGAGGGTTTATCTTCTAGCAGCCCAGACCTGTGTTTGCAGCAGTGGGGATGCTGCCTGCCTGATCAAGGTGTGATATGCAAGAACCTTTATGGTCCTAGCAAATGATAAAAATATAAAAAAGGAGGGTGTTTTGTTTTGTTTTGTTTTTTTTCCCCCCAGTCTTAGTAAGCCTTAGTTGAATTTCTTTATGCTCTTCATTTGAATTTCTTTATGCTCTTCATTCTCCTACTGTGATGTTCAGAATCTCAGCCTTTAACTTTTTTCACTTTGAATTTACTGTGTATATTAGTACAGTGAGTGAGTCATCTGGCATATTTAAGTGCAGACCTTAGGAGAAGGTAGCTCTAAAATTACCTTTTCTACTGGAAGCTGATAAGCTCATTATGTATGCAAAAAAGGATGTATATATCAGGCAAAGCCAATATGTGACTTGGTAGCGGAGACCAGTCTGAAATACAAAATATATGTAACGATGAATTTAAACACCTTACTAAATCACAGCTGTGCCATTTTATTAGACATTGTTTCATAAACTATGAAAGCTTTGGCTATCATATAAATCTGTCTCTTAATAAGCAGCAGTTACAGTTCTTTGTAATTTATTTCTCTGATACCACTCAGCAAAAATGCACCTTCCTGGCAACTCCATTTATGTACTACATTTTGTTTATCATTGCAAGCCCAGATTTCTTGGGCTTGCTCTTTCTGCTGGTGCCATGAATAACAGAAATACATTCTAGAAGTTGTGAAGATAGAAGTTACAAGGAAGTCCTTTGTTGCTGGTGCTGAGCAAAGGGTTAAGATGGGTTTCTGCAAGCAGCTTCTCACGTTTCTCAACTGGGATCACCCACAGCTTAGGGTTTGCTTAACACCAAAGGAGGTGGGGTCTCTCGCAGCAGTTCAACATGAACGTGATAAATATACATCAGCCATCAGGGATTGCTGGTATCGCAGTTCGGACCAGTCATTATCGTTTTTATTGCCCTAACATGATGCTTATGTGAGTCACTTGTTCCAGACGTGGGGTAGGTGTGAACATCTTTGATAAATGTTCTAGGAGATTCCAGCCAGCAAATACCTAATAAATTACAATTTGAGGATGTTGAACATGACTTGTGATGCCGGTCAGGTATGTGTACAGACTGCCTTTCAGGGTGGTTCTCCATTCAGCTGTCATGATTTCCCCCAGCTGTCTGGTGTGGAGCAGCCATTGGCATCCAGGAGCTGCAATGGGGTTTGTCCATCCTGCTTTTTCCAGATCATTAGTGTCTCACCACCAGTTACAATCAAGAGAGTAGTATGCCCCAGTGCTAAGTCTACTAAACATATTTACATTTTTCTGTCTGCATTTTTTTATACAAATCTAATACTGGATGAAAACCTGCTGCCTCTCATTCTGCTAAATGGCTAGCACTGGCTTTTTTTCATACTGTTTTAAACAATTCTCGTCTTCCTTTTTCATTCATTTGGTATTTTTTTCAACCAATGTTCTTGCTCTGGCAGAATATTTTGAACGCTGTTTCTTTGTTTATACTTCTCTATATCAGCAAAGCAGCAGCAGCGGGCATGGGGATAGACCGAGATTTCTCTGTGATGTTCAGCAACTGATGCTTTTTGGCCAAATGACCTCTGTAACGGTTGATGCAAAAAGAAAGGAAATTTAAATTATTTTTTTTGGTTCTATTTACTAGAGGTCTGTCTTTTTTGTGTGTGTATGGGGTTTGTTTTTTGGGTTTTTTTGTTTTGTTTTTTTTTTTCCAGGCCACACCATTAGTAAAAGGCTTTCCTTAGCATGGAATAGATGAGCAGTGCTTATCGTTTTAAGAGTTGATTATTCCTCTTTCATATCTAAAAACAAGACAACTGTGAAAAAAGATGTGGCATTCATTGAGACCTCCTTGTACAAAACTTCCTTAAGGAGCACCTGAGAAAAGTGCACTTTTTAATACCTTTTTTAAAAAAAATTCAGAAGGGATTAATAATTCATGTGACTTGAGAAAAACACATCAGACAAAACCAATGTGCCTAGAAGATAGTCAGGTTCTGTCAGCTCTAAACGAGTGCAGTTTTCTAGATGTTGAAAGAATCTGTAGTGTGGGATTAGAATGGGTACAGAACTGTTACCCTGTGGTTGATGCATTTGTTATCAAGGACCGCCACACCAAAGCTCTGATTTACCCCAAACCAGAGTCTCCAGTTCCTGCGATAGGTTTTTCTCACAGCCATCCCATTCAGTATGTCTCCATAATTTAAATAAATAATTTACCTCCTTTAAAAAGTACATGCTTACCTGGAATACTTTCCTGCATTTTTAATTTGCTTTTGCTTGTCTCAGACTGCTGATGACATTGCAAAATGAAATGAATATTTGATTGCAGAGTTTATAACAAATGCAGGTCTGATTGCTTAAGCCAGCCATGTTTATTTATCTGATGCCATCGAACTTCTGGAAAAATACAGCAAGACCCCAGTCTGACAAGGCTCTTCACCACATCCTTCATTTTCATCTGCATTAGTTTTACGGATGCTGCCAAAACTCCTCAGTTATCTGAAGCTGAGAAAGGGGGCTGGCTCGCTTTCTTTCTGCAGCAGCAATAATGCTCAGGTTTAAGCCCTGTATTAAGGATGGTGTGGCAGCACGTGCCAGCAAATCCTAGAATTTTAGAGCATATGTAGAGTTAAGCACATGCTTAAACGTGCAGTTCTGTGCTTTGCAATGCTTAGTAAATGTACCCATCAGTTGAATGAAGGAGAAGTGTTACCAGGAGCATCTGTCTTGCCTGAGATTCAAGAAGTTGTCAAGAAAACAGTGTCTTTGCTGTTTGGTCAGGTGTGTCAAATGCAAGCAGCAGCTTTGCAACAGAAGGACTCTTCTGTCACGGATATTTAAGCAAGTTATTAAAACACTTATTCTTGTCCTTTATGTGAAAAATTGTGAGTAGTTGAGAGATGATTTGTTTATGCTGGCTAACTGCAAACAAAACTTTCATCGTTTAACTTTTAAAAAATTTCGGGTGAAACCAAGCAAGGAAATTTAAAAAGGAAAAAAAAAAAAAAGCTGTTGAAAAGCAGTGACCTTCTCAAACACACAGAGAAAACATTTGTTAGTGAGAGCTGGTTATGTTCTACCTTTGGGAAACTAGTATCAATGACAATTAAAATACATTTATTTGTTCGGAAGGGAAAACCAGAATAGATTTGATTCTTGGTTATCCTTTTTTTATCACAACAGGCAAGTTGATATATTTGGCCTTAATTCCAGAAGTTTTCCTGAAAAGGGAGGATTATACAAATTGCTGGGCTGGAGCTGAGCAGGTAGCGGTGTAGCACCTGTTTTAATTGTGTGCCTGTGAGAAGGTCTCTGTATTGTGGGCTGGTGCTTCACCCACGTGGGATGGGGTGACATGCATGAAGGCCAGGCTTGAGTGTCTAAACTTCCATTAAACCTCCTTCAGAATAATGGAGGACAGATCCTGAGGATTTTAATGGGTTTGGAGGTGTTGTTAGGGACACCATTAAAAGTGTGAGTGCCCCACATCAGAAAAGTTTACTGCACACCTAGGGCAGCTCTTGCTTCCTTTTAGCTTGGGACATGTCTGACACTCAGTTCTGGAGCTGCTAAGAGCCAGGGTCTTTCTGTTTGTAATCTGTTCCACTTTCTGGTGCAGAGAAGAAAATACTTTTAATGCAAAATCCATTTTAAAACACACACACAAAAAAAGCTCCTGCAGCTGTTTGAAAGCTGTTCGGAAGTATGGCATATTAGAAATAGTCCCAGCTGAAATGGATTAGCAGGCAGAGTTCAAGTGAGGAGGTCAAATGTGTAAACTGAATGCAATTTATCTTGTGGCACTGCAGTTTATCATGTGGTTGCAGAAATAAAGGAATACCACACGCATGCACATATTCACACCTAATAATTTAAGAATAACTGGAAAAGGTCTTAAAAGACATTAAAAGGCTTCTGATGACATCATGCTATCTGGGGTAATAAACCAAAGACAGTTGAAGTCAGTTCCAAAATAGCTGTAGCCAGAGATGTCTTTATATGCCCGTCTTTGTATATATTTCACGTCTCAAGGTAAAGGTATTGAACACTAGTATTGCATATTAAATGTGTGGGGAGACACTGGTAAGATTTTTTCCTCTCGTGGATTTCTTCATGCTGCATGAAGAAATGAGGTTTTATTTATTTATTTTTTACATGTACAGAAATCCTTTAGTGTCTGGATTAGCTGTATTTACAGTTCTTTAAAACTCGTGGGATGCTTTGTCCCTTAGAAAAACAAAAGCAAATTTCAGCAGGGCATGACTCCACAGTTTCCCAAAAGGAGAGACTCCAAGGAAAGTTTTATTTTCTGCTTTAGGAGGAGCCAGGAAGGTTGTTTTTTTTTTTTTCCTCCCCTTTTAAAAACCTTTGTTATTAGCTAGAGCGCTGTTCCCTGAATTGAGATAGCAGATTGCTGGATAATTGAATTCACGAGAGTATAGCACGGAGACCCCCTGCTTCCCTGTGGTTTCAGATCCTGATGGTGCAGGATTTCCAAAGCCCATGCTTTGCCAGCGCCGCAATGTTGGTGATCCTTCAGTGCATTGGGACAGTGTGCAGTATTTTCCTTGACAGGTTGCAAAGCTCATAAAATGAGCTTGTAGAAGCTCATTTAAAGGTCGTGGAAGATGCTCATGAAAATCTGGCCATCCTGGGACTTGTAGATTGGACCACATTGCCTTGAGACAATGCAGCTTGTTAATAACCTTTAGTCATGTGTTTGGTATTAATATCATTTGAGTTTGTGCATGGTTGTTAATCGTGCTCTGATGTGGGAAAGTATTCCTCTGCACTTCGAAAGATGTTTACTAATGTCACCAAAATAGAAGGGGGTGATGGGTCTCCTTGTGAAGGAGGAACTGTGACTGGTGTGCTGCTAGGAATTAAAAGGTCAAGATAATTTTACATTTCAGTCACATTGGATGCTAAGTGTAATGATAAGGACGTTTTCTGAAAGACACTTTAGGTGGCATAAACCCCAGTGAAGGATGTTAGTCGCATTAATAATAATTATTTAGAAGTGCCACAAATTCATCTTGAGCAGCCCCTATTAGACGCAATCTCAAAATGAAATTTAAAGTAGAAGGTAATTTCTAAATGCAGTTAAAAACTTGTCAGAGTGAAGAAGCAGCCACTTTCTGTGTCACTTTGATTGTAAGCACTGTAACGAAGTGGCTCAGCCTGGCATTTTCCTGCCCGCAGCTCGAGCATGGGCAATCCTAGCGCACTATCTGATGCCATTGCATTTCTAACACATTAAGCTGTTGTTCTTGGAGGAAAAATACCTCTTTTAAGGACTTTTTTAAAATAAGTCCCTGAAGTATCAGTGGCCCTTATTTCAGACGTAATTGTTTCAAGATGTGATCCTTGCAGAAAACGATTGAGTTGGCATGTTTGCAACTTTTCTTTATCCTTGCATGCCAGTTGCTTGAGGGATAGTAACTGGAGCATGTAGGCCTCCTTCCAGCGTGCCTTCCCAAGGCTGCATATTTCTGGACTCCTCCTTTCCTTTGGCCTGCTTATGTTTTACATTATTAAGGAACTTGATATGTGCAAGAAGTGCCTCAACAACAGCCTCAGGGTTTCTTTTGTTTTAGACCAAAACCATATACTTTGCCGTTTATGCATCCCCAACCACCACTTCAGTGACCCGAGTCTACTGGCCCGGGCAGCCCCTGTAATCAGGGCATGGATGGACTTTTTAATTGTGACCATTCTAACACCAGATTTGAATTTCTGTGTCCTCTAATCTGGTTCTGCCACCTGGATTTTTAAGAGCCATTTGCCTCATTTCACGTTAACAAAATTTGGGGGCTGGCATTAAGGGGAGACCTTTGATAGGTCTAAGATAATTATTGTATGCTAGTCTCCATGTTTGTACCTTGATGTTTCCCACAATCAGGCCATTTAATAGCAGATCTGCGACTGTTTTGTCTTGCCTTCTTGCAAGGCTCAACTTCTCAAAGGAAGTGGTGGGTGCTCAGCAGAGGAGGCTGATTTTAACTCTGTATTATTGGACTTGATGCCCCTTATGCCCTCAGTGCCAGTGACTGTGCTGATATCATGTCTTGGTGCACCTACAGCCTGTGACCTGCAGTGACTGCCTGTAGGCTCTCCACGAGGCTCAGTGAGGTCCCTGTAGGACCATCCCTTTGCCAGTGTGTTTCCATGGTTCAGGATGCCCTTGGGCAAGCTGTGGTGGACCTTCACAAAAGCCGCCTCATCTGTGGTTGACAGCAACACAGAGCTGGGATAGGGGCCTTGCAGCTACCGGTTTTGGTTACAAGTGTCAGGATAGGGCTGCCTGGGGGCCTGAGTTTCAGCTTGAGGGCTGGGCATGTCCCATCACCCAACACATCATGAAGCCCCCAACACATCATGAAGCCAGTGATTTAGATTTTAAAGAAAATAATTTTGGGAAAGGACAGAAGTCTATAAAACAAAATTAAAATTAACTGTGGGTGGAATGTATGCACAGGAGAAAGGTTGCCTTTACCCTCTTTTATAAGTATATTACCCACCCACCCCACCCCCCAAAACATTGACTTAGCATGGAAAAAATGGAGCCAGTATGTCCTAAGTTTGGATACTGATGTCTGGTGGGATTTTTGCTTTGTGTGTGTTTTGGTAAATATTGGAAGAGTTCTAGGGTTGTGTAGTTCTTTGCATTTTATGGCACATTTAAATGTCTGTAACATAAATAGCTTTACCATCAGAAGGCATAAATGTCAGCCTATTGACACGTTTATAAAGACACAAATGGAATGTAGCCTGGCAGACTGATGCTGGTTTTGAGATTTAATGGTACATCTGTATCATTTATCCCAGTGGGAAATAACACAGGATGTTGCCTTGTAATCTTTTACTACTGTATAATAAAATGTAACCATAATAAATGGTGTATAAGCAAGTAATGCAGCAGATTCTGGATTTTGTCCAGTGTCTCTTTACCACTTCTCCTAGGTTAGGTTTGCCCTTCCTACATTAGGCAACATGTGATTTTGACTGGTTACAGATTGAAGGTGGATCTCTTTAATGTGTTATGCACGTATCTATAAGGGAAAGAGATCTTCCTGTGCCAAATGCATCCTACCTTTTAGTTAGCTGGTGTTAGCAGTGTACTGGTTCATTCCTCTTTAACTCACATCCTAAGTTGAACTGTCCTTGAAAGGGTCTGTTCTGCATTTCTGCACTTCAAGAATGTCTTTGCAGGCTGATTGCTTTCCCAAATGTCTTTAATGTGATACAGTGTTATGTGCAGGTAGCTTTTTGATAAAACCTCAAGAAAAACCTTATCAGACTCATGCAAATTGAGAGCAGGGATTTGGTGTGTTTATGTTGGTTGAATTTAACTCTGCACACATTCCCTGCACAACGCTAATGGGACGTTCTGCATACCATTCAGCATGTTTTGGAGATGCTGTGTCCTGCCCAGTGCTGGTCCTTCCCTAGCTGCAGCGCCTGGGCTGTCGCATTGCTGCAGGCTGTGATTCTTTTATTAAAGCTATGAGAAGTCTGTGAAAGGGCTCAGCATCCATTTAGGCACTTCTGCAGGGGCCCAGGAATGCAGAAGGGCTCTCTGGGTGCTTTCTAACATCTGGTCCGTCATGTTCCAAGTGAAGAAAAATATGAAAACGTTATTCTGTGTGTGTGTGAGGACTGCACATTTGTAAAAAGACAATTATCATAGAAATGAGGGAGGCTTTTGATTCATCAAGTAGATTCAACAGACTGTGTCATTTCCTTGGTTTTCGTTTTAATTAGGATTAATCAGTTTTATCTTCTAAGGTCTTTGCAGGGAATTTACAAGAAACAGAAGACTTTGGTCAGTGGTGTGCCGGTGTAATAGCCCCTACTTGAAGAAATCCAGCTGTGGCATGCCTAGCCAGGATTAAATTTGGCAGGACTCCAGGCTCCCTCCTCCTCTCGCATTAAATGTCTTGCTGCTGCAGGAAACCCTCTGGGTCTTCCAGTACCAGGGCCTGGGCTTCACATCGTTGCCTGGTTGCTTGCTTCTAAAACCACTTGGGACCAGTATATTGCTTGAACTCCCCCCCCCACCCCCCCAGGGATGCCAGCTTGAAATAATGGCTGCTTTCTGCTCCAAAGAGAGAGACAAAAAGTCTCGCTTAACCCCAGCAGCTGTTGGTCCTGACAGCTGGGAGCTAGAGCTGGTTGAGACAAAATGAAGCTGACCTTTTTCTCCTCAAACTCAATATATTTCACAGAAGCGTATGGGTTTGGATGGAGCTTCAGAGATTCTGTTTGATATGTTAGAAGTGGAAAATGAGGGAAGGGAGCCAGGTAGTTATATAGGAAGGAGTGAGGCATCCCAACGGCCTCGTAGGGGAAGTGGTCAGGTTTAAGTGCGTGTTCTGCATGATGCAGAGCAGAAGCATGACTCCAGCATGCCTTAGGTGAGTGTTGCTGTCTTAGCATTGGTCTATGTGCTGTTTTTCTTCTTTTCTTTCTTTTTTTTTTTTTTTGCAACTTTTTTGAAGTCGCATTCTCATCTCACTGAGGAAAAAAAAATCTTCGAAAACTATTACAAAACCAAATTAATCCTTCTGGTTTAGTTGCTAGATGTATTTATGAGCAGACAAATTTCATCTTGGAAATTAGAGTAATTTGCAAACATGATGAGCATTTTATTATGATTGTTTTTCTCTACCTAAAATAGATGTCTTGCTACGAAAACTTACATATAACTTATAGGTGAAAATTCAGCTGATTTGTTTCCTTAGTGGAAAGGGTATGATTGCTCTAGAATGTATGAGATGTAAATGTTTTCCTGTTAATTGTAGAACAAAATTTCATCCATGTGCGCCCTACAACAGTAAAGTATCAAGGGTAGGCTTTAAGCTTCTCGTACAGTCAAATAACAGATTTGAAAGCTATTAGGCATATGAGCAAGAAGAAAATGGAGACAGAAGGCAAAGAATGCTGAAGGGAGAATCCTACTGAAAGCCCACAAAACATTTTCAAGCTTACAGAGATGACCTGTTCTGTTCCTGTTACACAGAAGTGTTAAAATGAGAGCAGGCAACCCCTCTCCCACAAAATCATTAATCTGTTACGTCTGCGATGTATTTAGGCTGAATCCTTTCCCAGATGCTGTGGATCTGTTGGTTCCAGGAGAAATCAGTGGGATTTTACCGTTTGCTTTGAGGAAGAGAGGACTGGACTTTCTCCTGATGTCTTTGGCAGGAAGAAGTGAGGAGCATGCCTGTCTGCTTTCTTTAAATATTGTGTCTTTTTAAGCTTTTTTTTTTTTTTTTGCCAGATAGCCTAATTTGTGTTACTGCAATATACCATGTTGGAAAATTACAGAGGTTAATGTACAGCTCTGTGATACACAACCGTAATGGTAGACTCTAATGTTTTTTAAATGGTAAACCAAAGGCATTCATAATATGAGTTACAGTGAATTGCCTGCAATCCTTGCCAGAATTAGTTTAGCATTGCTTTTAATATTTTATGCACTGAAATTGTTTGCAAAGACTAAAGTCTTCACTCACTTTGCACACTCGTGCTTTGTTCTTTTCCTATACGAAGCACAACAGAAGTACTGTCTTGCTGATAAATTGTATGGCAGGAAGTTTTATTAAATTCCAGTTATACTGCCTTGGAAAGATTTTTCTAGTAATCAGTGAAAACTATATCAGATTTATGGTGTCATAACTGGGCCGGGTAGTTAGAAATCTAACCTTTTGTAGTATCCTTAGTTGCATATTAATATTTTTAAATATCTGAAACACATATGAAAGATGTAGGAGGTTTTGACTTTAAATGTTACTGTAGAGGTTTGACTGTACATAATCCCATTAAAATGGAAGAGTACAAGATAAAATGATCCATTTGCAATTATAATTATGCATATCAAGATTGACCATTCTTTAAAAAATTGGAAGTGCAAGGTGGAGAAGGGCGCTTGAGCAATCACTCTTTCTTGAAAGCATTGATGGAAGAACAAAAAAATGGTGGGGAATCGATTTGTCAGTAATGTGCACAAAAAAGTATGGGAAGAATTTCTTCCAAAGGTGAAGGGAAAGTAACTCTTTCGCTGTCATGGTTAGCTTTGCTTGGAGAGGGCCACCAAAAAAGTACATGATCAAACACAGAACAAGCAAGTAACTCTATGAACTATGTTATCTGCTCTTGATACTTAATAAATAAAATGTATTAGTTGATCAGCTTAGTGTCAGAGAGTCAGCCCGGCCTCATGAGTGCTCCACAGAGGAGGTAGGTTTTGTTCTAGCACTGTCAGTGGCCTGTTTGATCTTGAGCAACTATTTCTTGTCTCTGTGCCTTTCTGCTGTTCCTTGATTGCCTTGTCTTTTTGGAGGATGAACTCTTCAGGAGAGAGATTTCTGTGTTCTGTACACAATGAAGTTTGAGCCTAGCTGAAGCCTCTAGGGGCATCTCTAACACAAATTATAATTGTTAGCTTTAATCACTTTCATCAGAAGAGCTTGGTAATGGAGGATGGCAGTGTGCGGGATTTGGAGAGAGCAGTAGGGTGCATGCTAATTAAGTCACTGTAGGTGAAAGTTGCTGATTTGCTTTCATGGGGTTGGTGCCGAGATGCAAACACCCGGGAGTTAAGCTGTGCTGCTCCATGTGGGTTTTCATCTCCAGAAGCATGATGTCGGGTGCTCACTCCTCGGCTTGAACAGAGCCAGAAATTAGGTGCTTGGTGTGTTTTAGGAAGCAAGACTTTTTCACAAGCCTTCTGCTGGTTGCCTAGATCTTTATATGTCTTTTTGTGGGTCCCTCTGCTGTGAGGATTGATGACTGAAGTCAGACTGCTTGGCTTTTCACGCTGAAGACAGCTGCTTGAGGGTGAGCCATCCCATCTTGGTGGAGTCTCCTCCCAGTCTTTGCTGTTGCTGAACAGAAAGTGCTTATTGTCTCTCTCCATAATAGCAGCTTCTGGTTTGGTATGGAGGTGCAGCAGCATGCTGGTTTGCAGATTAATTGCCCTTCTTCTGGCATCTGGTGATGCAGAGCAGTATGCCCTCGTCCTGTTTGGGCAGATGCATAATTCACCACAGCAGAGGATTTAGAAATATTGAGCTGTAAAAATGCCAGCAGTCACGTTAGTAAGAGCAGGCTGTGTTCAAGTACCTACATTATCCATTTAGCAGTAATCAGCTCTGCAGGTAGAGCTCCAGGGTACCCTGGGATAGAGCAAGGGAGAGAAGGTGATTTCCTCTCCTCATTAGCACCTCAAGTGAAACCTCTTGCCAAATTGTCCAGGCAGAGTACAACTGGGGAAGAAATGTCAAGTGCTTTCTGAGAGTTTTAGGAGGGAGCAGGTTTGTCCAGTGGTGTGGAAAGCAGTAAAAGAAAATAAACCCAAGCTTCTCTTTCGTATGGGACAGGTACTGTACTGCTGTGAGTATTACAGTAGTCAGATGCAAAGCAATGTCTCTTTCTTTAGTGTGTTTGTTCTCTCTTTTTACTAATACCAAATCCCTGTAGTTACTGCACCCACTGCCAGTGAGCACTGACTCTCTAGCAAGTCTTTTGCAAGATCTTTGCTGTGCAGGAGTCCCCGTTTCGTTCCCTTTTTATTTCAATAAGAACAAGTATTCCCCAAACTGCAGTTGAAATCTGCATAGAAAAAACATATGGTAGAGGCCAACTCAAGGTCGTACGTTTGGCATTTGGGGAGGGAAGGCAAGAAAGATTTACCAGTCCATACACTCCCGTTATGATAAAATAAAGGTGAGCTGGGAGGAGAGCATGTGCTGAATCCAAAGGCTACACAGAAGTGCCATAAACCACTGTATGTTGTGCTATCTCCAGCCCTTTATGCTCCAAGCAGAAGTGAAATCTGGGGTGTCATAAATGAAACAAAGATCTTGTTTTAATTTCATTTAAAAATCCATTGCAAAGTAATGGGAGAAGAAACAACTTCTTCAGACTGGGCAAGCCACCATTTCTCTGCTCTATACTGTTGCCATCAAATCAGTTATTTTCCAAAAGCTGCTTGGAACCAGTTGGAAGTTTGCTATAAAACACAAGTGAAGTAGTCTAAACAAATGGCATTTTTCCTGGAAATAAAATACATGGATGCCCTCATGAGGTGTTGCCAGGTCTACTCTGCATTTGTATTTTTTCTACTGAAACTGTATCTATTAGATGAAAATCTAGGGCTGGAAACAGGTAACATCTGGAGCTGTTTTCATTTGTACAGTGAGAAATAATAGCTGGTCTTACCCTGAATTTGACTGTAAACTTCTTAGATGATCCAAAGCCTGTTTATTGCTTACAGAAGCAATTTTGTGGACAGGTGACCTGGAATAGTTCTCTTTTTCTTCCAGTGCATCCATACTAGCCTGGTATAGAGAAATCACTCAAAAAGTGGCATGCATGTTAGACTCTCAAGCCTTGTTTTAAGTTTTAATTTACTTGTCTAACTTCCAAGGTTACTGAATGCAAGTGATTACTCCTTTAGTACATAAATAAGATGAATTATGTGTTGGAGACCTATGCCTTGGGCTCCTTCATTTCATATTCTCAAAGGAGTACCTGCCGAGGAGTGCATAGAGCTGGGGTGAAATTGTCCTTTTTTTTTTTTTTTTTTTTTTTGGCATCAGAGATAAAAGCAGTTCTGTTCTGGATCAGCTGAGCTGTGAAACTGGAGCCCTAGGACCTTTTTAGTCTGTAAAGTTTTTAAGGTAGAGGATGGTCGAGGGTGTGGGACCATGGCCACAGGGGGAAAGCTGTGCTGCAGTCCCTGTTGGGAAAGGCTTAGGGACCTGCTGCTGCAGTCAGGCCTCATGGTTTTTCATTTTAATACATTTCTTCCAAATGCAGTGACTTATGTTCAACCCTACAGGTTGTGGAAAACAAGGTGGGCTTGTAGTTAATGTTGGAAGCAAATTGACACAGGATTCCTTGCTATTCCCCTTGTGTGTTTATTTTTTTAATTTTAATTTCTAATTTTTTAATTGGGGCAGGATAGGGGTCCTGGGGTCCTGTGCCATCCAGCTTGACGCTGGCAAAACTGATTCCCACTGAAGTTTCATATGTAGCAATCTCAAGTGTCAGGAACAATTCTTCATATGTAATTAATCCTAATAAAACCAACACTTCCAGGAGGCTGACCTGGATCCATGCATTTCATGCTTTTGTCAATTAATGTTACATTTAGCATCTAACAGTATAGGTAGAAGAAAATACTGCAGATGTAAGGAGATGGAGGAAATCTAAGATGTAACTGTTGAGTAACAGGAATTAGCATCCTTACAATCATAATTCCTTTTACTTTCTTTACAAACTAGATATTTATCTATCATTGTGGTGCAGCAACCTCTCAAAATCTCTGATAAGTTCTCAGTATGGCAATAGTTTATCCAGGGCATGTGGGAGTCTGCTATGGTGAAGACGTACTTGTGTACCTGCACAAGTGTTCGATAACTACTTGTGTACCTAAAGCTTTTTTTTGTAATTGGCAGTGATAGCTTCCACTGATTTTTCATCCAGCCGTTGTTGTTTATGTGCTAGTATTGTCTTCCCATACAGAGATGTGCTTGATAGAGATCAAGAATTCTTACAGGCTTTTTAAAATCAGATTTGTTGACCAAAACCAGTTCATTGCTGTATCCCCTGGTACGTGTACAGCGGAAAGTTCCTGAGCACCTAATGAGTCCTCAAAGGCAAGTATAAATGTTTTCTAATTTTTTTCTTTTTCTCTTTGTTTCCAGAAATGCTGAATTTGGTACTCAGCAAAAAATAGTGTGTGGATTTTTACCAGCTGAAGAACAAGAAAAGGTAATTACTGGACCATATAGTCTAGTCTCATTTGTTAGCTGTGCTGAAATATTAAACTGCTCAACCTGATCACGTTGCGTGAGCCTACAGCACCATCTCCGAGTATGGGTTTTGTGTATTTTCATTTATGCAGGCACGGTTGTTTCTTGAGAATAATCCTTTATGGAAAGGGAGCAGGGGAACAAAAGCAGCAGAGCATGAAAATGCTGAAGCAAAATGGTAGGGAAGAGCACACCATGAATTTTTCCAGTGCATACAGGAGTGAAAAAGGTAAAAGAGGGAAAAAACAAATCAGGGTTTATATGTGCCAACAGAAAAGGCTGTGGACTTTTCTATATGTGCAAGACTGCCTAGCACAGCCTTGCAGCCCAGTGGGCAGGTATGGAAGGAGGCTCAGTGTTACAGCAGCCTCCTCATGTTTCGGTGACCATGTAACTTGTGGGGTGGTGCACCCTGCTTCAAAGGTCATGAGCTCCTCTGCTGCCTGTGAGTCTGCCTCTTGCAATCAAGTTTCTTGATCCTCTTGGGTCATGACATTTTGCTTGGGCAATGCAGCTCAACAGGACTGTGGCTCAGTTGCTGGTGTTAAACAAAATGCTGTTCATGAAACTTTTATGAGCTGCTTTGCCAGGGGCTGCATCTTGAAAGACTGGGCTCCAAAAAGCAGCGAGGAAAGCTGTGCTGTTCTGTACCACTGCCGTCTCCTGTATTTTCTTCTACCTTCTTTCCAAGACTGAGGGGCAACGACCCCTGTGAGATCTTGTGTGGTTTTGCCCTTTGTTCCTTTCTGGAGACAGGTGACGTAGAAGTTGGGCAAGGAGGGCATGGCCATGATGAAGAGTGGCAGTCCTGCTTCAGCTGGTACATCCTTCCATTCGTACAGTGATCCAGAGCAGGGATCAGGACCCTACATCTGCCTTAAAAGCTGTGCATGGCTTCCTTATCACTGTGGATACCTAGAGGAATCTACATGAACTGAGCTTTTCAGTTAGTTTTTGGGGTAACTAATATAATAACTTCCAAGTGAGAAGAGATGTACGTAGATGCCACAGTATGGAGAGCAAGGGGAAATTGCATAAAGTGAAGGTCTGTAGATTTGAGTATAGCAAAGCAAGCACAGTGAGATTTTAAAATGCATATGCAAAGAGATACAGACGGAGATGTTGCAGGGGTCAGGACAGCTTCTGTGTGAACACGTAAGGTTCTTGGGAGACACTTAATTTCATTGCTTGGGTTTGAAAAGTGCATGTGAGTGACATCTTGTGTTCACTACAGCTGCAGTGCCATACTGCTGATGATTAGCATGTGTATTTCAGAGGCAGTATGTAAGCCAAAATGACAACTGCAAACAAATCATAGGGCGGACCGGTGGTGCCTTGTTCATGTATCAGCATTACAATTTGATGGAAGCCCATCTTCCCACCCTACAAATGGAAGTGCCATCTCAGTTTTCAGGAAGGCTGTTGAAACATATTGAAAGGGCTTCAATTTGCAACTTGCTTTGATCCTTTTGTATTTTTTTGTGGTGGACTCTGCATCAATTTAATGTGGAATTGTGACAGGAAAGGAATAATAGCAGACAGAGGGAAAAGCTCTAGGAGCAAATAAATGCTAGAACAAAATGCAGTGTTTAGAGAACCACACTGTCCTGTAGTTTGCACTCAGTGTTTTGCATTACCTTGCGTGTGCTAATAAATGGGATTCGTTATGTTGGGTACTTCCATTAGGATTTAAGCTGTCATTTAAAACTCTGTAAAGCCTTGTGTCACCATCACTAGCACATTTCTCTGCCCTGAGACTGTCATGTTCAGGGACTTAACACATACAGGAGATGTAGGATAACTTTACTGGGGACTCAAACAATTCATTGCTTTGAGTATAAGTCAGTTTATCAGTGTTGAAAAGAAAGATTGAAAAACCCAACTTCTTTAAAATCACGAATTTCCCAAGGGGAATAATGGAAAGGTAGTTCATAGCTTTGTCCCCCTCAGTATCTTGTAGATTACAGTAGGAAGTGATGTGTTTGCAAAGAGCAAGACTGTGCTGCACTGTTGAATATCACTAGTATTTCACTGCTTTTTTTGTAAGAAGGTGAAGTGTTAGTTTTAAGTTACCTGTGAAATTTAAAATTATCTCCACAGATTCAATCGTTCATGTTTGTTTATGCTTTTGGTACAGTTGTAAAGCATTTTTTTTTTAAATAAAATCAGTATTCCTTTTTGCAAGTAAGAAACTAAAAATAACTCCCAGATTCATCATGGCCAACTGGTTTCCAAGGTCTTTGAACAAAGCTACCCATGCTTCAATGCAGTGTGGCTCAAACATGGATTTCTTAAAAGCCATAGTTAAACATAAGCAATATTGTAAGTAGGTAAGGGTATGTATGTAGCAAAGAAGTGGCCCCTCATGTTGTTACATTTGATCAATATGTCATTTTAATCAGCTTCTCCTGTTCTCTGAGGTCAAGTGGTTGCACGCAAGCTTTTTTCAGCCTGCAAAAGGGATACCACAGAGTCGTTCAGCTCTGTCAGCTGTAAGTGGACAACCTCACTGAGCTCTCTAATTCCTCCAGACTTCAGCAGTGGCCTTTCATTTGGTACCATGTGGCACTAGCTTGCAATAGCTGGGCTAGAGAACCATCAGGTGTATTTCATTGTACTGAAGAGAGAGTAGCTGCTCTGCCTGTGAGCCATCCCCAGGAAAGGTTTTGTGCCGTCTTATGGGAGAGGTGACCTTGATGGGGGTGATCACCACCATGAAATGGGGGATTTTTGCAGGTGGAGTGAATTTCATGCTGTGCTGCTATTAGCATCAGTGAGTGGGGTCTGAAGCTTCAGAAATTGAGACTGTACTTTAATTCCCTGCATGGCCAGGCCAAAGAAAGAGAGCCCAAGGCTCAAGGGCATGAGAAGCACTCTTTTCTTTTGTTCTTGGTGCCTTTTTTTTTTTCTTTTTTTAAACCAGCTGGCCATGACATTAAGTTTTCTAATTAATTTAGAAACCACAGGCAGTTGAGGAGAGTGAGCAATGCAATAACTGGGCCATGGGGCAGAGTAAAAGCACATCAATTATTCAGGCAGTCGCTGCTGCTTATTTCCTTCCCAGAGCTGGGCTGACTGTCAGTGTGTGTCAGCGATGCTGCTAATGCCCTTCAGAATTTACATGCATAAACAGTGGCCTTTTTAAATCTGCATGAGGATAACTTTAGCATTTCCAACGATAGCTGCCAGCAGCATACTCCGTTCTGGTGAGTGCTGGGGACTCCGACTGGTGTTTTGGGTGTCCAGTTCAAAACCAAGATCTTGGCAGGCATATCCACCGGAAGCCTCTGCCACGGAGAAGTTGCTCCTCAAAGAGGCTGAGGGGCAGTCTGAGCCATGGGAAGAAAGAAACAGTCCTTTAAAATGCAGATTATGTCTGAGAGTGTTCTCAGAGTGAGTAAAGACCAGCATCTCTTATAATGCATCATCCTGCCCTGCTATTTCCATAATGTCTCCAAAGCACATGGTGCAAGGATGCCAGGGATGCCACTGGGGCTGGAGCCACTGCAGTTGCTCTACTGGGATGAGGGGCAGGAAGCATCCTCCTCCTCGCTGCGTGACTATTTGACATCCTGTGCTTTGGCTTAGCAGTGGGAAAGTTTGAAAATGAGGAGTCTTTTCTCACTCCAAACAACTAGATTGACAGGAATGCAGTGATTATTTTACATGGGTGCACCACAAAGTCTCTGTCAGGGATGCCACAGCGAGCAACACTGATTTCTACATTAAGCCAGCAAGGGAACTGAAAATTGGGGAACCTGTTGGATTTTTCTGCTGTGAACTACAAGCAGAGCACAAAGCTTTGTTTTGCTGGCTGGCCAGCATGGTTATTCCTACTGCTGGAGGCAACCACCTTGCGTTTTAAAAAGTGAACTAATTTGTGAAGGTGACAAAATAAAATTGGCCTCACTAATTATGTGTTGTGATGGCAAAATGACCAGCTTCGGTTTGGAAAACACTGGCTGTAATTAACAGTGAAAGGCTTTCTTCTCTGATCTGTGTAGCCATTTATGAATCACTTCTCCCCGCAGAAACTTTTAAATCTGTCTCACAGGGGAGCCTGAGGAGGAACAGGTAAAATGGATTTGCTTTAATAGCTGTGGCTGTAACTTAAACACTTGAAATGATATTAAGAATCTTTCTCCATTAGCGTTTCATGTTGATCCTGATGATATACCAGGCGAGGCTAAGACAGGATCAGCGTTCATTAAATGGAAGAAACTAAACTCGGTAGACAAATGCTTTGGCTAGATGGGGCCTTCATTGCACCGAGAACAAGAATGCAATTAACTCAAATGTTTGTTTACAAAATCTAATTCCTGGGGAGTATCTTCTCAGATTGCCGCTTACATCTCTTGGGCTGGTTTTGTTGCCAAGGCTTGCAGACGGACGGATTTTGCGAAGCTCAGTTGTAGCACATACATAATGGATGGGTCAAACTTTGCATGGTAAGGCTGAATCCTGCTGAAGAGGTGGGGCTAAGCTGCAGGCATGCCGGCATGTATTTGTGCATTTCCCCCGTCTCTTTATGGTTTACAGTTAGGTGCAATTGAGAATAACTGTTAGATGTTCCACATATTAAATGGTGTAGGCTGAAGAGAAGCTGGAAATCGTGCAGTGCTGAGCGTTGTTAATTGCTGTCCTCCTGTCTCCCACCGGGAGCCTAAACCAGGGAAATCACAAATGGGTTCCAGCTGGGTGAAGATGCATCTCTCCCAGGGTACCTGCATGAGGAGCCTTGTCCTCCTGGTTGGCTGAGAAACATGGACACCCTCAGAAAATGATTTTGCCCATCTGTGATATGAGTCGTGCTCTGGAAATGCTGCTTCTCCTTAGGTTTAGGAGGAGCTGACAGGAAATGGCTGCAATCTGGATGTTAGGGGTGGGTGTTACTTTTTTCAGTTGAGGATTTTTTTGGTGTGTATGGTTTTTGGTGGTTTTATTTGTTGGGGTGTTTTTGTTTGGTTGGTTGTTTTTTGTTGTTTTGTGGGTTGTTTTTTTTAGGTTTTTTTGTTTTTAATTAAGGCCAGTTACATGGTTAAGAGGTTATATTTAGGTGAAGCAATAGACAGGGAAAAACTATTGTAGGGAAATGTAAACATGGGTTGTAAGACTCAGATGAGAAAACTGCTCTTGACAAGAAGAAAATGGCTCACACTGCTTTTAATTGGCTATGCACAAAGGGGGTGGGGGGCTTGGGCACTTCTTTCTGCGCCTTGGCGCTGATGGTGGGGTTCGTTGATATATAGGGTTTGCAGAGCATGAAGGATCAGGTGTTTTGAGTACGTGTTGATATGGCCAAAATAGCATGTATGAATTTTAAAGTGTGTAATAAACATTGCTTTGCACGCTAGGGTATGGTGCGGCAGTATTTATTACCTCATTTTCTTCTTACTCTGTGTGGTGGCTCTACTTTCTTTGCAGTTACTTCTTGTGTCTTCCTTGCAAATGGATAGGATGTCTGGACTTGCCCATCAGGTGACATTGGGCAAGTAAGCATTTCCTGGACACATTTGCCATGTGTCTGGTGACAAACATTAAACAGTTACCAGAATAATACAATTTCCTCCCCATTAGCAGAATACAGGATATTAACGGAATAGTCAATGTAATCCGTTTGGTGATGGTTTACAGTCACGTTAAATGATGGGTAAGAGGCTAATGAAGGTCATCCTATTGATGGATAGGGGTTACAATTCACCAACCCCACAGTACCTGAAATAAAACAAAACTGGTTTTGCCTAATCTGCAGAGTGATAGGTGATGCGCAGGTGTGTTCGTGGACTTTATACCAAGAAGGGCTGCAAAACAAGGGGACAAGCTCTGGACCGCTGTGGGAGGTCAGGATGGGATGGTACTGCTGAAGAGGCTCCTTACCTGGTTGCAAGATTACCTTTTCAAACCTTACCTGTTTTGTAAAGTCTCAGATTCTTTCAGGTGTTTTAGCCGTGACTTGTTAACAAAAAGTTGCAGTGTTTTGGGTCTTGCTGCCTCCTCCTGTGGAAGTGGTGGTCCCTGGCAGTGATTCTCCTTCAGGCAGTAAAAGGGGAATGGCAGGATCTAATGCAGGGTCTTGCTCCTTTAGGGGGGCTGCTCAGGGGTTCTCATGGGATTTGGTGCTAACATAGCATTTAAAACACCACTTTTTTAGTGTCAAACACTGGAAATGACAAATGCTTTCCTTAATTTGAGAGAAGTGTGCCTATACTGTATGCTTAATATGCCTGAGAATGTATCCTCAAGACGATACATGGGCCTATCTCCTATGAAAGCTGGTTTCACTATTAGAAGAAGATCCTGCTAACTTGGTAAGATACATTTATTTGTGTCTTAAGAGGATTTTTTGCTGAGGTAAAAGAAATCCTGAACAGTGCCAAATTTTATTGGAAATGTATTGTTCTTCCCTGTCTCTTCCTCTCTCCCCATGTCAAAACTGTTCTGGAAATTGAAATGGTTTCATAAGAACGAGGCACACCGATGTAAATGAAGTCCAACAGCACTTAACTGAGCTGTAGAAAAATTTGTTGTGCAGATGGCTTGAGACTGATTTTTTTTTATTATTTTTTTTTTCTTCCCCCTGTGGGATAGTCAGTAGGAAGCAGTGTTGCTGACAGAGCCGTATATATTAAAGGTATAGAAACTCCAGGGGAACAGAAAGCACCGTGGCTGAGGTATCTGTCTTTGACCCTCGTCTGCTGTGACTTCAGCAGCCACTTCAGGTGCTGTCAAGACTTTGGGGCAGATCAAGAGTTTTGTTGCATGGGTGTACCTTGGGATGGAGGAAAGGATGTGGGGCTAGAATGGCTGCATCTACCCCTTCCCCAGCACCCACTTCTCGATATCCCATGACACAGATCATCTTTATCTCCTCTGCACTTCCATAGACAGTTATTCTTACACTGCTGTTAAGAGCTGGACCTTGAGGTTTTGTACCAGCATGATTTGAATGAAGTCTAATTTAGACAAAAGTTTTAAGAGCTCTCTCCTCTCTCTCCCATGCAAAATAAATTGCAGAGTTTAAATGCACTGTGCCTGGCTTGGAGGCATTTCCCTGTGGTTTATTGCTTTGCTTTTATTGATGGGCTGTGTTTGCTCTCACACAAACTGATTAATTTGAACTCGATGATTTGTTTCACAGAAGTTGTTTGCTTACAGATGAAGGCCAAATTAAGGGAATTTTATGGGGTGGAAACTGTAGTTCCTACAGACTTCTTCAGATCTCGGTTCCACTCCCTGCAAAGTTCGTAGAGACTTAGATAAAGTAGCCCTTGGCCAAGCTGGAAAGATGCAACCTGCTAAGTTAGCTGTGGGGAGAGCAGAAGGATACATTAAAATACAGACAGCTTTTGAAAATTTCAGAATGTTCTGCTGAAGCAAAACGATGGATGTTTTGAAAAATGTAAGATGATCTGATTCTGATGCTTAATTTCCAAAAAATAAGAACAAAATTGAAACAATCAATCCAATTATATTAAAATAGGAAGATATGCAAAATGCAGCATTAGATATGTATTGTTTCACTATAAATACACCCCCAAGGAATCATTCTATTTTTAAGATGAACTTGGTATTATGGTAATCTGAAAGAAGTCTATAATTTATAATTCCAATTGGAGGTGAAGAAATTTAATGTCAGCTTCTCTATTCATTACCCCAGCAGTCAAGACTAACAGGCTGTTCCTTCAGCTTTGCTGTCAATCATTTAGATAGACCACTTACGGAATCAGTTAAAAAAATATATACGGAATCAGTTAAAAAAATATATATATCAAAAGTAAATGCAGCATAAGAAGTTCAACATGCTTTTTTTTTTTTTTTTTTTAAAAAAAAAAAAAAAAGCACGTGTGTAAGAGTAAATTTATTTATATGGTGCGTGAGGTTCATGACCAAAACTCTCCAACTATTACTTTGGTCTTTCTGGAGGTGCCATATGGACTAGGTTGAGAAGTGGTTCTTCAGTGTTTGCGTGATGGAAAAGAGCTGGTGACAGCTGACAGTCACTTCTTGAACCATTTAGAAACACTTGCTGCAGTGCCTGGCAGTTTTGTGTTTGGGGTTTTTTTTGGATTTTTTTTTTTTTATTTTTTAAATAAAGGAGGAGGTGAAAGAGAAAGTCCTATATTGGTATTTGGATCTTAGTTGTGCAGAGCTGTTCATGGATGCTGAAAAAAAAAAGTGCATTTTGGCTGGGTTGAGATTGCTATTCATTTTAAGCATTAGTTTTTGGAGTTTTGATCCTTAAGTTTCCCAGTGCAACGCTTCTGTAGCACTGAATTTAGAGGGGACTGTTTCATTTTGAGATGTAGGAGATAATTGCATTGACCTCTGTTCTGCCAGTACTAAATATTCAGTGTGTTCCAAAAAAATTCCACAGAACTGGAACTGGAAAGTCAGATTCCTTGTTGAGATGCATAAATATAGTCAGAGGTCTAGTAATTTTGTTTTAAAGCAGCCGTGTTCCTTTGGGGTAAGTTTATTATGACAAAATATACATGGTCAGACTTAAATATAGTTAACCTAATATGATCAGACTTATTTGGAGCAGAGGTAGGTCAACACTAAGTGCTTTTGAAAATCTCATCCGAGCTTTCTAGAGGTTAAGGCTATGAGTGTAGTGCATCAGCCTAAGTTATGCTGAAGAGGTAGCAGGGAAATTTCTCAATGGAGAGAGCCTTGAGAAGCAGGAGCACTAGAAGGGTGAAAAAGATATGAAGCCAGATGGGGAAATATCCAGCTTTGCTCAAGGCATGAGGCTTTGAAGTTAACCTGCTTGGTTGGATCCATGATTCTCACCCTGCTAGCAGCAGTTTGTGCATGTGGGCAGACTCCCTTTTTTTTCAGGTGGGTAGGGGCATCCCCTCCTCTTGTGTTTTGAGCAGTACTGCTGCACTGAGGGAGTACAGATGAAAAACTGGAGGTTGCCAGCCCCAGTTTTCTCTTTTGATTTTACCTTCTTTTTTTTTTTTTTTTTTTTTTTTAAAGTTGTTGCAAAGACAGTGTTCTTTGGATTTGTAATACTTACTGGAATCTCACAGCATGGGAACTCATTTTTGGTGTAACGTTTACATTTCAATACTTAGAAGTCCAGTATTATTTTAGGCATTTGAGTGAGCAGTTTTGCTGTTGCACTTGGGAAGAGACTTGAGGGCTCTCCTCTTGTATCTCTGTGAATAGCGTGTGTGACTGATACGGTTAAGGCGTTGAAAACATAAGGTCTAGCAAGGCCATGGGAAGAGTACTGACAGCCTTTGCATGCGTAGCTTCCTACTGAAATAACTGGAGCTGTGTTCTTCTGAAGTGGGTCTGAATTTGGCTCCTAGATCGTGGGGCTGTGGGAAGAGATTGGCCGCATCCAAGCCACACAGCATCGGTCCCTTTGCAATCACTTAGGTGACTCGTTCGAATACCTCATCCTCAGATGCTCTTGCTCATCGCTAGTGCTTCATCCTGCACATGTCCAGCCGATGGAGGTGGTACTCCCATCAGCCTGTGGTGTCCTCCTGGCGTGAGATGCTTGCAGTCTGCTGGTGCCTCCCCTCCTCTGCTCCCAGTGCCAGCTGTGTTACTGCAAGCCCCCAGAGAAAGGCATTCTTGCCAGTCTCTGTAATGTTTAGTCACTTTGTCTCCCCTTCTAACTATTGCAGTTTATTCAAGTGACAGCTGAATTCACCAACAAAACCTTCTTTTAAAGAATGAGCAATTTTAAGAGCAATTCCTGCTATTTAAAAAAAAAAATAATCTAGCATAAACAGTAAGTTTAGCTCTTAAACTTCAGAAGCACAGTGCCTTTTGGAAAATATATAACGTGTTATATTTACATATAACGTGTGCGTGAGTTAAACCTCCTGGGTTACTTTCTGTGATCAACGGTTTATACAGGAACACACACATCTCAGTAAGTGGATCTAAACCTATTATGGCTTATCCTTTGAGACTGACTTTTGCATGTCCATATTACATGGTGTATGCAAAGGACTGGAAAGACTTTGTCAGCATCTGTGTATCCCTGGGCTGGGCCTGGCACCTATATATAAGAAAAAAACCCTGCAAATGCTCACGGCAGAGGATAGGAAAGAAGCAGCACATTGAGTAAACAGATGGGGCGGGCCAACATTAAGAGCAGGATGGTTATGGTGAGTGTAATGTGCAGAAGTCACAGTACATCAGCTGGCTAATCAGTGCCAAATGATTTGTAGGCATCTCAGCAGAGGTGAGTTTTAAGGAGGTTTGAAGGAGAAGGGTGTCGTGGCTCTGCAGATTTTTACTCTTCACCTGCATAAAGAGGGACTCTGGGAAAAGCATGAAGGTTATTATTTGAGTGCTGCTTTTCTACATATGTTTATATATTCTTCTTTTTCTATAGTCTTTCTCTTTGTATTTTTTCTGTCTTTTTTTAAAATTCTTTTTGCTTCACGTTCTCTACAGAGTCTCTCTAATGAGACAGGGTGATGTGGGCCCAGATGCTGTGCTGCAAATGCCATTTTTTAAACCAGCTGAGAATCTGGCCTGATATTTAGCCGTCGCTTAGTACTTTCATCTTCAAAGAACTGTGCAAACATTAATTAATTCTGCTGGGGAGCGCACAAGAAAGTGCTGCTGGAATAGTTATGCAGACTGCAAAGGCAGGAGAGATGGCAAGGACAGTGTTGCTGGGCTTGGGAGGTCTATACTTAATTATATAATTTGGCAAAGGGTTGCACAACAAGCGGTTTCATGAGAGAAAAAACTCCTTTGGGTGCATTTTTTTCCCCTCACTGAGTGGGTGCTTGGTGTTTCCACAGAAGAGGGTATCTCCCTGCTGCTGCTGCCCTGCTTAGGGAGATGACTGGATTTCTGTGCCCACAGCCACCCCTTCAGATGGGTTCAAGCCTGCAGAGACAGTAACCTCAATAGCCAGGCAAATGCTTTGCCAGTGCTTGGTGCTGAGGCAAAGAGATGCTGTGCAGATGTCAGGGCTGCAATTGTGTGCTTTTCACTTAAAAAAAAAAAAAAAATGTATAAACTGCTTGTGGCACATGTGGATTTGGAGAGGCACAGTGCTCTGCTCCATGCTTGCAGTTCTTTGCATATGCAAAACCATTTTGCCCATGCAGGCTTTGGCAGGAGTGAAAAAGCACAGCGGAACTGCAGAAAGTTGCACCATGAGAAAGCCTTTAATCTGCTCTTAAGGATAGCATCAGCAACCTTTGGCATGGGCTGCAGTAACCTACACTGGAGAGGACGAGGAGTGTTCGTACATCCCCTGCTCTTCACAGTAGGACAGTGCAGCCAAAGAGCAGCAGTAGCAGCATTTCAAGCTGGCCCTGTCACTGATGTCTTCCAGCTGCACACCTAATTCCGTCTTGGCATGAGACGATCAACACTGCCCATGCTTTGAGACTTGCCTGGAGTACCGCTTTTGAGCAAAGATGCAACTCCACAATATTTTTAACACTAAATCCACTCAACCAGTCATTATGTTATTAAAAGGAGTTTTTAAATGATCATGCCTACTGATGTGGAATTATTAGCAGTGAACCACGCAAGCTTCATTTGACTTGACTAATGCTGTGTCAGTCAATTCCAGATTGAAACAGGCATCGAGGAGGGGTGAGGAAGTATACCATTTTGTTGGTATTATGAGGGTAAGATGGAGTGGGAAAGCTGAGGGGACCAAATGGGAAGGCAGAGGGATGTTTGATGCCAGAAAATAGCATAGCTCTAAAGAGATTTTGCTCCTTGAACGTCTGTCAGGGATTGGACACGAATCTGTGCTTTGGTCTGAAAGCTGGAGGCAAAACATCTCTTCATACTGAGCAGAAACAGGTCTTTGAACAAAAGACAGATTCAGGTTGACAGTATGGGAGCTGGGTTTTGGCTT
The DNA here is from genome assembly GCA_035590215.1 of Microhierax caerulescens. Classification (NCBI taxonomy): domain Eukaryota; kingdom Metazoa; phylum Chordata; class Aves; order Falconiformes; family Falconidae; genus Microhierax; species Microhierax caerulescens. The sequence continues at coordinate 64,355,457 of JAVJGJ010000001.1, forward strand.
GACACCTCTCTCAGATGAGGAGGGGGTGGTAAACTTTAAACTTCTCACACAACTCATTTAATAGCACTTAATGCAATGGCAGTTTTCAGAAGTTCTGCAAATGCATGTGGGGAAGTATATTTCTTTTACCTTTGAAACAAGTAGATAAAATGTTCCTGGCTGCAGGTTTGCATTCATTGAGCTCTATAGCTACCTACTGACAGTTATCTGAATTTATTTTTCAAGTCGGTGAGTTAAGGAGCTGAGAGATCACGACCAAGGCAGTTACTTTTCCAGCGTGCATGGTTTATGCAGTTAAGATAGTAAAATTATATCTAAAGCTGCACAGTTTTAATTTCCCACTCTTCCTAAGACTTCAGCAGATTAACATGCTCAGAAATATTTCTTTTTTAATCTCAAGATATTACTATGCCTAGGTTTGCATGAAAGGCAAGGCCATATCTCTTGAGGCTTGTAAGCTGTAGTCGGAGATGTTTATATGAAATTCTAGTGTTCCATCATGTCTTACCATCTTGGGACTAAAAAAATAAACTTAATGAACCTGGATCAGACAGATTTGTGATGAAGTCCCAAAGAAGAGAGAGGATTTGCAAGTAGCTGTGATTTTGCTGTGTGATTTTAATTTTATGGGCCCCTGTTGTTCAACATTTTCTTCAGAGTAACTAAGAGTTGCATTAAATATTAAACAAACGGTGTGATGATTCATAAAGAGGGTCATGAGCTCCATATGTGAGTTAGAAATTTAATCTCCAGCTGGTTTCACTATAATCCATGTCATATGTCCGGGATCAGAGAACTCCAGTGTCTTCAAATAATTAGTTAGTGATCAAAACAGGGGAAAAAAATTCAATTGAAACAATTTTCTCTTAAAAAAGGCTGTTTCTTCAAAACAAAATTGCTTGTTAAAGCTCATCAATTTTAATGGCATTTTCTTTGAGTGGAAGAAAGACAAAAATAATTTGGAAAATGTCAGAATGTCTTCTTGATATTTGCAGAACTGATAATTTTTTTAGTGTAAAATGTCTTTCATTTGGAGTTGTAACTCTTATTCTTTTTTAATAGGAAAAGAGGAAAGTGAGGCTTTTTCTTTTCATCAAATGTAACTTACTTTAATTAACCTAAAATTACTTTCTTTCTAGAATATTGTTTCACCAAAAAAAGAAAACTTGATTAGTTGTTTGTTTGGTTTTTTTTTCTGATATCTATATATAATTTTAATACTAGTTCAGTTAGGGAGAAACAAATTTAAATCTCCAAGTCTTTTCTTTGGATTAGGAAATTAATTTTCCCTCTACTTTCCCCTGAAGCCCTAGAAAAATACTTGTCAGCCATTATCTCTGAGGTTTTCCCCAGGCCTCGCAGAGATTGCATCCTCCTTTGCATAACAATGGTAAGGCCATGCTGGGGGATACCACAGAAGTTAAAAACTTGCCTGTCCTTTATAGCAGCCACTCGCAACAAACCACGCACGCACATGCAAAGTCCAGTGCTTATCCACAGTTTCCCAAGAGGTTTGCCAATGCTGCAGGTGGCTTTCCACCTGCACACAGATGCATGCATAGAGCTTGCATGTTGGCTCAGTTTCATCTTGACTTTGAGCTAGACAGGGTTTTTGTTTGGGGTATTTGGTATTGAATCTACACTCAGGAAATACCTTGGAGGCAGTGGAAGTGCAGGTCCTGTTGTGGTGGGGTAGGTTAGTTCATGCGTGGCTCTAATTAAGGAGTGTTGCTGGCCAAGGATATGGATGCACACAGAATTCAAGCTTTAATGCCTGTAGTGGCTGAAAATACAACTGTACTTAGTTTCTTATGGATGAGGCACGTATGTCTTGGTGTGTGGCTTGGGTCTTACTGTTCTGTTCAGAAAGAAGTAGGGTATGAAGTTTCCTGCCCCTATGCCAGGATCGTAGAAGCTGGAAGGTGTAAGAAACCTGGTGGCGTGGGATCTGTGGGGTTACTGGCCCAGCCTCCCAGTCGGGGCAGGACTGTTGTCTGTGGAAGACCAACTCTACAGTGGTTTTGTATAGCTGTATCTTAAAAACCTGCAAGGACTGTCTCTCTGAAGAAGTGTCTATCCTGGGGTATTGAATGCTTAAAATAAGAGAAATGTGTAGACTTGAGTAAGTTTTGGGGGAGAAAAAGTAAGGCTCAATTAAAGTAAAAAAAACCAAACCCAAACAACAAACCCCCAACTCATTACCTGTGTTAAAACCACGCAATTAGGGAAGCATGCAGATGATTACGCAAGCAGAGGTTTTGTATCTAATTGTAAATTAGATAGACAGCTGCAGGATATCGATAGACGTATGGAAGGAATGTAAATAGTTTGCCAACGCTTTAGCGACACCCTGGAAAGCTGTGTATAAACTTTCTGAAGTGAAGAAAGAAAAGATAATTTCCTGGAAAAGAGAGTTTTCGAGAGAAATAATCACTAATAAATAATCCATGTTCCCCTGGAAGGTGAAAGTTTTACTTTGGCACTCGCTTAAAAAGCAGCCTCTAATCAGATTGCATTTTCTCTTTGGCTGACAAGCACCAAGCAAGCTGGAGAAGGTGCCGGCTGCATTGTGTAGTTGGAGCCGTTGTAGATCAGAGAGAGCTCTTCTGTGGGACCTGCCTGCTGATGTCAGTGTAACCTCCTGCCAGAAACTTTGTGTCTACCAGGATTTAGGGAAGATGACAAAGGGGAGGGTAAATAGTTGAGTAATTCAAGAGGGAGTGTCAGATTCTTGAATGTAAATTCATGCATCAGTGGCCAAAACTCCTTGTTCTTCTACCAAACAAAGCACAAGACTTGCCTACTTACCAGCTGTAGGGGTTGCTGTTACTTATAGTAACCTTTAAAATAATATTCTAGTGGAATCCAATACTGTGAGGCACTAATTTTGGCTTATTTTTCAAGCCAGCAAAGCTGTCTAAATATTTAATTCTTTTTAATTAATAGTTGGTTATTGTATGTTTTGCTTTGCATAAGGTGATACTATCGACACCATAAAAACTCATAATCTATTGATAACTAATGTTGGTTCTCATATTTTCCAAAAGATGTAGCAAGAGTAAACCCTTAATAGCATGCTTGATTTCTGGATGTGTGTCTAGTGACTTACTTCTTCAATAATTATTGTAAAGTTTGCAGTCAGCAAGGTTCTGGGCCTGTTGAGGTCAACGGTAGCTATTCCAGTTTACTTTGTCAGGATCATACATCTGCCTTAGGGATGGTTTTCAGTCCCATAGCTTGTTAATTGTAATTTTAGTCAAAGGGCCAGACGTATTTAGTAGCTTGATGTTTGGTTGTGTGGATGTTTTTAAAATTTTTTTTAAACGTAACATTTCTGAAGGATGTGAAGAAACTTTTATGGAGTAGTAGCGGTGAAAGGAGAGCAACCAAAATCAAAGAAATTCAGGCATTAGTAATGTTTCAAAAGTACATTTCACAAGGGAGATTTCCTTAACTATCTTTCAAAGATGACATGATTGAAAATTCAGTTATTAATCAATAGTGCTATCTCTGAGTTCAAGAACATTTTTTTAAAATGAAGATTAACAGCTGGTTCAGTCTGCAAAGAATTTTTTGAATTGTAAAACTTTAAGTAACCATAAATTACTTAAATTTCATTGAGGATTAATATAAAAAAGAAAAACATTTCAAGCATTGATTCTTAAGAGGTGAGTTTAGCCTCTGCAGTCATGGAGTTATGTCATTGGTATATCCTTACCAAGTAATTGCAAACATACAGCGCAAATCAGTCCCTGGAATCAGCTGCCATATAAATATACTATAAGGTGTTTTATTACAGCAGAGCTTGAGAATTGCAAACCCAATTTTCCATAGAAAAATTACTTTAATACAATCTGAGTGCCGTGATTCGGTTAATTTGAAATGCTGCAAGTCAGGCTGTTTGCTGATGTGCCTAGCAGGCCTCTGTAATCCTGCAATTATTTATAAAGGCCTAATTTATAATAGAAATTATTCAGCACTAGTAAATAAGAAATTGGAGTATTTCTTAGGTGGAGGTGGGTTGGCGGTGGGTGTATTTAACCAGATAATTTTCCCCTCATGAAGTAGGACAGACCAGCCATCATTGCTTTCCAAAAGCTCCTGTGAAAGATGAGATCTTGATTTTCTCCTTTATCGCAGCACATTTCTGGTTTGGTTTGTAGCAAGCAGAGGACTTTGTAGTCAGCTCATGGCCGTAACACTGTGGATGGCTTTTTACCTGGACTGAACTTTGGTATTTCAGTAGCCCCGAACTGCTTTCTCTAAAAACTTACATATTGGTATCTCGCTTAAAAAATAGTAGTAAGTTATGTCCCTGTTAGTTGTGGTGGCACTCTTGGCGTTTTAATGGCAGGACATTGCCATTTTAATGATTCTGTAAACTCAGTTTTGCTCCAAATGAGTCTAGAGAACAACATGATGAAAATTGCATTGTATCCTTGTTTGAAATTATTTCCTCTGGGAGAGGTACTGGGTAGCACTGGATTGTTTTCTGACTGGCAAGACCTTGGCAGATTTTAGTTATGGATGCTGGAAACTAAGTAGGTCAGGATTGTAAAAGTATAAAATGTCTTTCCTTCTTCTGGAAAGATTGGTTAATATTTTTGTTGGTGGGTTTCTCAGGGAAGACTAGGTAAAAGTTCATATAGGTAAAAGAAGCCTGATGCTTTCTTTCGGTCTTACAAAGATGTAAATATGTTATTTTCTACTGTGCGATTCTGCACTTACATGGCTAAACTGAGTGGAGCAAGTGGTGACTCAGGCTCTGAAAACATGCTTAGGCACAAATTCCTAAAATACCAAAACCTATTTTTCACTTGCTCCAGATGGATGAAGCATTCATTCTTTGCCTCCTCCGTGGGCTTCCCTGTAGCGAGACTTTCACGTCTTCCCAGTCTCTTGTTTTCCATCAGCATGGATATTTAGGGTCACTATCTCCTCTGTCCTCCTCTCCCATCCCTGACTTCCTTCTCTGCAAATCTGTCTCCTTGAGTCCCAGGTGTGACTGACAGGCAGCTCTGTGGAAAAATGAAGGTTTTGTATGAGGTTTGTTTGAGAAAAAACATTGCAGATTGTTACTTGCTTACTTGCCAGCTTTAAAGCCCTTTTAGGTGTTTTTCTGTGCTTCGGCAAATACATGGTCATTATATTCCTTCTTTGGCTTTCTCTTTCTTTTTCTGGTTTGAGTCCCTTTGAGCCGTGCCAAACAGCACTGTGCCACCCCAGAAGTATGTAGGTCCCACGTTCCATTGAGAGGATTCTCCAGCCTTGCTAAAGAAGGCTCTTACCATCGATGAGATGAGATCTCTGCTGGGAGATGCCCATTTCTGCCTCAGCTCCAGCCATGTCCTGTTGGGGCTGCCCTGAGGCTTCCGACCTGAAACTGCTTTCCACTAGCAGAAAGGTAGAAGGGGAAGGGGATTTTGGCTGCTGCAGAAAATGTCAAGTTTTTGTTGGGGGCAGAGGGGTGGAACAGAAAAATTGAAGACAGACAGACCATTTTTAGTGAAGACCATGCAGAAGAATTTAACATCGTCCCTCCAAGGTTGGCTGACAATATCCTGAGCTAGCTGATCCTTCCCAAGTACTGCCTGGCTTTTCCCCAGCCAGCTGAACTCCTTGCCTGCCTGCTTTTCCTGAGATGCTTTATAGCTGTGTGACTTCCACGCTGCCCACGGTAGATGAGCAAAGAGATGTTTTGTCAAGGAAGCACAGGCTAGAGGAGAAAATGAAGCATTTCAACACTGCAAGAGGCACTGCAGTGGACAAACAAATAGAAAACTGTTTCTAAGATAGTTTTGACTTGTTTTCAGTCTCTTTGAAATAATCCCTTTAGGTTTCCCACCGGGAAACCTAATACTTAATACTAAATACTAAATATTTAATACTAAAACTTAATACTTTTTCTTCTTGGAGTTTTGATGAAATATCAAACATTGTGGAGCTTTTCCAGCTAGCTTAGTTTTTGCCCCTCTGGAAAGACCTGGGTAGAGATAAAAACAAAATCAGAGGGCCTGTCTTGCCTATTTGCAGGCTGGAGGCATGATTTCTAGCTAGAACATTAAGGATGTAAGACTTTTCCAGAAGAGCTTAGCGTTCTGAAACTCCCATTGTTCTCACTACATGGCACATTTTGAAAAATTGGCCCTGACTGGAAAAGCTGAAAACTTTAAAAAACTTACCCCTGAATTATTCTACGCATTTTAAAGCCTGGACTTACTCCCTCAGATAATACACTAACTTGCTAAGAGAAAGAGGGAGGTAAAAAAAATTAGAAAAATTGCCCCTCACCCCAATATATAACTCTCTGCAGTGTCAGCTTCTCCTGACTGGTTGGTTGCCTTGATTTAGCTTATTTTCAGGATTGGTGCAACTGGTTTGCATATAAATCACATGTTTAGTAACATAGATCTTTCTCTTCTATTGTTTTGGATTGGCAGAGATTTCATCCTCTGGGCTTGCCACGTTTCACTCTTTCATGCATCAAGGAAAGCTCAAAAGTCTTCCCCATACTTATTCTCCATTTTAAAATGAAAATGTTACACCGAAGTTGAACAGTGCAGTCTTTAATGCAATATGCAGTTTGCACTCAGACCACTTGCTGCTGTGTGTAATTTATACACGAATTGTGAGTTATGTTTGGATTCTCAGGAAGTGAAAATAAATTGGGTAGAGCCACGTCCAATTATGTAATGAATTCGTCACAGTGAAATTTATGGCGGGGATATTGCAAAGTAGAATGCTGATAGAAGATTTCCAAAAGATTTGTTGCAGTATCTCCCAATGAAAATAAACCCCTGTCCATTTTAGGCATAGAAGAGCCATTTTGATTCAAACAATAAAATATTTAAAGGTGCATTGGATTATTTTTCATTGTAGTTTAAGTACTGGTGCATAGATCAAGGAGGAAAAGAAATACTTGATACAGTCTCACTGAACAAAAGCTCTTTCTGAACATGTCATAAAGACCCTGCAATATAACTCTTTTTTTTTTTTTTTTTTTTTTTTTTTTTTTGGCTCTAAAAGCATTTTCTAGGTTGCATCTAACAGATTATATTTTGAGGAACTATTTCCTGACCCTGGCCTTGGCTTTTTTAAACTTGCTGCTGAACCCTGCCTTGCTGGGCAAAATATGACTTGTGAGCTTATATAAGACAAGCAAACAGCCGGTGGCACTGTGAGAAGTATTACTAATTTCACCTGTATTTCTGGCATTGATTTCTTTTAATAGATTTTGTTTGCATTTCCACCGATGTGTTTGTCACTGTGCCTTTATCGGTGGCTTTTGATTCATTTTTTGGTCAATACTTAAGTAGCCTGGGCTTGGTGTGTGTTGTGCAGGTGTTTTTCTGAGGAGGACATTTCCAGTCTTTCCAGTGGGATGTCCTTCAAAACCCATAATGTGGCTCCGAGAAGTTGCACATTGGTTGCAGTCAAAGGGCAAACAGGAATTAATCATCCTCTGATGCTGCAGCTCATATCAGAAAAAAATCATGACAGTTACCAATGACTTGTACCGTACAGACATCCAGCAGCTGTTAATCAAACATTTTCCTTTCTTTGCTTCAAATTTCCCGCCTCAGCAAATCTTCATGCTATTTCGCACCAAAAAACTCTGTGTAGCAGGGAGCCGACTCCAGCGTGGGAAACGGCATAGTGGTATCCAAAGAACTTTGTTGAAGACACACGCTATCTTCAAAGCTTAGGTTTTGTAAAACCAGAAGTCCGTAGATAGGCATTTGAATATGTTTTATTTTCCTAGATGAGTAGATCTTAGCAGTTCCTATGGCTTAATACCATTTAATTAATTTATCTGTTAGATTATTTACATGAAATGTAGAAGCACATCTATGCAAGGGAAGAGCCTGGGACTTGCACTCCTAATTCCTGATGGTTTCCAGTGTTTCCTGTGGTGGTTTTAATTTTGCCAAATTCTTTAAGTGTAAAACCTTGGCCTGCTCTCAAGCTAGTGATGGGAGATTTGCCATCATCTTCAGCAGGCTGAGGATTTCCCTGAGTAGGATTAAAGGGGAAGCATGCCCTGATGGAGTTCAGGGTCAGAGCAAGAAAGAAAATGTCCTCGCTTTACACAAAAGCAGCCTTAAACTCTCAGGCCCAGAGCTCCTGTGTGGCCTGGTGCCATCTCTCCTGACAGCACCCACACGGGCACCCACACGGTGTCCTGAAAGAGGGTGCTGGCTCCCAGGGCTCAGCCCTTGCCGCTGCCCAGGTCCCCACATAGCTGTATGGAAAGGTTCAGGAGGCACGGTTGGCGCGACCTCAGAGGAGGTTTCTCACCAGAGTGCGTGGTCTAAGCGGTCATTAGATGACCATAATCTGTAGTTTGCATCAAGGGCTTTGTAACAAGAGCATTGCCAAACCAAAAGGCATGTATTCTGATAGACTTCCAAAACTCAAACTGAACTACCCTGTTCCCCTACGCTTTCTTTGGTAATGACACAGCTCCAGTTTCATTCCATCTGATCAAAGCCATCTTGGACAGGGCTGTTCGTCGCTATAGACCCAGTCCTAATCGCACTGAATTTTGTAACAACTGATTTCCAGCTTGGCACGTCAGGCTGTAGCTGATGGGAGTTGGATGCTTGTGTGCACAGCTCTGCTCAAACTATGGGCTTGGTAAAAGTGTCCAGAGTGAATGCTTTTTTGGACATCAAAAGCTAAAAAAACCCCAAGAAAAACCAACAAAACAAACAAACGCTAAAGCCAAGCTGAGCTATATAGTTCCTGTGATTTTACAACTTTCCACATATTCTTAGCTAAGCAAAACTTGATTTTTTTTTTTTTCCCCAAGTGTAAATTCAAGCTGAGGCAATAATTAGCGTCTTGTTTGTTTGTTTGTCACCTTGAAGGAAGAAAGGTCAAATATAGTTAGCCTGAGAACTACTTGCCTTTCCCCCTTGAAGCATTTAATTAGATTTTTCATGTAATGTAAAAAAGAGATAGTACTTTGAATATGGGAGTCAGAGCTTGCTGGAACAGCTTATTCATTTAAGACTCCCCCCCCCCCCCCCTTTTATTTCTTGCTGGCTTCAGAGCCCTATTTGTAATTTTTCTGAGAAAGTGACAAATTTAAACACTTAACCCTTCTTGCAGAGGATAGGCAGGGTTTTTGTCATTTTTAGAAGGGAAAGCTATAAATTGGCACAATATACAAATAAAAATGTGGCTGTGTAAGATAGTAAGAGTCACTGTAGAAAAGAAAATGCCCAGAATGGTAGTCTTACAGCTTATGCATCTTCCCCCCCCCAGAATATACACATAAATTCTGTATGCATAGCTCTTTGAAAATGGACTAATTATTTTGTGGGTTTTGCAATATTTTTTTGCTTGACTCTCCTGTTTTTTGGTTTGGTTTGGTTTTCTTCTTCTTTTCCCTCCCAGAGGACAGGCTCACTAGATAACTGGAACTGTACTTTTCAGGCTGTGAACTTGGTTCAGTGATTTTCATGATGGGAAGCAATTGCAAGGAGGAGAGAGGCAGTATGCATTGGTGGGTTGCAGACCAGGCTTGTTGCATGTCACAACAGCTGACAGACCATGAACACATATATCTCTTTTTTCTTCTGTCATGTCCTGGTTCATTTGAGTTACAACTGGGAGGGTGCTTCCCTTGTTCTCTCTCCTGTGGTGTTGCAGTCCCTCTGCCTGCATAGGCATGGCCACCAATTTTCTTTAAAATCCCAATACAGCTCCTCTCTGTGCCCAATGGACTGAGCTACACTGTGGGTATCTTTTCTCTGTGTACTCATGTACTGTTTCAGACATGCATTAAGTCCACACTGAAACAGCAAAGTGGGTTTGCAGTGTTAGTTGTGTCATGGCATTAAAACAGGAATTTTCCTGAAATTTCTTTCCCCTGTGTGTCCCATTCATTTTCTCTCCCAGATGAACTGGAGCTTGTAACCTCTTCTAACCCACGTCTTTTTGCTGTTATGACTTTACTAGTAATGCAAAGCCCCAGAGGGGATTAGCCAACCTGAACATTTCAAATTTTAAAGTTCAGTAAGTCTTGAGTTACAAGTAGTGAGAAAAAGCCTTTCTCAGTCATATTCAAATTCACTTACTATCTCCCCACCATACCTTCCCCTCTCCCTCCTGCAGCAGATCTGGTGGGTTTTGGGGTTGGTGGTTTTCTTTTGTTTGTTGGGTTTTGGTTTTGTGGTGTGGGTTTTTTTGTTTGTTTTTTGTTTTTTTATTTTTTGTGAACATAAAATGAAAACTTGTGACGGAAAAATCTTGCTCATCCTTCCAGGGCATAAAGAGATGGTGAAGCCTAGAAAATGCCAGGACACAAGGAGGATTTTTCTGTCTCCTCTGCATGGAGAAATGCTCCTGTGGATGCTGACCCTAACCAGCATCTTGCAGTCACTAATTGCATGTTACTTTTACGCTGGGCACATAAATCTGCTGGATATGGAGGAGAGAGTTGTGGATCTCATGATTTAAATCAGTCTGTAAAGCAGCTACCATTTTTATGGTGGTTTCATTTCAGTTTGAATATCTAAGTCATATCTGTGAGGATGCAGAGACATGCAGACCTAGTTGACTGTTTCCCAAAACCTTCTTTAGAAATGCAGCAGTACTTGGTGTCAGAAATTAAGACAGGTACGTTGGCAAATGCCCATGGGATGGAGTCTGTAAACATGAAGAGAGGAAGACAGATTTATTGTCGCACCTGGGAAGGAAAAAAACCCCATTCTTAGGAAGTGGGAAAGGCAATAATGGGCATACTGCAGTGAAAGGAGTGCCATGGGGGGGGTTCAGGTTTTTTTGTTTGGATTTTTTTTTTCCAGCGGTAGAAATATGTTGGTTTATTTCTGCATAACACATTTGTATTCATGCTGCTTAACCACACCATTAAAATAGCAATTCAAACGTCAATATTGTATTGAGATGTCAGACAATTAAGATTTCAGTTATTTCTTAGTAAAAGGGCTCCAACTGAGAACATACTAGCCCATAGTCACCTAAGTGGGAGTAGTCTGTAATGGGCAATTATTGACTAAATGGGCAGGGTTATGCGGTGTTTATTTTATTTGTTTATTCAGAATTATTCGGGTTTTTTTTAAAAAAAAAAACTTAATGGGTAATTGATTTCTAAAGCATTTTGTGTTTGCTACATTGATTAGTTGCAATCTATAAGATGGTGTAAGTTGAAGTGGACTTTCTGGTTCTGGAGATGTTTGCCTGTGACTTTGCATTTCGATTTCCCGCATAGTTAAGTTTAAAGTCACTGCAAACATTTTTTCCAAGAAAGTAGAAGATACCAGAAAGTATTTGGAGTCATTAAAATTGCCTGCTAGAACCATGAAGTGGTTGGCATTAAAGGTGGCTGTTTGGCTGGTTGTGCCTGTATTTTCAATGAGGTTCAGTAACTCATCAGGTTAATGAGGAGGAAAAGTCTGGAGGTGTTACAAAGTAGCTAAAGGAATATCTGGGAGATGTGGACTCACTGACTTGATTGTGGAGTAAGGCCTGCGTGTTTGTTGCAGCAGCCCTTCAACTGCCTTTGACACAGGTCTTGTTTCTACTACATCTTGTTCAAGTGGGACAATTAAGGAGTCCCACTTACTTGGGTAGGAGTAAGAAATTTTAGTAAATAGCGCTCTCCTTTAAAAAGAGTTCTGCATGTTCAAGAGTAATTTTGTTTATTCTTGAGCAAAATAGTGTGTTGAGGAATTTCTTGGCTGTATGTCAAAAAAGGAGTAAGGAGGGTAGGAAATGGTCTTATGCATACTTTTTTTTTTTCCAGTCAACCTAAAATGTGCAAATTAATAGCACCAATTAAGAGCCAGATTCAGATGTGGTGTATCATTAGAGGCACAACTGTAATTCATGTATGATACATAAAAAACCAGAAACATCTCAAGCTGCATTAGGTGGTGTTGATTGCCAGTTCCCTCCTGCATATATGCTATTAGATGCCTAAAGTTACAAATTGCTTTAATAACTTTCACAACTGATCGGTAATCACCCTGCAGTTAATGAAATAGGGAAAACACCTGTCACTAAATGCATTGTATTCATTTCCTCCTGCATAATATCCAAGGTGTACAGACCATTTTCAATAAATCCCATACTAGAAAGTTCATCTGTTAGGCTTTACGCATGTTTACATTTCTATTGGACTTTCTCATTCAAAAAAATACAGATCCAAGCCAGTTTTCCCATGCCCTGTTGTCCAGTGTGACTTTGTGCACACGCTGTGGTGTTTGGCTGCTGGTTACCTCCAAGGAGACCTTTGCAGCTCAGTGGAAGTGATGCTGTGGACAAATTTGCCAGAGCTGTTCTTGCTGTGTGTCCATCCAGACAGATGGAGAATCACACTGTAAACTCCCATAGCACTGCAATTACAGCCTTATAAAACCATGTGAGCTGGAGAACTGCAATTCAGGATAGACTTGTTTGAATGGGGTGTTGTTGTTTTTTTTTTTTTTTCCCCTTGGCCTCCCAAAGTGGTAAGAGTTACATGAATTGGTCTCTGGAAAAGCCCCATAAAATTGTATCGTCGTTTAAGGATAAAATTAGTGGCCACTAGTTAATGATGCAGGAATTAAATACATGGCACTGAACTGAGTGCAACACTTTACCTCTTGCTGTTGCTAGATTTCAGAGGCATTAATGTCCCTTAACAAACATCTAAAGGTAATTTCAAACGGTTGGGGAGGTTAGAGAAAAGAGCACAGCAGTGTTTTGTAGTTGAGATTGCCTATATTTTAGACAGCTCTGACAGAGCGTGTAATTAATTTTTTAAGTGTTTATACTGAAGAATAAATAACTAGTAATACATATGGCACATTATAAATGTTTCAAGTGCACTGTAGTTGGGCTCGATGTTAAGCTATAGCTTTGTTGTGGTTTTGAACAGTCAGCGTAGGTGAAATTGGCCATGTGGGGTCAGGTTTTCTCAAGTGCATTTAGCATACACTTAAGAGTCTAAGTCAGGTGTCCTGGTTTTGGAAAAGCCTTAACACCCAGGCTGTGTATCAGCAAAATTCAAGAGTGTGGTGGTGGTTTCTGCCATTCTTGCTGTCCTCAGAAAAAAATCAGCTGATTTCTCCAGTGGTCTCTCTGCTGACAGTCAGTATCTAAGTGGGTGCTAAGTGCTTTTGAAATTCTGGTCCTTAGCTTTTAACATGATATATAATTTTATACACAGTGCATCTGAAGAAGAATATCTATGATTCATATACACATACAGGAACCAACACAGAGGGATAATTTTAATATAAATTCCAGTGCTGTCTGTTTGTTATGTTCTGAAATGTTGCACAGAATAATTCAAATATTTATAGTTGGTAGTTCAGCTGGTGCTTTGCTTGCAGCATTTGCCTTTTTTCACATCTCAGTCGAGCCTTTCTTCCTTCCTTCCTTTGCATTGAAAACATCACCTGTGCCCAGCTCTGCCCTTCTGCTTCATCCTCTGGAAACTCAAGCCATCAAAAAGACATTTCAGGGTCTGGGATCCCATTTTCTGCCCTCATCACTGAAGCCATACCAGGGAGGAGAGCTGCATCTTTGCCACGTGTTCCATCAGGAATGGAGGGCTTTGCTCTGCTTTCTGTGGAATGTGTCCTCTGCTACTACAGCAGAGGAGTTTGTTTAACAGCTCCTTGTATACAGAAAGTAAGTTAGGACTATGGTAGATGTGAAGTGATGATTAGAAGGGTGTTAACATCGGCATTTTCATGCCGACCACACACAGTGTCTTGGCCTGGCAGTCCCAGCTGGGGAGTTGCTTTGAAACAGCTTCTTTGCACTTTAAAAAAAGGGGCTTTTTTCCTACCAGGGAAGCCCCAAGAAACCCTTAGGTTTGAGATGTGCCTAGAAAGCAAGGTTGGTATAACTGTGCATAGAGATTCACGTCTGTTATCGGCACTGGGGGGAGGATTTAATCGATATGTATAAAGTTGCCTGTTTAGGAAGTTGCACATCTTATGTGTTTTTCTTTTCGCTTGCTTTAGTTCTTCACCGCCTGGCTGGGAGATAGAGAAGCAGTAAAGTCGTCAACATTGAGAAGTGTGGTATAATATTAAAATGCTATAGTTTCCATTGAGCAGATGATGGCAAGAAGTTATTTTAATGGGTTTGTTGAGAATTGTGCTTTCAAAGACTCTTAAATTATTGCAGACTGTGCTGCTGGGATACATATGGGAAACAGCCATTTTAATTAGGAAGATACGCTTGGAAATGAAAAGTAATTTTTTAAAGGTAATTTCCTTCGTGAGTGTTTTACTGACCGCTTGAATTTATTTACCACACAGACCTAGCAATAAAATAGGTATTTATGGGTTAGTTTTTAATTAGAAATAATGGCTGGTAGAGTTTAAGTGATTAATCATCTTATCCATATAGGCTGTGGTAGTCCAGCGAAAGACAGTTGTATTGACAATTCAAGGAGTGATCTAACTACATGTTTTGTCCTTAAACACCACCACCGATGACACAATTAGGTTTTGATGTCAAAGAGGAGAAATCAGGCTATCATAGTGTAGCAAACTTTACATGCAGA
>JAVJGJ010000001.1:64377695-64390245 GCA_035590215.1 Microhierax caerulescens
TAAAACATTACTGGAAGGAGCTGTAGGACCGCATAGCCAGGCTCCCCAGTGCAGGAACATTGTCGTTTTGAGCTGTAGGGAGTCTGGCTTTCTGAGCTGTGTTATGGCACTAAAGCTGATTTTAATGTGAGATCTTGTGTGCAGCACGTCATAGTTCCTGTTTGTTTAACTCTCTTGGGTTTATTTTTGAGTGAAACATTAGCTTTTTTTGTTTTTTTTTCTTGTGTCTACTAGTTGCCCATTCACTGTTTGGGTTTAACAGCTGAATTTTACCTGCCTTTCCCTGGGCAACAGGCTGATTGGCATCTATTCCTCTGTCCAGCTGCTAGCGTTCACAAATCATGAAAAAAAATGGATTTATCTTTCTGCTCTTCTTTTAAACTTTCAAAAGCGATTGAGAGCAACCAGTGGGTTCAGAGGTGCAAGGCAGGGAGGAAAGACAAATAAGAGAGACCGAAGTAACAGGCAGTTGCATTGGTCTTGCTTCCTTAGAAAATGTGCAAAAAAAAAAAAAAAAAAAAAAGGCAATGGAAAATATGGGGGAGCTAGAGGAGAATTGCTTTTTTATTTTAAACAAACCGAACTGTTGCCATGAAGTAAGCTGTTTTTCTTTTTTGGTTGGTTTTGTTTTTGTTGTTTTTTTTTTCTTCCCCCCATTTAATTTAAGTGTGGTGGAACTTCTGCCAAACCTTCAAGGTAATTAATTTTCTTACACAGTCACGATATTGGTAATTTGATGAGTTGTAAAGCCAAAGGAGCGTTGCCTGCCTTCTGTAACTCAAAGGAAGTTTGCTCGCAGCGGCAGGGGAGGCATGCAAAGCACCTGGCTTGGTGCAGAGTTTTGGCAAAGGCAAGACTTCTTCAAAGTTCCTAATTGATTGTAAAAATTAAGTCATTACATAAATGTTTTTAGTTCTGGGCTGCTTTGAGAAGCTTCATTAGGAGGAATACAAGAGCGGGAATTAATTTTACTTATCTGTAATGAAGAGTGGACGGATCCTGAGAAGAGGCTGCAGGGTTAAGGAGGAAGAGAGATGGTCGCTCCCCCTTTACTAGCTCTGTTGGTGAGATGCCATTTCATAGGGATTCGCTTCCTTTTTGGTTTTATTTCAGGGGGGGGGCGTCTGTGAATATATGGCGTGAGAGTTTGCTTCTGTTGTCTGCTGCGAGTCCCTTATAAGGGTAGCACAGCGTGGAGGTGTGCAGCTAATGCTGCTTTATAGGGAAGCATTAGGGACCTCTATCTCCACCAGTAATCACCCAGTAATGACCACTGAGATAAGTTAACAAGAAGTCAGGGCTACTTCGAGCTTTAACTCATTATTTCCTGACCACAGACAGACAAAGAGGCCATTATTTCTACAGTTTTATTTAATGAGTATTTCAGATATGTACAGGACTCGACGTCCTGGCGGGGGCGGGGTGCTGCCTGAACATTTTGCTTCCAGCCTGAGAGATACCTTTATAAAATCATGTAATTGGAAGAAAATCCTAAGTCTCTGGTGGCTGGACAAAGGTTGTTTAGCGGTGTTCTGGCTTTGGCTGGAATGAAGTTAATTTTCTTATTAGTAGCTAGTGCAGTGGTGTTCTGGCTTTGGTGTAAGAACCACGACGAGCGGCTGCTCAGCCTGGACAAGCTGGTATGATTTCCAAGAGGACTTGGCACTAGCTTTGTTGTTGATGCTCTTCAGCCCAATGGCAGTGAAATTTTAGGTGTGCTTCTGCTTATGCTAAATTTGCTGTGCAAAACGAGGCAGAGATCATGCTATCTTCACTCCCATGGAGTAGAGATCACCACCAAAAAGCCCCTGAGCTTTTGCTGGGCCAACTCAGTGAGAGAAAAAAAGGAGCAGAAGACATGTACTCTCATGTCTGTGGAACATCAAATTTTCATACTAATAGTTAAGTGGGAAATTCTCATTTATTTAGTAAATAATCTGAGAAGCAGGTCTTCAGGCGAAATCCTGGCTTCACTTGAAGCTGTGGGTACATTATCATTCGATGTCCTTAGGACATACATTGCACTCCATACGTTGAGAATTTTGGGCTTCAGCGGACACCTGATCTTGTCTTAGAACTGGATGTTTAATGCTTGGTACTAATAAAAATTATTGATGGTAGTCAGGGTGGCAGAGGAGAAGGCTTGTAAGGAGAAAAGGAAGCAGGAAAATTTCAAAAGAGTAAGCACAACTGGATTGGACTGGGCAGGCGATGCCATTAGTGATGAAGGGAGAAAGGTGGAGAAATTGAGAAATTGAGATCCACTAAACCTAATTGCCTTGTTCAGTAACAATAAATGCCCCAACCAGCAGTTGTGGATGGCATCTTGGCAGCAAAAGCACAAGCTGGGGGAAACAGGCAACACCTGAGAAAGTGCTTAGAGCTGCTGTGACTGGGCTGCTGACGCTCTGGGTACCTAACTTGGGCTAATAGGGATATTCCTCCACCTGCTGCGCCTCTACCTCTATCAGCAGTGATGATTGCTGCTACTAGGAGCCATGAACATGCTCGGGCAGAATGTGTCCTTTGTTTTAAAAAATCAAACTCCCATTTTTATTGCTTCCTTCTGCACAGCCTTGCACAACGCGGCAGTGTGATCCCTTCAGGTTTTATAATATGGGCTTCTTTCATCTGGGTTTGGGGGGTGGTGGTGGAGTTTATTAATGAGGTCTTCTGTCTGGCTGCTATGCAGAGTGGTAGGAAGGGATAGGTGAATGCCTTTTTGTATTGCCCAGGCATCAAATACAAATGCTTTGTAATAACAGAAAGGAACAGACAGGGGAGCCCTTGTAAATACATTTAGAAGAGGCTGTGGAGGTGATGCAGAAGTTTTATATTTGTGGCTTCAGGAGGGAAGGACAATTAAGTGTTTCCATGCATGCTGTGCACTGCTGCCCCTGCATCCTGGGAGCCTTGTTGAGGCTCCATGCACCCCCTGAATTCACATGGCACACACAGGCCGTGGTCCCCCCCCGCAAAGACATTGAAAGGACAGGGACAACGAAGTTCTTTTCCTTTGCTGCTGCAGCAGCAGGGAGGTTCCACTGGCCGGGGTGCTCACGTGTGCTCAGTTTGGGCCCCCAGCCCTGCCTTGTTCCCCTGGAAGGAAGGAGTTATGGCTCCCAGCTGCGCACCGGGAGGAGGTATTCAGCTCTCCTTCGGTCAGGAGGCTGCTGGGCTGGCTGCTGGTGGAGGTCCTGCTTTGCAGCAGCTTGTTGGGGTGCTCCTGGCTGGTGATGGTAAGAGGGGGCTGCAGGGGGGGTGGGAGCGGCGGTGGTATGCAAGTGACCTAGTGCTTGCTCGTGCTAATCAGCAAGAAAAGAAACGTGCTTTTCTGGGGTTGTGTTTGTGAGGTCTCTCAGGCTTTGTGCCCCCAATAGAAACGGGGTGTGGGTCCAACGCAACCGATGTGTTTGCAGTGTGGTCCTGGGTCTGTGTCGATAAGCTGGCTCTCATGCATGCCTCGCTGGCGTGCGGGAGCCCGCTGCTCCCTGATGCTGCCCCTCCTTTTGTGTAAAACACAGGTAGCACTTTCAGTGTTGTTACAAAGGCTTAATGTTTGTCTTGGGTAGGCAACCCAAAACTGGGCTGTGCCCAGACTTAAAATGCTCTTAAAGAAGAATTAATAGCTCTTAAAATGAGTGTCCCTGGGTGGTGGTTGTGATGTTCCTTAGCCAGAAATGGGAAGGGAAGACTGCATTATTTGCTGCCTCATATTATTGCTCTTTGAAAGGGTTTATAGTGTTTTGGTTACTCAGGGAAAAGCAGAGGCAGGACACAAACAGGCTGTGGAGAGCTTCATGTGTCTGAAGCCCTGCCTTCATTATTATGCAGTGCAAGTGGGTGGTTGTTGGCACAAGGACAAATTCCCCTGTAGATTATGCATGATTTACATGAGAAGCTCATTAATTCTCTAACACTGGATTTAGATGGTTTCATTTGTAAAGGGTGTCATTTTAAACACTGCTCAAACATATTTCCCTCTATCTGCTGACTCAGAGTGTGTGCTGAAAGATGATAAACAGTGAAGTGTGTATGTGTTCATAAATACATGCACACAGACACACATTAAAAACCGGTACCAATTAGAAGGTAACCTACATTCTGTGTTTAGCAGTGGTGCCTGAAATACCCAAATTGGCTGCCTATTTAATAATTTTGCCTGCCTCAACATTTGCATGTTGTAGACCTTGCAAGTTTTTTGTGTTGTGCTTATTGGTGTGGAGGTATTGTCTTTCATTTTTATTATTGAACCTGGATCCTAATGTTTGTTATCTGCCCTTATGGCCCTGGGCGAGCCTTGTAGCTGGCTTCAGCAGCAAGACTTGATCGTGAACAAGCAGTACAGTTCTGCAGGATAATCAGTAAGCAATGGGTCTGTCTTCTTTTTCCTCATATATTGCCTGTTTTTCCCAACTCTGATGTAATTCAGAAGTTTGACTAAAAGAATAGTCAGGGGGAAAAATAATCCCTCAGTGGAATTGATTTTTATTTGGGACTCTGTTTCTTGCTGCAGGGTAGATATAGCCGATAGGCACACCAGAAGTAGCTGCTGTTGCAGCTCATATGTTGAGATAATGTAGTCCATACTTTCATTTAATGTTGCTTTTGCGTTAAGCAGCATGACCCTTCTGCATTAGCTGAAAGAATTATACGCTCATTTTCAGCTTGTACTTATAGTTCAAATCCAGCATCTGGAGCTACGTGTTCTCTGATACAGGGCTGATGCTGAAATATAGATGATGGTGTAAGTGTTTTATCATACGTTCATGTGCTGTTCAGGTTTAAGTTGCAGCTTATAATTATTTTAAATGGGCAGTTGCTCTTTAGAAAATCTTAAACTTGATGCAAACAATAAATGCAGGACAAGCTGCCAGACTCACCTTTGAAGTCTGGCCTAAGGAAACTATTCCTTGAGATCTCATTACTTTCCTTCTCTTATTGGAAACAAATGTGGACTTCCTACACGTAGATTAAATATGGCATGAATTAAGAAAGCTGAAGTAGACAGCAGCAAAGAGGAGAAATTACACTGCACTCCGCTGCGGTTTGGTTTATCAGGACATGTCTGAATTTATTATTTTTTATGACTTGTAAGTTAGCACAAGGAAAGAAAAAGAAATAATATTTTTTTTTCCCTGTGACTATCAATCCACTGTTGCATATGCACTTAAAAAATTTTGCCACAGGGAAAAGAAAAACGTGCCAGTCTTAAGTAATCCGAACATCCACAGTGGTTTTTCCTCTTCTGCACGTAGCAGGGCTTTCCTTGTTTTGGGTGAATTTTCTTCCGCTGAGTGGAGAAAGTGGTTGTGACTCGCAAGGCGTGGGGAAATGTAGGACAGGGTTTTGATGGAGGAGGAAATCCTGCTTGTGAACAGCACATGTCAGACCTTTCCTGACCTTTTTTTCTGGCCCTCAGGCTGAAGTCTTATGTCATGACCTCTCTGCACCACTTGCAAGGAGTGGATGAAAATATTTTTGAAAATAACACTGACTTCCCCCCCAAGACCCCAGCAAAATGTCTTGAATAGAAGCTCCTTATCTAATTTATTTGTGGAAAATTTTGGGGGGGACGGGACACAGGACGACCAAGAAATGTGTTATTTTATTTTGTCTTCAACAACTTGCTTCCTGTAGAAGGGCATCAGAACGTTTTGTTTAACTTAACAAGAATTGCAAAGGTGGTGATTCTGCCTCTCCCAGTCCCACATCTTGAACTTGAGATGTATTGGGAAGGAGGTAGGGTGGGATACACATAGTTACAGATTATAAACAGCTGGAAATACTATACCTACAGTTGCTACTTTGCAGGACAGAACACCTTATATGTGGTGCCACTCTGCATACTCTCTATATGAGCCTTAAGTAACACTGCGTTGTCGTGTTTTTCAGTAGCACTTCTTTGAAGACCTAGTGCTCCTGCATGCACAGTACCAATTCTTCTTACATTGTTTTTGGTTTAGCTTGGCTAAACTTTAGTCTGGAAAAGCATTTTTAAATTTTTTAATGGTTTTTTTTTTTTTTTTTTTTTTTTTTTTTCCTGGGAGGATATGAATGGGTCAGTTTTGCTTGAACTGTCCCAAAATATTGTACCCTCAGAGGATACTTGTGATTTCAGCCAGCTGCTCCCTTATGGACTGTAGAGGAGGTCTGTGTCTGCTGCAAATCTGTGCAAGTATAGTGGAAAAAAATTACAGGAGCAGTGCCAGATGAGAACCATGTGAAGAGCTGATCCCAGCTGTTGATGGCTCTCTTCAAGCGTCAGTGTTATTTTCCAGTGTAGACAAGCCCTCCGTGAGATCTCCCTTTCCTTTCCCCAAACCCATGGTACAATATACTGGTTTTAATAGAATATTTAAATTTTTTTCTAAATTTTTATGGAAGTGGTGTCCGTAATTCAAAATGCAAGCAGAGTAGCAAGTGTTTGTTTCTTTGTGAGGGTGAAGGTAAGAGCTCCTTTGCTTTTGTAAATACTGTTTCCATCCTGAAAAACATACAGCTTTAGGGAGGCAAGATGGACAAAAGTTAGGAGATAAGAAGAGTTATCCTCATTTGACAGGGACTGTACCAAGGCAGAAAAGAAAAACTAAGACCCCTAGTTTTGTAGACTTACAAGTCTACAAAGTAATCCCATTTGGAGAAACACAGTGGAATACAGAAGTGAAATTTCCTCTTATTTTTTCTAAGGGAAAGCACCAGGAACGTTCCTGACATATAAAAGGCCAGGCCAAGTATTTGCCAAAAATAAAACAAAACGATCTGCTAGCAAACTGCACTCTGTGCCTCCATGTATGTACTCTGTGTATGTATATTCATACATATATGTATATATATATATATACATACACACACAAATAAGAAAACTCTTACCCCATCTTTGTGGACTTTTCCATTTGAGAACACTTGGATTTGGTTTCTGCATGGTGCTGTACATTAGCAAGCATGTATGTAGGTCATTTTGCTCCCAAGCAAAGCACTGAAAATCAGCAGTTAATGTTATGCAAAGTGGAATGGCGAGCATGTCACCTGTGATATGAGAAGGTATTAAGCTCTTAATTCAGAGAAATGGCTGGATAGGCTGGAGTTTTAATCATGACTCTTGACTTTTGTGTCAGATAGGTTTCAGCTAAGCTACATGAATGTTTATAATTAATTTTGGATCAGCTAAATTTTTAGACATTAAGCATACTGGCGTCTTGTGTTAGTCTCTGAAACAGGGAGGAGACTTAGCATGAGTCCATGTGTGTTTTATTTAAAAAGGGACTGACTTGGGGACTCTGAAGCAATGTTTGGGGTTGAGCTGGCGGTGCCTGGCATTTGTGCACTGTGGCATTATCTCCTTCAAACAGCATCTTCACAGTGAGGTGAAGTCAGAAGCCCTTGAGATGCGCAGATGAAACTTGAAAGGTTACAAGCCTGTCTCTTTTCTCTTTGTGGTGGTTTGATACTGGCATAACTCTAATGATATCCGTCACTTAATGAGTGGTACCACTGTAATAAACACCTGGAGACTAATGGTGTTTGCAGTACCTTTAATTGTCCAGTCTTTGGCTGCTGTTAAAACCTCACTGTTATATTCTGCCCACCCTTTCCACAGTTGAACAGACATCAGTTGACCAACAATGGGTTTTGCCTTTTGTGCCTGGGGTCCCAATTTATTCTTCCATCCGGGCAATAGCCAAACCCACGTTTGCTCACTTCAGACAAAATCTTGTTTATAGCCATAGAGGGGAGCTCTAAGGAGTGGTGATGTTAATAGACAAAGTGAACAATCGGTTGTTTTAAGCAAACAGAGAACTACTCTTAAAAGGCCAGGGGAGACAATGCAGCACATGACGGATATTTTTGTCCCTCTAGTGATGCTGTGTGCAGCTCTGCATAGCTCTGTGCTGTTCCTTGCCTCGTTTTTGCTGAACAGCAGCTGTTGTGCCACCTTCTCGCCAGGCCCTCTCCTGCAGTTCACATCTTCTGGTCTACCCAGGCAGAGCAGGTTAATATTTTATTTCAGAGTGAATGGATATCTTTAATTTGTCTTAAGGGCTTTCCCAGTGAATTACAAGCAACTTGTGTTTGTCTTTAAAATCAGGTCCCACTGCAGTGAAGAGAGGGCTGAGAACTATTATGGAGGAAACATGCTGGTTCTTAAAACCCTACAAATGATATTTCATTCTGCCCCCTCTGCTTTTAATTTGTTAAGGATCCCTAAATAGGGTTTTAAAGTAGTAAGGAGCAAAGGCATGGCACAGAGCTACGAGCAAGATGTCAGTTGTGGTATCTCAGGTGTGCCATTCCCTAATAACCATGCAGCTTTTCTCATGGTGGTTCCCCACAGAGGACCTGGGGGCTGGTTGCAAGCTGAGATCAGTCCCCAGCTTCTGGCATCTGTTTGCTGAGGGCTGGGGCTGTGCGTTTTGTTGAGGGTGTGTGAACTGTGAAACAGAGACAATGTGACGTTGGGAGCAAGCCTGGATCATGGGAACGTACTGCTCGAGCAGTCAGAAACTAGGCTGATGTCAAACCTAAATCAAAAGCCATGTTGGTTTCGGAACCTCGTTTTAAAAAAAAAAAAAAAAAAAAAAAAGAAAAAAGAAAAAAAAAGAAAACATTATTAAAAAGTAAGTTGGATTTGTTGATTGATAAGTTGTTGCTCTTTCCCTGCTATTTGTACTCTTAGCTTTGACTTGTGCTGTACCCCTGAGGTCTTTCATTACAGGGAGCTGAGTATGTGCAGCAGATAACTGAAAATCTGACCAAAATACTGATGTTTTGAAGTGCAGAATTGAGGAATATTTCTGGAACAAGTAGTGCTGCAATGCTTTGTTGGCTTAGGGTAGAAAAGAGGGAGGAGGGCTTTTTCTGTTAACAGTTTCTCCTTTGGCTTTTCCATAGTTGTGTTTGGGATTCTGGATGGGATAGCTCTGAACGTTGCATTAAACATTTCATTTGGGAACTGCAAATAGGTGGTGTTCCATGTCTGTAGCTTGCTACAGAGAAAAATGAAGAAACAAAGGAAAAACTGTATTGAAGTTCCTTGGTTTCTGACCTAAGATATAATAGAGCATGGAAGGGGAAGCTTTCCATGTAGGGTAGAGGAGTGGGAAGCTGGATGTAGAAGGTGGCTGCAAGACATAATATCCTAACTTACTTCCTATGCAAAGAAAGGGAGAGGATGGTGGGGGCAGGCTTAATTCTAGGACGTTGGCCCCAGTGAAACTCTTGCTGGTGACCAGGTCCATCTTGAAATCAGCCTTTTTAGCAAACATGTAATTTCTGGGGTTTCATACCTACTTAAAACGGTTAACATATGATGCCCTTGTACAGGTTTTCATGCAGCTCATTTTCCCCTGTAGTGTGACTGTACAGGATTAACACACCCAGTTTGTGTTGATGGTGTCTCACCTGACAGCTTTTGGCCTAGAAAGTTTAAGGCTACTTGTGGGGCTTGTGAAGACAAAAAAAAAAAAACAACAAAAAAACCCCCCAAAAATGCCTGAACCCAGTATTAGGCATGCTAAGCTGTATGCAGACTAATTTGGTACTAAATTGTGACTTCTTTTTTTAACTAGATGCCAGCAATTTAGGCAGCTCTACTTGTGTACCTTGCAGTCAGGCTGATGAACCAGTCAAAAATTACAAAGTCACAGGGCTTCTCCCCTCCAGATACCCTGCTTTCTTCTCTAAACATAGGCAGGAGGACTTGGAAATACCACCACTAAGTGAGCAGAAAGTGCATATTGGCTTCATGCTGTTACTGGAGCAAATGTCTTTCTATAGAGGGAAATCTGAAAAATTTAAATATGCTACTGAAGTTTGCATTAGAAATTCTGCATCTCCTTGCAGGAGGTGAAATAGTGCTCTCCTGGTGTGCCTGGCAAAGGTGATTGCCCTTGAATTTCTTTGATACTGAAACTGGATTGAGAATGTAATAAATGTTACCAGACTTGGTTTCTCCTTGTATGTCTGGAAGATGATCAGGCAATGCAGAGGACAGCATTAAAGCTAAAGGCGGTTTTGCCCGTCTCTTGAGCTGAAGCCCTCTTCAAGGACAGGGTTGTTTGCCTTTGCACAGAGGTGGGATTACTGGCTTCCTCATCTGCGGATGCCTAGGTACCGTCATAGTCCAAATAGGAATTGCTAGATTGCTTTTTTTCATATTTTTTTTTTCCCCTGTGAATGTTGTTCTTGGTTGGAATTTGGTGGAGCTGAAAACCACTGACAGGGCAAACAGAGCAAATGTTCAGGGCATCTTATGGTTGAATCTGATGAAAGAAGTGGGCAGCAGTATATTTATGAGCCCTTAGCTGTTTTCATTAATCTAATAAAAGGTTTATTTGATTTTTCTTTTACCTTTACTGCTTGTTACTTTAAGGACCCATATCAAGTACGAGAAAACTTCACCTATCAAAACCTGCTACTACAGCTGAGAAGTTAAGCTGTGGACTTCAGCTGTGAATTTGCTGTGGTTTGGGTTTTTTTTTTTTAGTTCCCCCCCCCACACACAGCTCAGCCTTATTTATATCAGTATGACTATGATATCCATAGTCAGTTTCTGGGTATACAGAAGAACAGCATTTTACTGATGTTTGGTTTTTTATTATTATTATTTTTTTAATAAAGATCAGTTAAAGATATGACTACAGCAAATACAATAGTCTGACTTAAGACCATCCTGGGATACTTCTGCCCCACGCCGCCCCCACCCCCTAGTTTTTCTGCAATGATATAAGATGGAAGAAAATATCTTTCCAATTTTAAGAGTTAGTTATGACAAATAAGTGTTTGCATTGGTTGTGCACAAGGACAGATGCCACACGTACCTCAGTGGAAAGTACTTCTCATTACTTCAGCGTGGATGATGCTCACTCAGCTTAGAACAGAGATCCTCTGACTGATATTTTTAATGAGCTAGGGGAGAGTATTAAAACTGCCTGCCTGTCTACCTACAAGCCCTCAGGGTAGAGAGCTAAATCACTATGAAGCTTTAGAAGTAGAAGAGGTTATCTAACCAAGCATTTTCTCTGGTGTATATGGTATTTGTGTATTTGCATATCACACTTTTTTTTATTATTTCTCCATTTTCTTACAAAGCAGCATGAATGACTGTGCTCCCATCAGCAGCCTTGAGTAACTCTTGTCTAGCAGACAGCCTCAAAACAATGTAGCATGGCCAATTTCCTTGCTGGTTTGAGCTACTAAAACAAATTATTTCTCCTTTATTTTCTTCTACCCTAAGGATATGAGAGGGGAGTGTATGTGGAGGAATGAGTGTTTGCAGGGGGTGGGGGCACCGGGGGGGGCAGTGTGTGTATGTGTTGTATGGGCTGATAAATGTCGGGGACAAGCTGGAAGGGATGCCTGTGACTATGCTACATTATACTAAAAATAAACAGAAAACCTTTGGTAGCAGAACTTAATAGAATCAAGGAAAATATTGGATTCTGGGTGCTATTTTGAAGTCCTTTTCATCTGAATGGAAGTGGCATAATCAATATGTAGCTCTTTGGTTGTTAACTCTTCAGATTTAGCTGAAATCACATTAAATGGAATAGATTTTATTCCTGGCTTAGGCAGAGAGGGTTATATTTAACTGAACTCTCTGGAAGTAAACTATTTGAGAGCTGCCAGCTCCTCGCAAAGTGATGATGCCTGTAGCTGTAACCAAACAGATCATATAATTTCTGTCATTATTGATGTGGGCCCTGCTGAAGTAAATGCAAGAAGTTCTGGTGGCACGCATCTTGTTTGCTGTTCCTAATTCTTCCATTGATTTCTTTGCCCATCTGACCTCAGGTGAGCCATGCCATGCCTTTTCTGTCCTAGGGTATCTTTGCAAGAAACCATCTCCTTATCACTGATTTGAAAAACTCTGCTGTAAGTAGAAGTGCAGGCCAGTGTTGTAGGAAGGTCAAGGTCTGGCCTGAGTTTGCAGCCGTAGGGAACATCTGTAACCAGGAGAGATGTCACTGGCAGCAGTTGTATTTAGCACCACTGCAAATGGCACCTAGTGGTTTGAAGTTCCATACTGAAACTGAGCCAGTCTTTACTGGAAATCTACAGGTAAGACCGCTGCAATAATTATTGCTATTAATTACCAAAAAAGCTATTACTGGATGCATTCAGAAAGCCTTGGAAGCCAGTATTTCTGATTGCAAAGCACTTTTTAAAAATTATTTTTGTTTCTTGCAAAAAACCTAACCTACCATTCAAACAGAATCCAAACAAAAAAAAACCCTCTTGAGTTCTGGAGATGCTGTCATGAGAGAGGGCTCCTAGGTTGCATCTGTTCACACTTCCCACATACTGCATAAATATATCTACCTCAAGTACTTAATCTCCTCAGAAGTCTGTCTTTCCTCTCTTCTGCAAACAAGAAAGGTGGAATCCTCTCCCTCCTTACAAAATCCACCCGTAGCTTGTCAAACTACCAGCTTAAGGTTGTTTGGGTGTGTTGTGTGGTCTGTTGGGCTTTTTTGTCGTGTTGGGGGGGGGGGGGGGGGGGGGGGGGGGGGGGGGGGGGGGGGGGGGGGGGGGGGGGGGGGGGGGGGGG
>JAVJGJ010000001.1:64390345-64430206 GCA_035590215.1 Microhierax caerulescens
CCCCCGCCCCGATAATACTCCAATTTTAAATTTTGTATAAAAGCTGTAAATGTTTCTGGAGTTATGTATGATCTCATTTCCCCCATTCCCCAGGAACATTCCTAATAACTAACTCAGTTGTTCTCTTTTCTGAACAGGGAGAATTTCAGTCATAAATAAAGCAACACTTGAAACTGTAAATAATGTTTGGACAGCTTGCAGTGAGGGTTTCCCAAAGGGAAGAAGCTATTGTGCTGTGGCAGTGTATTGCAGGGCTATCTGGTGTCATGCTGAAAGTTGATGGTGTTGCTCTGGAGCATGCTGTTACGTGCGCATAGCACCTCAAAGTTCCTGCAAGTTGGGTCATGTTATTTTTTCCCCAAGGACTCCTGAAAAATTGGCTTGTGGGACGGCAAAGTAAATCACATTGATTAGAGAAGGGGAAAGGAAAATGAAGGAGGAGAATGAAAGCCACAAAATAGTAACTGGTGCTAAGAAATTTCACACTAAGGCTGAAACTGCAGCCGTATCTCAGGACTCGGTGGAAAAAAAATATGGCAGGAACATATGTCAGTGACAGATTGCCAACCGTAGCATTTAATTCCTGGCATTTTGTGGGTTTATAGGATTTGCTGACAAAATGATGAGGGGAGAGGGTTGGATGGGGTGTAATTTCCTGAGTGGTGTTCTTGAAGGGAAAAATCTCAACCCATCTTCTTTTATTTGAATATATTGGAAACAGCCTGAACAACTGTAGTTTTTCATTAGAGTAAATATCTTTGAGTTATGACACACTCTCTCCTTTAAAAGCAGCGTCCAAAGCATAAGAGAAGTATGCATAATTAAATGTTTTCCTTAGCTGAACTTCATTAGGAGGCAGTCTATTTCTTTCTTTGACACCTCTGAGCTATGTAGACTCACGGTCTGTTAAAATGTGTGTGTTTACAAAGATGTGAATAATCCCAGTCTGCCTGTTTTGCAAAGATGTGTAATAAGTGATATTTTGAAAACTTCTGAGAAGCGTGACAATTGAGGATATTAGAAACGAAGCCCTGCTTTGTACCCAGTTGTTTTAGACACTAACTAGCCACAGTGTATAAAAATACTGTGTGCATCCTCGCTTTGCCCTTTTATCTCTAAATCTCTTATCTACCTGTTGAAATATGCTTGATTTGAAGGCCTCTAGCCTGCTTTTGGTAAGGGCCCAAAACAGGGAAACCCTTTCAAGTGATACAATTAGAAATCCTGCTGAACTTTTGGAGATTTCATCTGGATAGCTCTGAGTATTATACACTGAGTGGGCAACCTGGACGAAGCTATTAAAACATTTGTGGGAAAACCGTGAAACAATGTGAACATAAATTTCTATTTCCTTTTTTCCTTTTTATTTGTGGGGTTTTTTCCCCCTCTTCAGAGCAATTTGTGGACGAAGGAAGTGGGGATTAGAGTGCTTTTTTTTTTTTTTTTTTTTTTTCTTTGGAGGTATGACCTGTTTCTATTGACCAAGGAAACAGCTTAGGAAAAAAAGAGTGCTCCTCTGCTGAAGGGTTTGAAACATTTTCAGAAAAGGTTCTTCAATATGTAAAAGGTCTTTTAATATTCACAAAGGCCCCGGGTCTGTTTAAGTGTGCGTCAATCTGCTGCTGTTTTTCTCACTGAGCAAGGGTACACGGAAACTGCTTCTAGGGGTTGGGTGCCAGAGTTCGTAAAGCGCTGGCTTGCACTTTTTGCCCTTTTTACATCCGCATCTAAGGAGAAGGCAAAGGCCCTATCTTTTGGCTGTGTATCATCTCAGTGTGTACTTTGAGTTTGAAGGTCCCCTGGCATTACAGATTGAATATATGAACTTAATAGTTTTTTTTTGGGTTTTTTTTTTTTTTCTTCCTGCTGATACAAGTTTTGCAGACTGTAAACTCTGTGCTGGTTGTGGTGAGCTCCTCCTAACCCGTGCGAATCTGGGAGTACAGAATGTGTCTGGGTCAGAGTTTGTTGATGTACCTTGTAAACTCCGCAGGTGACACCTCCAATGGAAATACTCCACAAGCCCTTTGTTTCAGGTTTTATTGAGCCAACAAACTGCTCTAGCAAAACGATATGTTTTATAATCTCCGTGAGTTGGTTGTTCATTTCAGGGCTCATGAAATTTAAAACCTAGGCAGGCCAGTTGACAGTACTTATAAAACCTATGAGTCTGTCTTTCCAGGTTGAGAGACTTGAAGATCCCTGACATGTCCATTGTCATCTTCATGGAACCCCCATGAAGGGGTTGGGGGAGTGTGCAAAATCCTCGGGTAAACCAGAAGAACATATAACTACACATGGCATGCCACCTCTTTTGGTATTCTGTTAGGGTCTTCACATGCTGAAATCTGACCTTCTCAGGCTCGTAAGGACTACAAAGGTTGTGGTGAAGGCAAGTGATATTTTTAATCCTGCTCTGAGGCTCTGTGGGTGTTCCCATGTGCAACTGCCATAATTTCTGCTCCATCTTGTTTGGTTTCCCCCCAAGAGATTTGTTTATTCTCATCAGTCTTTCTTCCTGTGCATTGGGTGGCTTAAGCCTGGTCCTTTGCAAAATGCATCTCTTTGAGCAGGTAGAAACCTCAGGGTGAAGGTGCATGCCTCTTCTCTGTAAAACGTGTTTGAAAATCACGTATGTAAACACCTGCTGTGGTGCTGCTGTGTCCAGCCTCATGGCTTAGGTGTGAGCGGAGGAGAGAGAAAAGTGTGGCTTAGTACGGTCTGCTGGACTTGAAGAAAGGCGGTAAAGAAGTATTTGCTTGCTTAGCCCTGTGGCAAACATCATAAGTTGAGAGGTTTGTCCTTTTTGGCACATATAGGCAGGTGATTACATGCTTGAATGACATAAATATCGCAAGCTAAACTATCTTGTGCTGCTTTCCTGAATGGTGCTTGTCTTTAAGTGCCTTGGTACTAAAAAACAGGCCTAAAATCCTGTGCTTTCCCTGTTTGGGGCAATGGCAAAGTTGAGTTGGTGCATGGAGGGCCTCTAGTCTATAGGTGAGTGCTACCTGGGACTCCAGGGCAGGGAGATTTAAGCATTTCCAAAGAAGATTCTGTTTCAGTATATAATGGTTGCTGTGTTCTTTCTGGAGAAACATCTGCCTGGATGGAATCTTTTGCCTGAGGCTTTCGTTAGGATTATCCAGCAAACGCCTCATTTTTATCATTGAGGACTGAGTCGAGGCCCTTGTGGTGGGATTCTTCCCTAAAAGAAACTCAAGTGACTTCTTTTGAGTTGTGTGCATGCACAGGCACATACGTACATGCATACCTTCTAAATTGCTGTAAATTGCTACCAGCTTTTGAACTTAAGGGGAGGACGGAAGGGCCAAGAAAACCAGAACAGGAGAGGAAGAAGCCCACCCTACCTTTCAAGAATCTCAGGAACTCTTAACAAAACCTGCATGCTTGTAGGGCTCATTTGGCATTAATGAAGCATGGAGAAATATTTTTGCAGCTGGATTACTGCTAATGAAAATGGTTAGTTTTGGAAGGACCTGTGTGCAGAGCTGTGTGTTGCTTAATTTTGGGTCCCTGGATTGCTTGAGCCTGCAAGAGTGTGTGCAGAGGGCTACAGCTAAATGGTTTTCTGGTTCACTGTAGGCATTCACTGTACGTGATGTTTGAAGGTAACATATCTAGACCTGTGGTCTACCCTAGGATGGCTGTTTGAATGAAGAGATAATAGATGTTTAAAAGTAGCTTTTTGTTTCCCTTGATGCTATTGTGGCTGAAGTGTGTTGTGTTCTCATCTAAATGAAAGGACGAGAACGTGTCCAAGAGTGTGGCAGAAGTCCAGGAGAACAAAGAATTTTTATTTTCTAGCGCTGAGAACTGATGGATAAACCTTGACTATCCTGCTGTAATCATCAGTAATCACAGTCATCCATGTCATGGCTTGGTGGCCTTGAAGCCACACATGGGTGTGTATGATGGAGCTGCAGGTGGGAGAGGAAAGTGAAGGGCGTAGTATGGTAGTAGGGTGTGTGTTTGTAGAAAGCGATCCACCAGGTTGGGGAATGGAGGGCTGTTTGGCTAGAGCTCAATCTCTTACATGCCCTGACTCTTGCTTTGTTGTACATTATTCTATATACATAGAGGGTTGTGGCTTCAAGTTTGCCCCTGTGCCCCACTCAGACCGTCTGCCTTAAAGATATTTATTCTTAAGGATATTGCCTACCTTTATTTTAGTTTTTTTCCCTTTAAACTCCTCTTCTAAGAGGATTGCACGGATAGCATTTCATGGAATAGTTTTTTTTTTAATATACGTTTATTTTGAGGGGATAATGTAAATGTACGCCGGTAGGATGCTGTTGTGCAAGAGCTGTGGTGTATTTTATGTAAGATATTAAAACATGGAGGTCTCCTTTTATAACACTGAAGAGTTAATGGGAATAAGTCATAAATCACAACATTAAGCTTACTGAGTGTTTGAGATCCCTGTTTCTCTGTGTGAGTTGATTGATAGGAGAATGGCAGGTCCCTTCTGTATGCACCTTTGTGGACTTTTACATGTTGTTTTTACATCATTATGTCAATTCAGTGAGGCAAAAGGAAATATTTTTAACGTGCGGGTTTTGAAAACATGAGGAATAGGGGAATTACTTCCCTTCTTTGTCTGTCCCTACCTTCTTTCTTCTTTGTTTCTGAAAGCAGCCCTGGTACCTGTGCCTTCAGAGCGCCACACTGGAGCTCCAGCTCTGCAACATTACTCACTGATGGCAGCAGTACACATATGAGGTGAGGAGGTAGCTGGAATTGCCAGTAGGATAAATTGCAAGTTGAAGAACTTTATGTGCTTGCCCACACACACACACACACCCCCCCATGGAGGTGTCTGTAGGTTTTGTGTGGCTGTAAGGATCTGCAGTGAGAGCCACTGAAAAAGGTGGAAGGTAGTGGTAAGCTATGGATAGGGAGACTGATACTTATTCACTTCAGGTCTGAAGCTGTGTCTGCAAAATCAACATGCTTCTGATCTCCAAAAAATGCCCACTGTTGCCAAGGCCAAGTAGGGAATGGGAGGGAAGACCCAGGTGCCCAGCAGAGCAGGACTGCCCAGGCAGTACCAGACTGGCTTTCCTCGTGCCCCATTCCTGGATACCACAGACAGTCCTGATGGATGAAAGGCAAATGTGTCTTTTAAGTGCCATTTTCGGCACAAGGAAGACAATGACACAAGGGATTTTGGGTTTATGGAAAACAGAATTATTTGCTTCTGATTCTGCTCCTCTGGTTTAAATTTAAGACCCAGTATGTAAGTGCAATGTTGATAATGTATAAAATTATTGTTTCTAGAAGTCGAATAGAAGTATTATAGCAGGGGTAGTTAATGATGAAAGACCACTGTTTATTGGTGAGCCTTTGAATATTAATGTGAATATCTAAATAGATAGACAATTTGCCTTGGCTAATTATTTCAGGTATGATTTGGTGACATACAATCAGGAGATGTCAGAAGAGAAAGCATCCACACTTGAATGGCAAAGAATAATTGTTATAGACACAATTGATAGTGGCCAGTGTTGGACTCATGCTAATGATTGCTCAGACTGTTAGATTAGCTTTTTTGTCAGATCTCAGATTTTGTCTGACAGCAGCAAAAGTCTTCTATCAAAATGTTAGTTTCTTTTTCTTTTCACCCCTCCACCCCCCTTTCTTTTTTAGTCATTTGACAATAATTTACTACCTTGCTTAGCTTTTTAGTCAGTTGTCTCCCACTCCGGAAAGCCAGGTTTCTTAAGTGCTTCTATGATGCCAAGTTAATTGCCTGAAAATAAGTGCTTGAAGATGGATCAAGTATTGTCTCATCAGCATTCAGCATCCCTGCCAGAGCATGTGAGGGGGAAGGGAGGCAAGCCAGGAAGGTTTGAAGAAAAAAGATGGGAAACAAAAGAAAGCAGGATTGTCCTGCAAATGGCCCTGGCTAGGGCAAGCCAGCAAAGCTCTTCTTGGATGCCACTGAATCCCTGCCATACTCACAGGTTGTCCTGGGAAATGTCACCAGTGCTGCCATGTGGGCACAAGTGCAATTCATCTCCCCTCCCAAAAAATAAGAGGGGAGATTGTCCTTTTGTGTGGCCCCGGTCTTGATTCCTTACTAAGGCAAAAGCTGAAGCACATACCTAGCTACTCAGGCAATACTAGTGTTACCACTGCTTCATTTTCCCCGCTACACTATAGAGCAAGGGGCGGGGGCGGCGGGCGGAGGCGGTGTTCCTGACCTCTCATTATGGAGAGGATGATCTCTAGATAAATGGGTGGTGTCAGAGGTATGTCTAAAATGCTAAGATATGTAAGAGCAATTGTTCAAGTTTAAGTGGGAAGAGCAGAGAAAAAATTCACAGCTGACACCCATGAGTCCACCTTGCTGCTGGTATGTAATGCAGTTGGATGGAGCACAAGACTGGATATAACCCAGCACTTTTTCCTTCTTTCATTGCCATGGGCACTGTGCAAAAAACATGAGCAAGGGACCTAGCCATTGCAACAAAACCATGCTCGATTGAGGCAGGACAGGAGGGTGTTTATAGAATTAAGTACTGAGTATTTCCCTTCAGGCTCCCAGGGGACTTTGAAGGAGCTGTGGGATGAGGACCAAAGGTGAATACCTGACCATCAGTAACAGACAGTGTGCAGCAACTGAAGTGCAAGATGAGTCCTACTGAACCCCCTGTGCCTTTGGTGGTGGGCCAGTGCCAGCAGCTCCTCATGAGAGCATGAATGTGTTTGGGGTACCCAGCTGCCCAGCCCTGCTTGTCACCTCGAGTTGTACTCCCCAGATCTGGGGAGAGGAAGGGGACTGCCACCCCCTCCAGACTTGCCAGCACCGATGGGGCTTTGCTTTATCCTACT
Source organism: Microhierax caerulescens (assembly GCA_035590215.1). Classification (NCBI taxonomy): domain Eukaryota; kingdom Metazoa; phylum Chordata; class Aves; order Falconiformes; family Falconidae; genus Microhierax; species Microhierax caerulescens. The sequence goes on from JAVJGJ010000001.1 coordinate 64,397,204, forward strand.
TTGCTGAAAGCAAGGGCCACTCCCTGGGATTTAACAAATCCTCTGCTACTTCAGAGCCTGAGGGTATTGGCTGTGCTTTTGATCCCTCTGGTCCCATTCTTCCTCTGATTGCTTATGCTAGAGTGCCTTGGACTCTGCATCACAAGGGATTTCTTAACAGTCGTCCCTTTCTGGGACCCACTGGGCAGATTTGCTCTAATGGTGCATATATTCCTGCCAGCCTCCTTACCTGACCTCAGTGAGTTTCAGTGCCTTTTCTACACACCTTTAGTCTGCAAGAGCATCCCAGCTCTGGAGGAGCAGGCTTTTATTCCCGCTTGTGTGTCATCAGCATATTTGTTAACTAAGCTTTATATGTAAAACCTCTAATAAATGCGATGTCATCATTTTAGAGAACCTGCCTGACTTTCCCATCCCACTGGCAGGGCCTGCAGTCAGAAATACTGGTTTTGATACAGGTGTGTGAATATACACATAGCCTATATTAGTCATTTTGAAGAGCATGTATATTATTTGAAAACCTTTTCTACCTTTCAGCCCTCATCTCGATTGGAAACATTGCAGTCCTTTACTTGATTACGCAGCACTGAAAGTAAATAAGTATAGTTGGAAAAGGACTCTGAAAATACTAAATATTGCCTTAAGTGCTTTCCATCTGCATTTGTGCTTTTTGTCCATGTGCAACTCTCAATTAACGTGTCAGCCTTTCTTTGGTATTCATCTGTGAATCTTACTCCATTTATTGCATGCATTTTTGAAGGACCTGTCACTGCTTTGTCTGTGCAGCTCTTCCATCTATCGTTCACCAAACAGGTTGGAGCTGGCAGTAACCAGAAAGGAGCGTAATGAGCCAGAGAGAGCCCAGCATGCCTGGTGCATATATTCAACAGTATCCTAGGTGATAAATTCGCACATATACCTTTGTTGGTGCTCATGCAGTAATGTCAGTTCAGTAACATCCCTTCAGGACAGTAAAATGGATTTTACATTTGTAATGAATTAGATAATTTTATTACTGTTGCTAGTAGCAGAGAGGTTTAGAGATAGTCCAGTTTGCAGCTCTGTGAAAAGCAGAAATGATGAAAGAAACATCGTGGCATTCCTCACATGCATTTGATCCATCAATCATGCAGAGAAAGTGTGCACTCTTAAACCATTAAAGTGTGACATCTTCTCCTCAGACTTTTGAGTTTACTGACTTTAAAGCAGCAAGTCAATTAGGAAGCCAAACCTAGGGAGGAGAAGAAAAAACACTATTGAAATACTAACTTGACATGCTTAGGTTTGTTTGATAGGCTAACAGACTGCTAATATTTAATTTTAAAAACCTGGATGTAGTCCAAAGCAAACTTATGAATAACAGAAGTCATATTAAAGCAAACTTTCATTAAGCAACAGCTTTCTCGTAATTAGTTTCAGCAGAAGGATACAGTTTCGGAGAAACTATGGCATTTCTTTATTTTGGTGACAGAGCTTTCTGCTAAAGGTTATTTTCATAGGGTTACTCCTCATGTGGTGTGATGAAATAAATGGGGGACTGATAAATCTGGAAGGAAACCTAGAACAGTTCCTGATCTCTTCCTGACAGTCCCTTGGATGTCAGTGGTGCGATAAAATTTAAACTGCTACGTGCAGTTGCCAGAGAGTACTTTAGGGTGAAGTGTGTTGGCTGTTGGTTGTAGTTCTTTGTTGGAAATGCCACTGTTAGTTACCTGCTGAAAGACTGGGTAGGAAGGAAAGTGCAATGAAACACAGTGTTGAGTAGTTCTGAAATGAAACTGTTTCAGTGACAGGACAAGGTAGTCTAATAGGTGTATTGGGAATAGCTGCTTAAAGATTTGACTGTTGCATGAGATGCTTGCAGCCCTTGCGTGCTTGTGCCCCATCCAGTAGTCACAGTGGTGCATTGCTGTGTATGGCAGTGGATTGTATGTGTCCTGGGGGCCAGCTGCACTGAAAGCCATAAAGCTTTGTTTTTGGAGATTTTGGCCTGGTGTAGTATTTATGCTTTTGCCTTTGTGTTTTTTTGGTGGGGGGGTTGGTTTGTTTTTTGGTTTTTTTTTTTTCTCCATAAACTGCATTAAGTTAATTGGTAATGAGGGGAGGAATGTGCACAGAAACGTCCAAATTAGGAGCCCAAATTCTCTTGCCCAAACTGTCCTCAGTTCCTTAAATAGAAATGCACACATCCAAAAATACAAAATCTATCCCAAAATAATTAGACGTGATGATGTGTAGTTAGTGGCTTTTTTCTTATATTATTATTTTGAAGCTTGTGTGCTCTCCCAGTAGTTCCACCATTTGACCTAGTAAGGTCTCTGCAATGATGAGGAGCAAGGGAGGTTTTATTACTTTTTGGTGTCTGTTTATTTTCCATGCCTTAGAAGCCATAATATGTGTGTGACAAGTGTTTGTATTTCCTGGGTGAGAGGAATGAGATGTGGGAGTTAAAGGGGTCAGTGGATGGTGTCAGCAAGAAGTGTTGGAGGTGGCCCTGATCACCAGTCCTGCAGCTGCTCCTCAGAGGCATGGGAGTTCATGTTCTTGACAGCTTCCCTTTCAAGGTCTTCAGATTGGCTCTTAATTGGCAAGCTCATTAGCAAGCTCACTAACAGGAGGGAGAGCGAGCCAAATTTGTATTCTATCAGCACTTGCTATGAGGCGTCAGTAATCAAATAGCTTTTTTAGTGTTGTCTTCAGTGTCTACTTCTGATGGCTCAGGTTTGTAGGCCTGCTATAAACCCCAATAAATATAACAGTCATTAATAACTGATTGACTGAAGGGATTTATGTAATCATGGGATTACAGATGCTAATTCCTTTCTCCAGTCATGTTTCTGCATTTTATTGATCGGGAAACTGGCTGTAAAACTGATTTAAACTAATGGTATGACAATGCAAGGGTGTGTTTAATGCCACTTGGATGCCAAAAGACTGCTTGGGTTGAGCGACGCTTGGGCTGGTTTCACAAACACTCGTAGGGGAAGGTGGGAAATCGTTGTGTCTCCTGAGGACAGCTTCTACAGGAGTTGCAGCCAACTCGCTTAGTCACCTCAGAGGAGTTGGCCATACTGGGCTGGCGTAAGTCTATCTCCTTGCAGTCTTTGCATCTGTGAGAGATGTACTGTGCTGTAGGTACCTATTTTTTTTTTGAGTATCAACATCCAGGACGATGCTTTGTCTTACAAGACAGACTGTTTGGACTGCCTGATTCCAAATGGGAATTAAAGGGTTTTTCAGCTGGGGGATGGGGTGGGTCCAGGGAGAAGGAAGAAGTGCTGCCCTTCTAGAAGGGAGATCCTGGCTGGAGGTGGAGGCTGGAAGGGCTGGAGCTGCTGGAAGCTGTAATTGAAGGTCATAGAGGAGGACTCTGGCCGAGTGCTGGTGGGCCACAATGGCTGCTGGGGTGAGTGTGGGTAGTAGCATACCCCCTCAGAGCCTGGTTAAACCTTGGGCCTGGCTTGGCATGAGGGATCTGTCACATATGGGACTGAGACAACAGCTGCAGAAAAGGGGTCACCCAGTCACAACCATCCCTGCTCCCAAGCTTCTCTCGGGGCTGTCATGCATGTCTCCCCACTGTGTTTCACCAGCTGGCATCACCCCATTAGGCTGGGTCTCTGTCCCTCCCCTGGTTGGTGTGGAGTGGTGAGGCTGATTGATACCAGCTACCAACTGGTATACCCCATATTTGAAACTCACGTGCTTAAAACCCCTTTGGGTCTTTTCTGGAAATTACTAAAGAACACTTTCTCTGAGGTGCTACCTGAGTGTCTTTCCCAAGAGTCCAGGTCTTTTGCCTGCAATTTGACCTGAATTTTCACCTGAAAACCAGTTTTATTTTCTCCAAGATGTTAGTGAAATGAATGCTGGTGGCAGGAGAGTTTGGTGTGCTGAGCATGGGATGATCCTGCACTAGTCATGTGGTATTACTCCAGGTTGCAGAGGTGCTGTGGGTAGGTATCCATGAGGCACTGTAACACACTGCTTGCTGGGCTGGCTTCTTGTTATCTGCTGAAGACGCACAGCTCAAGGTAAAGTGATGAGGCCTGCACTCTGATGAAAGTGTATTTCAGTTCATCAATGCTTTAAGCAGTCTGTGGGAAATACCTCTAACGAACAGTCTTTCTTCCATCATAAAGTAAACAAAATTAAGGTGAAAAAGCACTGACTAGAAATTATCAGATGGCAGTGGTTGACAGTCAGTGTTTGTAATGTGAAATGTACTCTCAGTCCTCAAGATGGAGGATGCAGATGGTGCCACGTGTGTGATGCCTTTGAATGCCAGACACGCCAGCTACATATGAAAGGTATCAGACCCAAAATCTGAGCAGTGGTGAGTGCCTATCAGCTCTGTCAGGCAAAATCCATTGTGAAAAGTGGCTGCTGGTAGAAAAACAGACAATATGTGGAGATGAAGTGCTTTTCATCTGTGTTTCTGAACTGAATGTTTTTCCCCAAGTTTAAATATTCTTTTTCTTATTTTTTTACCCCCAGAAAAGCAGCACTGACAGCCACATAGTTATTGTGAGTGTGTAGAAAACAAATAATAAAAAGAAGTGAGATTGCTGGGTTGAATCCCTTGCTTTCTTGTGCTGTGGTGCACAGAGCAGAACTTTTTGTAAAAGCTGCGGATGCCATTTTCTACTTTACCCTTCCATCCTACAGCAGAAGCAGTTCCCAAGGGTATCAGAAGCCTTTGCTATCCAGCTCTGGGAACAGTAGCTTTGTTGTGCTATTTTGGTAGGCTGGAAGAAGTTAGGCCTTTCAAAGAGCAAGGGTTTCTGGACAAGGTATTGCCATTTCTGCTCCCACTCTGTTGCTGGCCATATCCTGTCTTCTCTGCGGGAGCTTGGTGCACAGGTGGGCACAGCTGAGGGGGAGTTGCCCTTATCCAAAGGGAATCTCACTCCTTTTCCTTAACAGCTCTACATCTTATGGTCCTCCTGGGGCTTAGTTGGTATAAAAAGTAATACCCCAACTTTGTGTGTCTGTTAAATTAAAAGAAAGAAAAAAAAAGAGGATTATATTACCAGCAGCTCAGAACTGTGGTATCTGGGCTGTCTTTGAGGGGACAGCATGAATGAGCAGCAGACGCTGGATTAATGCCTTGTCCTAATCTCCTCTTATTTGCAAATATCCAGTTCCTTGCAGATGGTTCTGAACAACAAGCAGCATACATGGCCTGCCTCTGGGGAAACATAGGTTGTTTGTGGCCACTGCTGTCTGCGATACAATCCCCGCTGTCAGTTTCTTGTTTTGTCACCAGAGCAAGGGTTCAGTGGCACTTCAAAGGCACAGCGTCTCAAGGTGGTAGTGGGAGCAGCACCCCTTTGGGCTCTGAAGCAAGGCAGTAGAAAGAGAAAGAAGTGGACTCGCTCTTCTTAGAGAGCAGGAGGTGTGGGGCTTTTTTTTTTCTTTTCATCATCCTTTCACCAGTACCATGACAAGTGGGTCAGTATAACCAGGTCACGTGTACATCTCTCCTTGCAGCAGGAGATGCCTTCCCATGGCAATGGGCTGACTCTGGAGCTAATTTCAGTGCAGAGTGTCAGTTCTCCATCTTGACTGCTGTCCCCAGGCTTAGCTGATGTGTGGCAAGGTAGTGCTCTTTTGTGACTTATATCCTGAACTTGTCAGAGCATCATAAGAGAAATCAAATTTGATGTGATTAATGAAGGTCAGGGCTGGGCAATAACTACTCTTGTGAAAGGTGGTGGTGGGGAAAGCTGCTTATCAGAAAATAATTAATCATGAAAATCAAATGATCAGATTAATTTTTGTGGCCTGGCTGAACCTCAAAAGCTGCCGACAGAAAAATGCAAGAAGCTTCCAATAAAGAGTAAGTGTTTCAGCAAGGGAGATAAGTATGAGGGAACGTGTGTGAACAGAGGTACTAGGTGGTACTGTTAAAATTTGTCACTGCTAGCTACACAGCAAGAAGATCTTACTGTAGATGTCAATGTCACATTGTTAGCTCAAAGTGAAATGCTTTTTTGACTCATTATCTAAGAATGCAGGAAACTGTGGAAGATGATTAGCTACCAATGATATATCACTAGGATATCTGAGCCAGATTTTTGGATGCTGCCTGGGTGATCTAGGAGCCAGCCTATTTGTGTGTGTGTTTTTTTGGTTTTATTTGGAGTATTTTTCTTTATGTGGGGAATTTCTGGGCCATAAAGGAGATATCCATTCTTATCTGTTTGATGGCGCTGCTGTTTGTGAGGCTAGGGGCCCTGCTCCTCCTGCAAGCCAGTCCCAGGGGCACTGCAGCCCTTGGACCAGCACGTGGAGGGAAGCTCTGAGTAGAAAACTTCACTGGCTGCAGACATTTCAGGAGAGGATCTGGTGTCCTTGCGTTTGGAGTTAGCGAAGTCCCTAGACCTTCAGTTTGTGGCTGCATGCTTGTAAGGGCTGGTATCTCCACTAAAAATAATAGAAAGTTAGGCTGCTCCATCACTTGAATGCCTTTAAATGTGGGATTAGTTAGTAAAATTGTTCCTGTAGCAGCTTAAATCATATTGAAAGTCTGTGAAGCACAAACATGCTAGTACTGTAAATTGTAATTGTAGTGTGAAACCTGCTTTTGATCAAGTCTATCATGGCAGCAATAGCAATGAAGCTGTGGCAGGACAAGGCTCTGGCACTCGTTCTGGCACTTGAGTCAGGTTGATTAAACACGCTGCAGGTATGTCGACATGTGTTAGTTGCACCTTTGACAGAAATATGACTGTGCCTTGAGGCTCCTGCAATTTTGGAAGTATGTGGTTTATCTTATTTAAAGCTTAGAAATTGAAACAAGTTGTGTGCATCTCTTTTTCCCTTTACAAGCTGACAAAATCAGTCCAATATATGGGCCCTATCCTAAATCCTCTGCCATCACTGGGTGCTCCACCAGGTGTAGGCAGTGACAGGACACAGCCTGACTCTGTAGAGGAAATGGCTGTCTTCAAAAGCAATGCTTCCAGTGTAGCCCTTGCTCCATTTCCCCCTTTTTCTCCTTTGTTAAAAATTTTTGTTTTGTAATTATATTGAAGTATGCAAATGGGTTTTTTTGGTGCAATCTGTAGGAAAGAAGCTTGGCCAGATGTACTTTCATATGCATGTACCCCTCTAGCTAGATTGTCAGAGTCACCTGAGTACCTAGTGCATGTCTTTGTGTATGTTGGGCCCGCTGACTTTTAGTGCAGGAAGGCTATTTTGTTAAAATTAGATTTACTGTTTCCAGATGGCTATTACCAGGGTTTGTGCTGTGACATTTTGTTCTGTTGTAACTGCTTCAATCATGCTGTAGCTTTCCAATTCTCTCATCTTTTCATGGCAGACTGCTGCAGGTGGCTCTGCCCAGGTGTAGCATCTCAGGCAGCTGACTTGAGCATCCTCTTGAAAGAAATGTGGATTTTGCAGTGTTAAACAGACTACTTATCTCAACTTTGCTTAACCCACTTCGTCGAATATTGTGTTCCTCTCCCTTTCCTGACACATCTCCAGCACTTACTCAAGTGTCTCTGAATTCAGGAGGCTTTGCAGGTCAGAGTCCTCCTAGGGAAGATATTTGGGGTTTTTGTTTGGTTGTGGGGCATTTTGTAGATTTGTGCAGTGGTGGTTCGAATCATCAGGAGAAATAGGTGCAGTTTACCTTGAAGGGGCATTGATATTTTCCTGTTAGCTTCTGCTGGTTTTGAGACGTGACCCTGGGTAGCAAGACTGTCACAAACATGTTGCATGTTGTCTGAGCAGGGTCAAAAATTGAGATTTGGAAGGCTGCACATGATGGTGCTGCAGGGTGAGGTCCAGCTGATGGCCTGCAAGTGGATTTCAAGTGGTTTAGGCAGCTGAAGGGGCCCACCTTGTCCCTAAGTCAGTTAGGGTGATGGCAGAATGAGGATTGTCCCATGGGGCTCATCCCTAGATGAGCACTGGCAGCGTGCTGCAGGGCCAGCTACGTGTTGCAGCTATGTGAGCATCATTGCTCAAGCACCTGTTGTGTTTGTTGCTGTCTGTGGGAGTGTGTCTGGGAGGGATTGCTGCAGGCCAGCCCTTGACACTTTGGTGCCATACCAGCTCTGCCTGTCCCAAGGTTTTTCTGGCATTCCTGCTGAGGGGTGCGCACTGGTATTGACTGAGGCTTAGCAAAAGTGCCTTGGCACTTGATTTTTATTTTTTTTTCCTTCTGTTGGGTGGTTGGGGTTTTTTTTGGTTGTTTTGTTGGTTGTGTATTTTGGGTGTGTGTGTTCGTGGTTTGTTTGTTTGTTTTCTGTAATTTTTGGATTTTGTGTGGTTGGGTTTTTTTTGGTGCATGGGGAGTTTTGTTTTGTTTGTTTGTGGGGTTTTTTTTCCTTTTTTTTTTCTTCTTTTTTCTTTTTCTTTAGCAAACTACCAGTGTCTAATAATACTAAGGTTGATAAATCTGTAGTTTGGTGCAACAGATCAAGGCAGTGCTTGCCTGCTCTAAGAATAATGCCATCTCCAAAGCACATGGAGGGAGGATTAAACAGTTTTCCAGCAACCTGCTGCCATCTGTCCAAACTGTTTCCTAAAATATGCTGGTAAATGCCTGTGGGAAGAGCCGCAAGTCTGGTTGCGTTTGCAAACTGGTATGTTAGTCATTGGTCCTGTCTGTGAGGTTGGATATTGGCAGCCTAGGTGGAAAGACAGCAGTAGGAGTGGGGCAGATACGGTGTGGGTGTGTGTGGGTAGTGCTAACCTTTTGCAGGTGGTGGGGAGGGAGAGGTGGTGAGCAGCAGAGAACTGGGAGGCTTTGAATCCTTGCTCAGCAGAGATGCCTCCCAGAGCATCAGTGTTATTAAGCAGGGAATGGCTATCTTTGAGCAGTGCGGCAGTGGTGATGTTATTATTAAATGATCTCTGTAGAGATGAGAGGCTGTTATTTCTACACATTCGCTTTGAGCCAGATCCTGCTGTCTTCTCTCATGTGCAGCAACTTGGTTTTCTGAATCCCATTGGTTTTAGTGAGAGCTGTTGTGTGCTAAAACCTGCTCATCTTGAATATTGGTGGAATGATCTGGTCTTATTACCTGAAGTGTTATGTTAAAACTGTAATTAAAAGAGAGAGAGGGATTTCCAAAGCATTTTCCTTTTCATATCGCTATCTCGCTCAAAGACGTATCTTTGCAAGAGAAGCCTTTGTGCTGAAGTGTGCATCTTTGCAGAAGGAAAAACAAACACAGACTCTGACATAAGCTACATTCTTCCTTGAGGCCTGTGAGATAGCAGCATAAAATATGACATTGAACATCAGCCTTTTTTAAAGGCTTCTGGATAATTGTGAAGGATCCCTTTGTTCAGACCAGTCAGTTTTCACAGCTCCTCTGCAAAAACCCTGGAGGGGAGGATCAAGAGCAAGAAACCCTCCTCTCTAGTCTGGGAAACACTGCCTTAAGAGGTCTGGGTTTTAGCGTTTGTCTTACCTCGAATTTGATAAGGCTTCAGCTGTCTTGCTACTTTTCTTTCCTTTTTTCTAGAAACTGGTGAGTTCATGAATGTGAATTCAAAGCTGCTATGCCAATGTTTGCCCTATTTGAAGTGATTCAGGACTGTGAAGGGCCCAGTCCTGCAAAATGATCTGTTATTCTGATGAATCTCCTTATATGAAGGTAGGATTAGTCACTATAGTTGAAGTTGTACCACCTAGGGCAGCAGAGCTCTGAGCAAGGACCAAAGACTTCATTTGGGTGAAATTATTCCAGGGGAAACATTTTGGTTTGCAATTGGAAGGCTTGGAGGAAAAAAAAAAAAAACAAAAAAAAACCCCACCCAAAACCAAACACTTTCAGTCATGGTAAACCAGTTCTCTTTTGATGGTCCCAAGCCCTTTTCTGAAAGATTAGGGAGTCAATTTGAGGTTTATAAGTAAACTAGAATATGCTTTCCGTTTTAAAGCAAACATACAAGTTTTAGCAGCATAAGTGGTGATCAGCGCAAGTGTGTGTCAGGGTGGCCAGACAAGGCCGTAACACTGATCAGTTGCAGAGGCGTAAGCAGAACACAGGTTCCCAAATAACAGCATCTTGTCTTGGCCCACAGTCTATGTAACTCCTCATCACCAAGCAGGGTAAGAAGAAAGCTTTACTTCCATTGGGGTATGGCAAGCAGCTTGATTTGGTGTGAAGTTTAACTTGGAGAGAGTTTGAAGCTTGTACATGCTTACTGGTTCGGGATCATTTGCCCTCTCTCTTTTCCCTCGGAAGAATGGTGATTTGCTGCTGTGAATGCTTTGCATGAACATGAGGTCTTGGGTTAAGACTGTAAAAAATCATCCATTTAAATCTGGCTTTAAGTCAAAGTCATAAATACTTGTCTGGCACAGTGAGAGAAAGGCAAGGTGGTTATCCCAAGCTGCAGCCGTCACTTGGGGTGGTGCTGACACTTCCCTGAACTTTTACTGGGGGCTTGATCCGAATTTCAGATTCATGGTGAAACCTGAATGGAGGTCGGCACAGTGCTGCCTCTGAGACTGTAACAAAACCCCTTGCTTGTTGCTATTTATAATCCTTTAATTTGTAGCCTGGCCTGCTGAGCTCTCCAGGGGGCTGAAATAATAGTGACCGTAACTCAGCCCCCAAGAATGAACCAATTCCAGCAGGGTCACTCTGTTCTGTAGCTGTTGAGTCCAAATTAAATGATCCTGCTGACCTGTCCTTCTGCCTCTCACAGGGGCCTTATAACATGGCACAAACACAAGCAGTGCTTTTAACAACCAGACCAGCACAAGTAGGAAGAAATTTGGTGTAGTTGTGCTTCCCCCTTGAAGGTTCCCAAAGCCAAGGGTCTGGTAGCACTGACCTTTCCCTCTTGCTTCACAGACCAGTTTTGTTGAAATCAATAGCATCTTGGCAGTGCATGTGTTGTGATGGGCCTAAACATGGAGCAGAAATACCAGAAGGTAATCTGAATGAGGAATAAATACAAAGCAAGGTGCCTGTGGAGTAAGGGGAGCTGTTACCCAAGAACTGGTGATTTCCTCTGTTGCCCACCACAAGTCCCTCAACTTTTTCCATGTTTCTATCTTCAAAACCATTGTGTGCCTTGCTGGCTTGTATTACAATATATAATTGTCAGAGATTTACTTGCCTGGCATTTTGCATTTGGCTATTATGGGGTTTACAGCTAGGAGAGAATGTTAGCTCATTTACTCTAACTTTCAGCGTGTCTCAATTTTTTATTTTCCAAGGTGTTTCTCCCTGGATTCCTGTAGCCTGAAGTTTTAGGTAGTCATACATATTGCTGTTGTCCCTACCCTTGCTTGTACTCAAGAATATGTTGTTACAGCTCTTGGATATCTCTGAACAAAGGCATGCCGAGGCACCCTTTTCCTCTTATCCCCTTAGCATGGCCTCCAACAGTCCCTGGTCAAGCAGTGTGTCTGAGGGTGAGCTGTGCAAGGGTCTGGCCTCCCTGGCTGTAATCCCTCTACCTCTTATAAATAACCTTAATGTGTGTGGTGTTGTTTGGTTGGGGTTTTTTTTTGTTTTGTTTTGTCCTCTCATCTTTGATGTTGCAACTTAATTGCTTTAATTGAGGTGCTTTGTCTACTAATTACTCAGGGCTGCTTTTAGTCCTACAGTTACTTGCACAAAAATGCAAACTTTTTTGATGCATGGATTGTAGGGCAGCAGTGTGTGCCTGCTGTGGGTGTTCATCTTCTCTCCCAAGTGACTCTTAAAGGTGATATTATACTGTTTGTTTTTTTAATAAAGAGTAAGGTGCATGGCTGTTATTTAGAACTGTTTTTTTATATGTTGTGAATCTATAATATTTTTATAAAGCACTTTTATTAGTAGTAATATAAGCAAGCTGCAGCTGACTTGCTGGATATGTAAGAGAGCTGTCTGCTTCTCATCCAAGTAACCAAAATAAGCTGGGGGAGGAAGGAGAGTTGCAGAGCAGGGAAGGAGACTGATTTAGGATTTTGCACCACTCTTACTGAGTGCAGTTCTTGATTCAGAAATTTAAGGTGTGCTTTCTCATGGAGGCTGTACCTGCAGCTAGATACCTGATTCATGGGCAAGTTATTGAGAGATACCCAGTGCCAGTACACTGTGGTCTACAGGCACACATTTGCTGTTGTCCTGTAGGGAATTTGAAATAATTTGAGATATCTTTTTCTCCTGAGAAAGCTATGCCCTGCTTGACCTGGAATTAAGTCTGTGCACAGGTTTACTAGGGAACGTGATATAAGATAACTTGTTTCAGAGCACGGTATTTAGGACAGTGCAGGGCTAATGCTGAGTTTAGAGGTGTGTTGCTGTCATGGGCAGAGTTGTCCTTCTGCTTGCAGGCCATGTCTAGTGTTATTTTGGCCTGATTCCCACAGTCTTCCTTTAATGATAGTAGAAGCAATTGGGTCTCAGGAAAAAGGGCTTCTTATTGTTAAAATTTATTATTCTAATTAAACTGTGGTGGCCGAGATCAAGTTAATGTTTCATGTTTGCAGCTAAGCATCAGTTCCTGATATATTCATATCCATCAGTATCTCTCTGTTGTGGCACACTGCAGTTTGGATGAAGACTTAACGTAGCACTTGAAAATGATGAAAGAATAGCTACTTAGCCTAAATTCTTGCCTGTCTAAGGCAGTTTTGTGGTACATGAGTGTATTAACTGTTTTGGCCTTCAGTGCAGTTTAATGAATTGCTGCCTAAGAGAGCTGAGTGTTCTTCCAGCTTTGTTGCGGAAGCAGTGTCTCCCTTCATGTGGCAACCGGGGAAAAGTGTTGTGCCTTTACCCACAGAAATGGTGTCTGCTGGTTGCACAGGCCACTGTATATGTCTGTTCTCTTCCACCAGTTTCATTGTGAAACTTACTGTATTTCCTATCTTTCTTGGAATCTCAGCTCTTTCAGTGCCGTTACCACGTGAAAATTACAGCTTTAGATTTGGTCTCTGAACTGTGAACTACAACAAAAAAATCAGACATCTCTTTGGAAAGGGGAAATGTTTCCCCTTCTCCACAGCTGGAAAACCTAAAAGTTAAAGAACAGTCCAGTCAGTCCTGAAGGTGTGTGTATATTTCTTTTTTTAAAAAAAAAAATAAAATCCAATTTTTGATGCAAAGAACAGTATTGCTAATATAGCAATGTTCTAAAAAATAGAAGCAACTTGGGTGCATTAGGGAATAGTGCTGTAGAGCAGGAACAGAATGAAGGTAACATCGGCTGCATTTGTTCCACTGTAGGGTGTGGGGTTTTTTTTTAATTTATTTTTTATTTTGGTCCAGCATCAAGGCGATGCCAGCTCCTGCAAGCTGTTGGTTTGATATTGCAAATTCTTTTTGTGCATGTCCTGTGTTCATGCTTCTCTGTGTTGATAAATGTTATAAGCAGGTGAGTGAAAGCATTGCAGCAGGTAAAAAAAGATAAGTCATGAAATTCGGTTTTGTATTTGTTACTCAGTTGTTCCTATGTTAGGTGCAATATATGTTGGGTTTGTGTAAACGTGTTAAACTAATAGGAACTTAAAAAAAAATCATGCATGAGTATATGCACACTCTTTACTATTGGTCAGTAAACCCTGGGGAGACTTACTTCATCATCTGCTGACTGAGAGTTTAAAACCAACAAATCCTCCCCTGTGGAGATAAAGCCATTGTGAACAGTTCATTATGGTAGTCTCTGTTTTGCTCTTAAGTTCTTCTTTCCTTCAAGCACCTGTTTAACAGCTCTCTTGTGTCAAGGGCCTTGGGGAGATAACTGCGTGTTTATGGGCTGTGTGGGCTGGCAGTCGGGAGGAGAGAGAAGGATCTGTATGAGTGCTGTTGCTCAGTGTGTCACTGACCATCCCCTCTGCCTGTTGAAGTAAGCTACTATAGGAGGTGACATGTTATTTCCCACCTTTGTGTTAACTGAGAACTGCTGTGTGGGGCACTGGGATGGCAGCTCTTGCTTGCCTGCTGTATCTGCCTCCTCGCAGGTGGCTGGGATTTGCGTTCTGGGAGGAATAAGCATGGTCTTGTGCACAGGCAAAAAAGAAAATTGTTCATGTACTTGACCTGCATTGCAGTGGTGCCTAGCAGTTTGCTTTTTCAGCTAGCTCTTTGATGTGTATTTTCAGAGAGGCTGTGACACTGTGAATGAGGGACAGTGACTGACCTGAATTTTGGTGGAAAAAACCCAGGCAGGCAGTTTGATCAAGTGCCAGAAGAAATAGATGATAGATGTTTATCTTGAGAATCTCACAACTCTTGTTTCTCTGAATTTCTAACATTGTTTCCAGTTGTTTTCCCACTCCATTGTAAATGATAAACTCTTCCACAGTAGGGGGCAATTATTTCTATGTTGTAGAAAGTGCCAAGAGGCATTGGTACTTACATGAAGAATACACACACCCCCTTTTTTTCCTCTCTTATTGTTTCTTTCTGCTCATCCACCCCCCCACCCCCCAGCACATCTTCCTACATCTGACTTACCAAAGGCTGTTTCTACAGAGGCAGCCTTTTCTTTGCACTCCATTCTACAGCCATGCTTGAACTGGGTAAAAAGTTTATAACCCTTTAACAGCGGCTGGGTGGAGATACTGGATATGTGCGCTATGCTGAAGAGCAGCCTCTTTGCATAGAATCATTTTCATTGGAGAAGAGCTTTTAAGATCGAGTCCAGCTATAAACCTAATACTGCCAAGTCCACTGCTAAATTGTCCCAAAGTGACGTGTCTTTCAAATACCTCCAGGTATTTAAGTATAATAGTGATTCAGCTACTTCCCTGGACAGCCTGTTCCAATGCTTGATAACCCTTTCTGTGGAAAAAAAAAAAAAATTAAAATATCCAATCTAAACCTCTCCTGTTGCAACTTGAGGCCTTTTCCTCTTGTCCGGTGGGTTGTAATTTGAGAGAAGAGACCTACACCCATCTCACTACAACCTGCTTTCAGGGAATTGTAGAGTGATAAGGTCTCCCCTGAGCCTCCTCTTCTCCAGGCTAAACAACCCCAGTTCCCTCAGCCGCTTGTCATAGGACTTCTTCTCTAGATGCTTCACCAGCTTCATTGCCCTTCTCTGGACATGTTCCATCACCATGATGTCTGTCTTGCAGCGAGAGGCCCAAAACTCAACGTGGTATTCAAGGTGTGGCCTCACCAGTGCTGGGTACAGGGGGACAATCACTGCCGTAGTCCTGCTGGCCACACTGTTTCTGATGCGAGCCAGGATGCTGTTTGCTTTCCTGGGCGCACTGCCAGCTTACAGTCAGTCAGCTGTCAACCAGGACCCCCGGGTCCTTTTCTGCCAGGCAGCTTTCCAGCCGCTCTTTCCTAAGCCTGTACTATTGCATGGGGTGGTTGTGACCCAAGTGCAGGACCTGGCGTATAGCCTCGTTGAATCTCTTACAGTTGGTCTCAGCCCACTGATCCAGCCTGTCCAGTTTGTAGATATGTTAGTAGCAAATGTGAGGAGAATGCTACCAGCTCCCTCCTTTTTTTTGCCAATTTACTCATCACCTGTTTTTTGAGTTTTTTCTGTTGTGAATAGTGTTACAAGATTCCCTCTAGACCACGTCTTCCCAGGCAAAAGGGATATCTCACTTCTCCCTTGTCTCTGACCTAATGTCTGATTTCGCTAGTGCGATCCATCCAGTGCTCAGGTGAAGGTGATGCTAGGGTGGCTTCCCCTCAGCTTCAGTGTGTTTGGAGTTGGATGAAACTGACTTTAGTTTTGCATCTCTGATGCTTCTTCAAACATTGTGGCAAGCTTTGGGCTTCATGCCTGTCTGCAAACTGAATTCTTACTTGAACTTCTTCAGCTTGTGAGACTGCAGACTCATACAGTTGATGGCTACTCCTTCACAGGAAGTGTTGCTTACAGGATGCAAACTCCAAAAGCAGATTTACTGTTGAAAGAGACTTTCTAAATGCTTGAGTCTTTGAATGTCATTTCTAAGAACCACATGAACATTTAATGCTCTCCCTAGTCCATAGGAAATGAGCTCCAGGTTGAATCAAAAGACATCTCACTGGATCTGTGTCTCTGTGAATCACTGTTGGAAACTGAATAGCTTCTGTGGTGGTTTTTGCTTTTCTACTATATCATGCACATCCAAGTCCCCCTTTTAAAAAGGGAGAGTGTTACTGTTCTGCTCGTTAGAGTCCTACAGACGTCCCCTTTCTCTGAATGCAGAGAAAGAAGCTTTGGTGTAGCCGCACATTTTTGCTTGTATAGCTGTACATGCCAGTGACATCCAGCCTGGCCCAGTGTCATACATGGGTGTGCCAACCTGTACAGAGCCTGTGTGGCTACAGAGAAGGGGCTTCCATTCATCTCCTTCTCTGATGTTGTCACCTTTTAGTTGTGTTCTGCCTTAGGTTTTGCTTAATCTTTGGTATTTCAGGCCAAGGACTATGCCTTTTAATCAAGCTGTAAATCACTTCGTACTTTTTGAGAACTGTGTAATAGAAATTTGCTGTCAACTTCTGAAAGATGCAAAGAAAGTTAAAATAAATTCTTACTAGAACAAAGGGTGATCACCTTTTGATGAATAAACTTGCAGGCAGTTAACATAGTAACTATAATGTCTCCAGACATCTGTCCTCTCCCTTTTTTGCCAGCCCTCCATATGGCATAGTTTCTAGGCAGAAAGTAAAAAGGAAATCCCCCATGAAATGTGTTGCCATTTCACAGGACCATTCCCTACCCAGCTGCTGCCATGATGCAACCCTGACATTGGCCACTGTACGTGCAGAATACGGTGATGCTTCTTCATAACCAAGGCCCTTCAGGGACCAGAATGTATTGTACAATGCTTTGTGAAAAATGAAACTGCTCGTGAGCACAACTGTGCCGTAAGGAAGATTTTGTCAGTCATGGAGGGTGTATTGTGGAGGACAGTTAGGATCTGAGTATATGTGCTGGTTTTGGCTGGGATAGAGTTAATTTTCTTCGTAGTAGCTAGCTACTCTGAGGCTATGAGTTGGATTTGTGTTGATAATGCGGAGATGTTTTTAGTATTGCCAAGCAGTGCTTACACAGAGTCAAGGCCTCTTCTGCTTCTCAACCCACCACCAACTAATCTGGGGGTGCACAAGAAGCTGGGAGGGGACACAGCTGGGATAGCTGTCCCCAGCTGACCAAAGGGATATTCCATACCATATGATGTAATGCTCAGCATATAAAGCTGGGGGAAGAAGGAAGGAAGCAGGTGAACGTTTGGAGTGATGGCATTTGTCTTCTCAAATAACCATTATATATAATGGAGCTGTGCTTTCCAGGAGATGGCTGAGCACCTGCTTGCTGGTGGGAAGTGGTGAATTAATTCCTTGCTTTGCTTTGCCTGTGTGTGCAGCTTTTGCTATTAAAACTGTCTTTATCTCAACATATGAGTTTTCTCACTTCTACTCTTCTGATTCTCTCCCCTATCCCACCACAGGACAGTGAGCAAGTGCCTGTGTGGTGCTTAGTTGTTGGCTGGAGTTAGACCATGACAGTATGAAGACAGCTGTTTCATACAGAGGACGCTGGGGATACTTATTAATGAATTTTCCTTGTAGTTTTGGAGCTTAGACAGCCAGATAGTATGAAGACTGATACAGGATACACTGTGCCTCGAACCTCCTGCATCTTCAGGAAGAAAAACAGTTTTGAAAGTGGTTTTTGCTGTGTTTCTATATTCTTGGTATGCAGCAGGAAGAAAAAAAAGACTAAAAAAAACCCAAAACAAACAGAACTAGCCAGGAAAGAATATAGGTAGTTGATAGGATGGAGATGGAGCAAGAAAAGACATATAAATAAACCCTTGCTTATATGTTTATTTTTAGTCACTAACATAGAAGTGTTCTCTGACTTCATGACTGGATGACATTTGTCTTGTTTTTCAGGGGATGATGGCAAAAGCAAGTTAGAATATGATTGCATCCAAGTTACCCACTTGTTGTTGCAACAGATATGAGAGTGTTTCTGTATGTGACTTTTCTCTCATTTTGTTAGATCCTAAGCAGCAAAGAGATTGCCAGATTGTCTAATAAACGGCTCCAGGATAACCTGGTCACAAGGATTTTGTGAGCTCCTGAGGATTAGGGGCTAGGATATAAACATTGGTGCTTTTGTGAATCGGCCTCATCACTCTCTTGCAGCAGTGAGTTCCCTGACTTAAGTGGGATGTGGAATTTCTTCAAGATGTTTTGACTTGCTGCTTTTTAACACTGCTTGCATGACCCTTAATCTCATCTGGGGGAACATCAGTACCCAGGTTACCTAAATATCTTTCATGTTGTGACTGAGCTCCATCACTGTTGCTTTGGAAGTGGCATCTAAATGATGTGCTTCCATTGTATGCAGGATGTCCAGATACAGAGTATCTCTAGCTGATAGTGTTTTAGCGAGCCTGAATCAGTGGTTTCCTTTGCAGTACTGGTATAAGGAGACTGGATTTGTTCTGAGTTTTGTGGAAATGAGAAGTATTCTTCCTAGCATGCTGTGTGTTCCCACTTTTGAGATTGTAAACCTGCTTGTTAAATTTGTACCAACTAGTAACTAAAGGGGTGGTGGAGATGTAGTAGGCAACTCTGTGTTTGTGGCCTTAGACAAAGTGTTGTTTTTACACTGACTTTTGCAATATGAAAAGAAATTATTTGCCTGCTAGTAAGGAAATTAAAGTGCTGGCTGGGGGAGAAGCAAGGGAGCACAGGAGTAGGAACAGGGGCAAGAAAAGGGAAACAAATGACTGCTGGCTGTGTTCTAACTGTGCTTTCTGACCCAAACATTCTGCACGTCTAAATGTCTGGAGTCCTTTCGTATGTCTTTGAATAGCTTAGCAGTATTAGGTTGAAATCCAAGAGGTTGCTTTGTTCAGCTGGGAGGGGGAAGTGTTTGAACATGAGACTTCCAGCACAGCTTATTAACACAGAGGGGATAAAATAAATTGGGGGAGCCATTAACAACAATGATTAAAATTTATTATAGTGGTACCACAACTGGTACCTTGTCTGAGTGAGAAGTACTCAAAGCCAGTTCTATTAAGTGTTCATTTCTGAGGTGCAGACAAGGATTTACAGCTTCTTTTCTGTAAGTCCCATTTAGTCTCCATAGCACTACATCTTTTACTGATGCACGTAAACAGTTACTATTAGTGGCTGGACCATTTCTCTGAAGGGTATGTTTAAAGTCTGATTGTTTCGGAGCAGAGGAGGAAGTGCTGTAGATCTTGAGCAACCTTTTGTAACAGCTGCGTTGCTTTTAGGGTACTGCTATTGGTGTTCGTTGACTACTTAAATGCAGCCTGACCCCTTCAGCTGGTGAAGGATGGCAGCCATGTTCTTACCATACTTGTTGGCCTGCTGGGGCACTTCGAGTGCCTCAAAGACATTGGGGAGACCTGATCTTACATAACAAGTCTTTGCAAACCATTATTCCTGCCTGTCTGGTCTAAAAGCTGTTTCAGCAATTTAATAGCCTCTTGGTGCACTTGATATGACCTGAACTGGGGTCTGAAAGCAGCATTACAGACCTGTGTCTCCTTTCCTGCGTGGCTGATAGCCTCAGTATTGGTTTCTATAGAGAGGCAGCAGCGAGGACAACTTTTGTGCTGTGGGTGTGGGACGGGGCTGCTGCAGAACTTGTGCGTGGTTGTTGTGGGGCCAATGGGCCCTGCCGGTGGGTCGCTGGGGCCTGGGGTGGGTTGTGCTTGGGGGCCATCAAAGTGAGGCCTTAAGGTCAGGGGTTGCATGGGCCCCAGGGACCTTGGTGATGGGCCCTGAGGAGGAGGCCATGGGGCAGGCCCCACACCACCTGGGTGGTGGGCCCCAGAGAGTGGGTCAAAGTGCCCTGAGGTGGTGCTGCCCCACCACCTGTCCCCCATGGGGGGGGGAAGCAGAGCTGGGGGTGGTGGCTGCAGTGACCAGGCAGGGCTTCCCCTGAGATGCCACTTAGGAGCTGTGTGGCCTGTGCAGCCTTTTCCTACCCCTGCTGCTTCTGCCCATGCCCTCACACCCCACCCCACCCCCCAAAAAAAAAAATCTTTGGCTCACTAAAGAAATCCCTTTGGAGGCCTGTGACACAATGTTGAAGGGGCCTTCCCCAGCGCTCTTCAGGGATGCACTCTGCAGTAGGAAAGCACTAGTAAGGAAGGTAGCACTTCATGTTCCAGGCCTTGTCTAAAAAAAAAAAAAAAAAAAGTCCAAATGATCAAAATTTTGTATGAAAAATTGTATATGTGTACAATATATATGCATGTGACTTGCATGTATTTTTCAGAAGTACACTTTGTCAGTACTTGCTGCTGCTGTGGTCTTTGAACTTGTAATCTTCCTAAACATCTCCTGACCCTTGTAGCTGTCTAGTTGGTATTTATTGTTTTATCAATGTGTTTATCCCCCTGCTCTTTTCTAATCTGCCCTGGTTTTCACCCTGAGATCAGGGGCACAGTGGTGAGGGAGTGCATTCCCAGAAGCCTTTAACATGGCTGGGAAGGAGGATGGGGACGTGTGAGCCTCCAGTGGCTGACAGGCTCTTCTATCTCTGGATGCCTGTTAAAATAAGCTCACGCATTAATTTTACCTTGTTTTGTCCACACATAGTGATGTCCTTTGTCTGCACTCAGCAGGAGCAGTCTTTATTCAGGCAGTGTGTAACAAACCTATCCAGGGAGTCTCGCTGAGTTACCTGAGGTTGTCGTAACTAAGTGTTCAGCCTGATAAATCCACAGCAGAATATTAATAATAATAATTTTTAAAAATCTTTGTTATTAACGTAAAGAATTTTGACAAGTGTATAATGCAGAACATCCTACTAAGGGTTTTTGTAATTATCTAAGCGTGACTTCAGGTTTTTAGGAAGTATTAATTAGGAGTTTTGGTCTTCAGTTTTCTATTTTGCAAGGTGATTGAAATGTTTCAGAAGATGAAGAAAACGGTGTGGAGGTATAGCTCTACAGAATCAGTAGGTTCACACTGTTGCTCGTTTGGTTGGTGGCTTACCAATATTGGTCCTGAATAGTATTGATTTCGTTTTCTTACTGTTGCTGTAGCTATAACTTTGCTTTACCCCACAGAGATACAAGTTGTACACTTTCTGTTTTTAGTGATTGTCATGTAAGCTGCCTTTGGAATTTTCCTCATGGACAGAAGTATTTGCTTTGTGAAGATGAGCTCTTGCATTGTTACCTATCCCCACAATTGTTTCTGTCCTGCCTCTAACTGTCCTGTGGTGTCCTTGAGTATTCCTCTTTGTCTGCTTAACATGGGAAAACCTTTCCAGGCACTGGTTAAGAAGACAGAGGAACATGTTTTAAGGGTTGGGGCTTGCTCCATTTCACAGGGAACTTTGCCAGTTCAAATTGCAGTGATGAGATCTAGAGACACTGAAGGGCTATGAGGAAGGTTAGTCCTAGTATAGTCTTGGAGTGTGGGCTGCAGGTATTCCCTGAAAGTATATATGTGACAGTGGCTTCATTAGATAATGTGAACCAGTCTGACTGACACTGTCATTTAAACTGGATGAAATCCTGCTGTTGACTGGAAGATTAGCATTCAAAAATGAATCAAAGGTGCTGGCTGTTTTTACAGGGAAAGGTAATGTGATGCTGCAGAGTGGGAGGCACAAGGAAGTCCTACGGATAAAAAGTACTATGCGAAATAACTAATTCAGGATTCACCTTTTTTTCTTTTCTGTTTTTTCTTTAACAGAAAACCCTGAGCTTTAATTCCAGTTATTCCTGACATGAGCGTTTTAGGTTTGTATTGTTTATGTGGACAATGCTGCCATGCATGGTAGGGAAGACTGCTTCTCCAGTCCCAGTCATTTGTAGGTGAGAATAGCAAGACCCAAATTAGGTTAGAGAAAGATCAGTGAAAGAGCACTTCAGTCTCGCACCTTGCTTCTTTGAAAGCTAAACATTAGTGATTGTGTTACAAGGCAGGTAGGAAACCAAGTAAGTAGAGGGAGCTGAAATGCAAGAGGTTCTTGCAGAGAAAAGTGTTTGAACTGATTGTGTGGCACTTGAAGTTGGCTCTGCTACAATGTCCTTTGCTCTTCTTCTTCTCTTCCCTGCTCTGTGCCTTTTTGCTTGAGTAATGCTGAAGTTGGTAGGGATGGACAAAAAAAGCATGTGGTATTTATCCTTACTGCTGGTACTAGTGAGTTTGCCACCAGGGAGCAGATCCACTGTTTGACTAGCTGTTCTGGTTTAATTGCAGCTAACCTCTAATTCTCTATAAGGAAAATATGATTCTGGGGAGATCAGTATTCTCAACTATTCTGTGTATTAATTTACAGTGATGTGCTGGTCCATACTTCTTCCCTCAGTCTTGCTTTTACCTGCAGTAATGAAACTCTTGGGATTAATGGCAGGTTCTGGGGGAAGAAGGCAGTGGGTTTAGGACTGAGCCCAGTGGGGTGGAGATTCTGGATATTTAAGAGGTGAAGGGTACACAAGCTTAAGTATATTTGATAGCAGGAAAAAATGCCCTTGAAAATTTTGAATTTTGCATTGGAGGGTTGTGAGGGAGAAAGGACTTGTCCTTTTGCTGAGGGAGGTATAAGAAAAATATGACGGGGAAACAGGGTCGTGAAGAGCATTCCAGCACCAGCATTCGTTAGTAGAAGAACTGTGATTCCTTGAGGTTCTTCTCTCAGCACATAGTAGGCTGCCCAGTGGTCTACCATTATATTCAATAGTGATCTGAGTCATCACATTGCATGCATCTTCTCCACTGAGTAGAGAGAAAATTACTTTTAAGTTATTGGCAATTTTGAGGAGGAAAGAAAATCCAGGGAGTAGTATTTTCTGCAGAAAATTGTCACTTTTTTAAAATCAAAATCATGTATCAGCAAGAATGTTTCAACACAACTGAAATCTTTTCTGTTAAGGGTGCCTTAGTTTCTTAAAATGAAGTGCCATGAAGTGAAACATTACCAGAAAAAGTAATTTCTAGCTGTGTAATAGGAAGAACTTAAAAAAAATATTGAAGTTGATCACCTGATTGTTTTCAGAAAAACATAAAATTCCAAAAAGTTTCACTTGGGTCAGCAGCACAAGGGTAACAGCAAATCTGTATCTTCTGTTTTTCTGGAGGAGAGTTTCCCTAGTTCTAATTCTCAAGGAAGAGATGAAGGTAACTTTTCCAGGATATCCTTGATACGTGCTGGTTGCTTGAGAAGTTCCTGCTGCACCCCAGTCCTGTGAGCAAAGGGCTTCTGGTGCCTCAGAGTGAAACTCAGCTCTGCTGCTGTGTAACCTGGGATGACTTCCTTGCCTTGGAGATGATTAATTCCTCCTTCTTCGGGTGATGTGGCTTGTAAAAGTACCTAATTTTCATGTGGTTGGAATGAACTGTGTTTGAAACGGGAGGGTTTTTAATAGAAGGGCAGTTCTAAAAGGGAATTAAATTCCTAGAATTTTCCCAGCCTGATTGCCGTGAAAAGGCATTTTTGTTGCTTGCTGTCAGTATGTGGACTGTGGCACTCAAATTCCTCATGAGTGAATGGAACCTCCGACATTAGTGTACTTTCTTGCCAAGCATTACTGTCTCCCTCTAGCTGTGACTGAATCTGAGAGAAAGTGCTTGTTTGGGGTCCTCCCCCCTGCCATCCTTCATGCTGGGGATCTGAGCCCCACATCAGTATTTTAATTCCTTATGTAGAAGGAAGAAATCATGCATAAACTCTTTGATAAAGTCTGGGTAGCAAACTGTCCGATCTGGGCTCTCCCTGCTCTCTCACCCTAAAGCTATCTACAGCCTGAAATCTACTGGCATGTAATGCTCTGGCTTTATACACCTAGATTGCTGAAGTGTTTTGATGCTAAACTGTTCCTGTTCCTGGCGATAGTATCTAATTTACGAATGGTATTTCTGTCTTCTTCCATAATGAAACAGCCCTGGCTGGGATCTTGCTCTGCGAGCTGGTGTATGATATGCTGCTGAATTATGTGCTGCATTTTTAATGAACGTATGCTGTGGGTAAAGGGAGCGTTAAACTGTGCGGTCAGAAGGGACACTGAAGCAACTTACCCCTTCTTGCCCTCAGAAGATGTGCTCAGGTCTTTCTTCCCTCCCTATTTCTATTACAGTTTAGGCAAGGCCTGAATGGAAAAATGTAACTTTAGAGAAAATTAATTTTAGATATTGTTCTTTTTGTTGATAGTCAGTTTGGATGAACAGAAGGTCTTGACCTTTCTTTTAGCTGAAATACAGATTTCTTTCAATTCAGATATTCCATCTCTGGAGTCTCATTGCTTTAGAAGTGAAACTTACGTAAATGTAAGGTAAGCAGCGGATGAAAGGATCTTAATGTTAGATTTTTAGCCATTAGTTGGCTCTGTTACATCTGATAGATTTCCCATCACAAGCGATCTGTGTTCTTGCTTGCTCTGTTCCACGCTGGTGCCAAGTGCTAAACAATGACACTATCTATCTTTCTGCAGACTTTGCCAATTTTGGTTACTTTCGAAGCCCAGTGTTCCTGCTTTACCCTTGTGAATCTCCCTTATAGGGAGAACAAAATAAACAAAGGAATGATTGCTTTAGTAAAATGTTTAGGGATGACTTCTTTTTGTCATTTATCCACTTGTTTTATAAACTAGAGTATTTACTTCTCATACAGTAAAATAAGTCAAAGTAAAGATGTACTAAAAAGTAGTCGTTTGTTGTTTACCATGAATGGCTTTTCAGATAATCGAATGAAATACTTTATTGCAGTTCCACCTCCAGCTATGACCTTAAATAACAAAGGTTTTACTTGCTGCTTGCCAGGCTTGGGGTGATGTTTTTCAAAGGCCCTCTCTTGGTTGTGCTGCTTACTACAGAACTCAGGGGGACTTTGGCAGTGACCTCAGATTAGCTAGAATTAGAGCAGTGCATTTGAAACCCTTTCCTGCAGAGGATGAGAAATGTGGTCATCTTTTCACAAGGAAATGTTTCAGCAGATATCAAAATTCTCCTCCCCTGTCCCCCAAATTAATCTTGCATATCAAGGATAGCTACATTTTGGTATTTATATACTCCCTTGCAAAATATCACAAGAGACAGGCCCATACATCAGACTAATTATCTTATATTATAGTTGCCAGAGGTGCTTAATTTCTTCTCTGGAATTGCATATGATTTCTACAATTAAATGTTTCTCCTCAACTGCTAAGACATCTTGCTTTTTCTAGGTGGAAGTGCTGCATTAAGAGTAAAATCTGAAGTGGACTTGCATACTTTATATACAAATAAAGGTGTTACTGCAAATTTTACAGCTCTTACACTTAGGGTATATGGAAATGAGTGTTTACTGTTTCCTTAGAAATGATGGAAACTGAGTAGTTAAGTTCATTGCAAATTCTCGGTGGTATAGCCATCCCATTGCAGTCTGACTGTATTTGATAGTATTTGAATTTGCCAGATGCTTGTGATTAACCTGTTTACATTGCTTTCTTGATTAAGTTCAATGTGTACTTAAAAATTTAAAATGTTATAGAGCTCATTGTTGCATTTTGGCGAACTAGAAATTGAGAGCATTGTTGTTGAATGCAGTCACTGCAGTCCTGCAATAATTCATCTAAAAGATTAATTCAAATCCCTTAATTTAAGGAGTAGTAGGGTTACTTGGCGAAAAAGGCACTGAGAAATTTTCAGGGTTTGGTTTGGGCCCCCACCTTCATCACATGATACCGCATAATTTTCTGGGACTATAGTACAACTTTCAGTGGTGAGAACTGTCTTCAGTTGTCCCGTGGATCTTTTAGTGACCCACTACGTAATAAGCCATTAAGAAATGTGTTGAGAAAAAAGAAATTTGAAGCTTACCAAGGCAGATGTGTTTTAGGCAAATTTGAAAACGGGTATATTCACTCTTTTGGCTGGTTACTACTGATCTTCAGGCTATGAGACATGAAAACAGGCAAAGTGTCTCACATTCCTTACTCAGATGCCCAAGAAAATTTTCTTAAACACATTTGTCCTGATTGCCCTTGCAATTAATGTTTGCAAGAAAGCACTCAAGGAATTAATTAATTTTACCCTGTTACCTACCCAAACATTTTATTGTTTAGAAACACTGTAGTACCTTTAGAAAGTACACGTGCTTAGTGGATTAAACTTTTCTTTTGCAAATCTCACTTTTCTTTTGCTAAAATTAGGGGATTAGGATTAGGGGGCCAGTGCCTTTAGAGGACAACTGGTCACCATGTGGATCTTGGTGATGCCAGGTCATGATGCAAGAGTGGAGCTGGGAGCTGCTGGTGAAATTCCAGCTGAATTTAAATGTTCTGTGTAATTAAGATCCCTTTTATACTTTCAGCTGGAAATATCTGGCTTTTGTTTCACTTCAAAAAGGAAGAGAGATGTGTGTATGGGATCAGTATTTATGTAAATATTTTATCTATTCAGAGTTTCTAGTATAAAATGTTTCCTTTGCAATAGCAAGAGAAGCATTGGCGTTCAGCTCTAGTGCTGTGGCCCCTTCAGATTGGAAATTGCTGTTGTGTGTAGTTGTATGATTCTCCTCATTAGGAAGGAGACCAAACAAGGTGCACTCTGTCAGTTTGTGTTTGAGGGGGTACTGCTAACTTGTGGTGACACCAAAGTATCTTCCTTCGCACACAGCTGAGCCTTCACATTTTCACTGGACGGGTTTAGTAGCACTTTACACAAGACTGGCTGTAGTGTTGTCCTCCAGTGTTATGAAGGCAATAAGAGGGATGCTGAGGATATTACCTCATTTCCATAAGGTTTGACAGGAGCTTTGCTATCCAGTTTGCTAATTGAGCTTAAGTGCTGAAGTGGTAGCTGGGGAAAAGACTGGGTTCACTGCTAACCTAAAAGATCTAGAAAGTACTCCTTTTGGAGAGGGACAAACCTAAGGCAACTGTATATTACTTGGGGGGAATAATTTTGTCAGAAATTGGACTTCATTCAGTTGCACTCGCTGGAGGAGCTGATTCTACAGAGATTAAGGAAACACTGAGTATTTACCACTTGTTACTGAAGTCAGATGGAAATGTCCGCTTACTGGCTGAAGCTTGGTTTCAGAGTTGAAGGGCAGACGTGGAAATCGCCAGCTGCTATCCCTCTACATCTCTGTTCTCTGCAAAAGAGTGTCATCTTCCCATTCTTTGTTGATTAGATAATATGAAGGAGGAATGGGGAAGAAGGAAAGCTGTGTTTTACTGTGAGAATGCCCAGGACCTTTCCTAACTAGGCTTTGGGTTAGATGGTGACTTCTGTTAGGAGAATACAAATAATAACAAAAGTACCTTGAAAAAAATTAGTGTGATAATTAAATCTATCTTTTTTTTTTTTTTTTTTTTTCCCCCTCACTCTCCAAAGATCAAAGAGGCTGGACTCTTGATTAATGCGCAACACAAGTCATTAACATAGTAAAACGTGGAAAAACAGGCTCTTTATTGTTACTACACAGACATTTGCTGTAGGGAACTGTAAATATTTCTTGTTCTGTTATTTGGCCTATTGTTTTCTATTATTCCTGTGTTTGTAGCTCATTGGAAAATACCATACCTAGAAATGTAGATGCAACATTTACTGCGCATGTGTATATCTTTTTTTTTTTTTTCCTTTTTTTCTTTTTTTTTTTTTTTTTAATGATGCAGAATGCTGCTTCTGTGTTACTGTCTTGCTTTCTCAGTCAGTCTGTGGACTGGCTTTGCCTTGTTTGTCTGTCTTCTTATATTACATCAAGTACTATGTGTTTTTCTCCTAGCAACCCATTGGGCTGCTCTATTGTCTAGGTCTAAGACTTTTTTTCATTGTAGGTATGAATGCATAAGGCTAACTGCTTGCATTAAAAATGAGACAAAGTTTCTCGCCTACTAATATTAATTTTTGAGAGTGTCAACAAAAGAACAAATTCTAGCTAAGAATTCTCCAACGCAGCAAGATCAGGAGTTTTTCATAGATTTTACTTCTATCCAGAGTTTTTCTTAATTTGCATCATTTGGTTGAATAATGTAACCCTTCTAATATTTTCTGAGCCACTTAACTAATCACACTTATCTTCAGCATAAACCTCATTGATTTTATTTCTCATTGAAAACATCAGTAGTAGCAAATATGATCCTATTGGTTCACAGTGTATTAGAAATAAAATTATATTAAATGTCTTGTGGGGTGTGAAGAGGTTAAGTCAAGGAGAGTCATCTGAGAAAGTCATCCTGGTGTAAAACATAAATCTGGTTTATATTTAAACTACGTGTCACCCACCAGCCAAAAATAGCAATGGTCATTAAAATCTAATTTGCTGCTAAACATTAATAGACATTTATTACATCATAACAGATATGAAAGACAATTAAACTTAACTTTTTCCTAGATAACTTACTTGTAAAAATGTTATTCACCTGGCTTTTGCCATTAATTTCATTTGCTAGTGATTTTTGTTTCATTTGTGAGGGTGCCTGTATGCATAGAGTTGTGTGTATAGGTGATCTTGTTACTACTTTAATTCTTTCAAGAACAGTATATTTTAAATGGGAAAAGCAATTAACCTTGCTTATACTGCCTGTTAATTTCCTAATCAGCACAAAAAGTAAAGGAAATTACACTTCCTTAGTGTAAAACAAGTAATACCTGTTACCATCCATTTGAGAAAGGAATAGTAAACAAGAGCAGAATAAAAAGGCACTGGAGGCACATTTCACAGATATCA
The DNA here is from genome assembly GCA_035590215.1 of Microhierax caerulescens. NCBI lineage: Eukaryota > Metazoa > Chordata > Aves > Falconiformes > Falconidae > Microhierax > Microhierax caerulescens. The sequence goes on from JAVJGJ010000001.1 coordinate 64,425,794, forward strand.
GCAAAGCTGTAATCTATGTCTTGTTTTCACTGCAATTGCTCAGTCCAGTGGCACTCTTTCCCTTCTTTATTACTGCATGTAGTTATACATGTGAATAGTGACCGGGAATAAGTCAAAGGCTGAGGAAATCCAGCATTGTCAAAAGTACTGCTTCCAACAACAAACGCAGTTGTGATCCTGGTAATTTAGTTCATGCATTGCTGTCTGTCATGTCCCTGCTGCTGCAGGTCCCATGAAACAAGCCATTGTAGAGGCTAGGCTTTCTGTGTCACCTTGGCAGTGCTCAGTTCTCTGTAGCTGTTGATGTCTTTAACTCTGCTGTTTAACCTTCATAACCAAAGAGCTGTGGGGCCAGCTGGGCTGTGAAAGTGTGCTAAGAGGTGGGCATAAGACAGTCCCTTTCCCCCTTTTCTGAACAGCAAGGCCTACATAAAAAGCATTCACCATCATCTTTACATGTAAAATTCTTCTCTGGCATGTGCCATAGGGAGCAAAGAGCTCTGAAAGCTTGTGTAGCATACTCCTGTTCCTCACTGATGTATAGGGAGATGGAGCCCACCCATACGGGCTTTGGGCTGCCTCCTGATGAGCTGCAGGTGAATGACAAATGGCCCCCATCTGCATTCCCCTACACTCCCAGGAAGAAAACCTGATCTTGCTCTGATGGTAAAGGGAGCTAAACTCTTCTATGTCTGCAGCTGCTGGACAGTTTTGGGCAATGTAAGTTACTGGTCCTTTCCAGGAAGAGAAAAGGGAGAATACTGAGATGGTATGGAGGTGGCAGAGTAGGAAGGGAGAGAGAGGGTGGATAAATGAATATTGAAAAGTATTTTAAAGGTTGCATCCAGAGGCATTTAAGAGTATTCCTCTGCTGGTCTCAGTATCACACTTCACTTAAAGATGTGCTGTTTGAACTCTCCTGGAATTTTCTGTCATCTCCTTTGGCTAATTTTCTCTTCAGAGGCTGTCACTTCCTCAGGTTAAAGCAAGACCCAATGCAGAATATGTGCTGTCACAATTACAGCCATTGTAAGACACTTGACTGGATGGGGCCTGTATGTATGGGAGAGGTGATGCCTTAAAATACAAGCTCGGCAAAGGGAAGTTAAAATTACGCTGACCATGTTGATAAGCTTGTCTCTGTTTTCGATGCATGCACCACACATGTTTTATTTGTCACAGAAGAATTGCCAAAGGCTCTGTAGAATGCAAATAAGTATTATGAGAGTATGTCAAACCCAGGCTTTCAACATCATGAATCATTCACAGAAAAAACTGAGACTTGATTAAAAGTCATGTGAATTTCAAATCAAATAAATATGTTGAGTTACGTTTATTTACCACCAGTTTACTCAGCCTCTGAGCTGAATTAGGGTCACATTTTTCAGCTTTTTTATGTAATGAGAAATTTACTTGAAAAGAAAGCTGGAATTTTCATTATTGGAAGGCGCTGCCACATACTGAGGGTTTTGCAATGAAATCGAAACTGCAATACTGTGAGGAATGGTTGTCTGTGTACTATTTTCCTTGTATAAAAACAAAAACATTTGATGAAAGACATATTATGTAGGTATAATAAATTTTTGAGAAGAATCTGCGAACTGTTCTGGAGGTGTTAAGAACATTGTTGTAATAATTGCTGTATATGATGATGAAATAGGATTGTTTCAGGTGGTCAGACATTTATGGTGCTGTACAGCTTGTGTGAAGAGCTGTATAGCTTTTCCCAAGGCTTGTAGGGTGGTTTTCCCCTGATGGAGTGACTGAGGAATCGATTTGCTTCTTGCCAGGTGCTAGCTGCTTTAGCAGGTGGTGCTTAAACAGTGAGAATACCAAGTTTTTCCTAATCAGTTTTCAGAAAGCCCACTGCTCTAGGGGTGGTAATACAGTACAAACATTTGCATATTTTACCACATCTTCAGATGATGCCCTGCACCTTTTGAAACCCTGTATTTGTTATCATATATTTGCATACATGCAGGGACCTTATGAATGATGTACCTTCCTCTTTTAAATCTGTAATGGCCTATTATATTACAAAAGTTTTACAAAAAAATTACAAAATTTTACAAACCCCCCCCCCAAAAAAAAAAAAAAAATTTACAAAAATGGCCCATTACATTACAAAACCAAAATGTAATGTAAATACCTATGGCCAAGGGTAACTAGCAGGTGCTTGAAGGCTGGAATATTCAGTAGCTATGTTATTCATGTGTACAATGCAGTACAAGCTTTCTAAGCTTCTGGACCATGTTTCCAAGACTCTTCCTCTTCTTTCTGTTCCTTCCCTCCATCCTCTCGTGAAGTCACAATGTATGTGAGTTGCTTCACTTTTAGTTTGGTTATAATTTTCTGCTGAAATTGCTTTACTCCTGGATTGTATGGGAAAACAAGTAGCTGATAGCTGAAGTTCCCCTTTTGACCTTTGAGAAAGCACAAAAGGCCTCCCATTTCACCTTTAGGGGGGAAAAAAAAAGCTACTATATTCAGCTGGTCTGTATTTGGATGTACTCTTACCAAAGGTTTTATGAATCTGAAATGAATGAACTCAGTTAACACTTGAGAGTTATTTTGCAGCAAATCCGTTAGTACCTCTGAAGAGTTCTTTGTCACTTCGAATTATAGCTTAAACAGGTGGTTGTTGAGGCTCAGTTTGATCTGACAGTGGTTCCTTGCAGCCCCTGCTGCTCTTGTCAAGGTGGTCATAGATAGCACTGCAGGGATACCCGAGAATCTAGGGTGACCACAAACGCATTAGATGTTGGCCGTTGCTGCTTGCTTTTAAGATTTTTTATTTAAAAAAAAACCCACAAACTTCTCAGTGTGTTAAGATATAAGGAGGAGTAAAGGGAAGAATGGTCTTAGGTTTTCAAACAATATCTGTGAAATTAATGTTAATATACAGGAATGTGTAATTAGGGACAGAGGTACAAGTGCTCAATTTAAACCTTGCTTGGAAATAGGTACTTGGAAACACCAATGTTCAGTGTCTGTGGGGTGAGAGGGTTGAGGAGGTTCCTCCTGAGTTCACAGCCATGGATGGCATGAGAGAGAACAGGAGGGGTCTGCGGTACGGAAAGAGGATGTAGATGTGAACAGGTTAAGCCACGAGTTGGTGAGTCTACTCACCCTAAGTAGCATTGTCAAGTCTCTCTGTCCATCACATTTAACAACTTAAAACCTGAAATGAAGAGCCAAAAGTCATGACTGCCACTTAATACTTTCAGAAACAAAAGCCTGTTTTCCTGAACTCTTTGAGAACTCTGACTTTATGAGCATTTGTGGTAGGGGATGAACCTTTTCCTGGGCTGAATACAGACACAGATAAAAGTTTACAGACAGTTCAGTTTAGGTGTTTCAGAAACATGTTCTTGACTTCTTAAAAATGTTTATGGAAAAATATGCCCATAAGTAACTGTGTCCCTGTAGCGATAACTTCAGTGAGTGGCTGGGAGTAAAACTGCATGTGGTTCCATTGAAATGCCAGGAGTACAACCTGCTCCTGCCCTGCTCCCCTTGTGTTATACTATCAGTAATGTCTGCTCTGATCTTTTGTATGGCAAGTTGTGTTCCTGACACCACAAGTGACCATGAAGCCACATCCTGAGTGCCTGACAGGTAAAAAGATCTAAAATAGGGTAAAGGTGGAAGGGGAAAAACTTTTCTTTTTTTTAATAATGTTTAAAAAATTACCAAAAGTGTTATGCAGATAACTTGTGACCAAATGTATTGCAGCAATTCTTTAGTTATTCATAATGGAAGTGGAAATATAGGTGATTATTTTACTTAAATTTTCTGACATTAAATTACAGTTGATCTATTTCTGCAGAGATTGCATGTTATCTTTTTCCTTGCTGGGATTATTTCTCTTCCCTTTCTTCTTAGTAAAATTCTGAATATGTTGCTGGAATAAATTCTCTGAAGTAGCAGATGCTGAAAATGGGGAACTACATTCATGGTTCCAGCTTGGCCCATCAGTTTCAAGGAACTTAATTACTTCCAAACTTTTCCCCTTGTAAATGATGGATTTAATCAATATTTGTTTGAAACGTCACACATTTTCTACTTGGTAAGCAGCTTCTGCCAATGGAGGAGATAATTACAGGAATCTTTTCTATTAAGAAATATAAAGTAATCCTTCTATCACTGATTTAAGGTAGTTTTACTATGCGCATTTTTAGGGGTGGGGAGAAAATTGCTGCAAGTAAAACTGGATGAGAAAAATTCTGGTTTTGCTAATGAGACCCCATGTAAAACACTCTTGCCCCTCCTGTTGCTGTACCTCAACTGCTGAGAACAGAGGTCCTCAAACTTTTTAAACAGGGGGCCAGCACACAGATTAAGTGGCAGGCAGTCATCTGCGGCTGCTTGGTGGGGGGGGGGGGGGGGGGGGGGGGGGGGGGGGGGGGGGGG
>JAVJGJ010000001.1:64430306-64443223 GCA_035590215.1 Microhierax caerulescens
ACACACCCCCAAACACCCCATACCAGTTCCCCATAAACTGCTCCTCAGATCTACCAGGAAAGGGCTGAGCTCCCTGTCACCTGTGTGAGTGGGACAGTAACTGCCCTACAGCATCCATCCAAGTATGAGTCTTATGTCTGGACTGTGAATGCCAAAGTTCTGCCTAAGCAAATGGTTCTGGTGGATTCTCCAAGAAAAGCCTGAGCATCAGTGGAAAGAAATCAGAAGGTGAGTTTCTCTGAAACTCTTCCTTCATTGCTACTTTAGATTTGGTTTGGTAACTTCTTAACTTTCCTTTGTTATTTTGGACGTGGCATTTCCTAAGGCAAGACAAAATGATAGTGAGAGAACAAAAGCAATTCCAGTGCTGTTCTGGACAATCTCGCACTATCAAAAGTTGGTTCACTCAAACCCTAAGGCTTCATAAAGCAGAGCAAGGAGAATAAATTTATCATGTGAAGAGGTTACCTTTTTATCTGCTTTAGGTAATTTCACATACAGTTTTCTTCTGTAACTGTAGATATAAAGTTTATGCAAGAACATGGCTAATATTCATGTTGACCAGGGCATGTAGTGACAGGACAAGGGGGAATGGCATTAAACTGAAAGAAGGTAGATATTAGGAAGAAATTATTTACTGTGAGTTGGACTGGACTCCCAGCCCCCAACAGGGGGTTGGACTAGATGATCTTTAAGGTCCCTTCCAACCCAAACCATTCCGAGATTCTATGATTGATGTGCCAGTTTTCCTGCCCAGAGAGTTCTTAATGAAGAAGCAAAAACTGACTTTCCTTCAGACAGTAGAAGCATCACACACCAACAGTCATCTTTAACCGCAGAAGACCCACTCATAAAAATAAGTCACAACAGAAAATTCAAATGAAATGTTGTGTACATGCACCCTCCACAAAGGGTAGGAAAGGGTAGTGCTGTTGAACATGCTACTGAACAACCACCAGATTTCTCAGTCACGAGTGATAACAGGTCAGACTACAGGACATCTGTATGGGCTAACTTTAAATGACCCTTTGCTGGATGAAACTTTAGGGAAGAGTTCATGAAAATCTCATGGTATTGAAATGTCTCAATATTGTCTCCAGTAGTATTTCATAGCTCTCTTTCTATGCATCAACTGTAGTGATGTCACAAAGAAATGGGTCCCTGGCAGAAGGGTTGCCTGATGAGCTGGACCCCCATGCTCTTCAGCCAGGGAACTTCCAAAGTGTCAAGATACAGACTGACTGATGCATTTATTCAGTAAATGTACCAAGCAAAAGACAGTATTCTCCCAGACCCATGCACCCCATGAAGGTAGCGTAGCTGGGGTTTACAGAAAAGCCAGCTTGAGGTAGCTATCACAGATCACCCTCTGCCCTGACAGCCTGGGGTACACTTCCTACTAGTGGACCTGGAGCCTGTCTAGAAGCCCATTTTAAAGTTTTACCTATAGCTTTGACTTTTACCTGAAGTTAATAGTTTCACAGCTCAATGGCAGTAAGGCCAAAAAGCCTTGTATTATACCCACCCTCCTGCAACAGCCCCACAGGAAGCTCAGCCAAGCTGTACACCAAACAATGTCAGAGTACGGGGATGTACATTTTGGAGGCCATCTACCTTGATGTTAAGTATCTGGCTAATGTGGAACCTACTTAATTTCCAAACTACTAGGAATTCTCCATTCCTCAGTGCAAGTGAAGTTTTTCTGCCTCTTTCAGAGATCTTTCCCTAGCTCAGGGGTCCTCAAACTTTTTAACCAGGGGGCCGGCGCGTGGATGAAGTAGCAGGCAGTCATCTGCGGCTGCTTGGTTTCCCTTCCAACCGCCGGGGGGGGAGGGGGGCAGGGGGGGTCTGTAAATACTGGGGGGCCGGATTGAGGACCCTGGGGGGCCATATCTGACCCATGGGCCGTAGTTTGAGGACCCCTGGTCTAGAAAATGCTATATACCTGAGGAAGGCAGGCAGCTTTTGCCACGTGAGAAGGGTAGTGTCCAGCTTTGTGCAGGTGCAAGGGATTATGTTTGGAGGAAGGCAGTAATTAAGTACGTTTCTGAGAGGTTTGATTTGTGCTGCTCTAAATTCTACTTTGCATTCAGCCTATCTGTTCACTCACCAGGTGAACTGGTTTCCTTTTCTTTTTCATCCTCCCTGTAGACCATCAACAGATGAACTCTGAAAATGCTCTGTGTGCTGCTTGACATCAACTGCTGAATAACAGATTTGAGTAGATGTTGAGTTTGTCAGTGTACCTATAATGCTCTTTTATGAACAATGACTTGACGAATACTTCACTGCTCATCTCTCTACCACGAGGTCTTAGTTTCCTTTCGCTTTCTCCTATTCTGTCAGCACCACTTTGAGTTGGATTTTTGGGAACTGCTGGCATGCAGATCAGGTTTGGGTGATGCTTGGCAGCAGATCAGACCGTGAGGATGTTGGGGGCAGCCCTATGGGCCGAAAGGTCAGGGAGCAGAACTTTCTTTCAAGTCAGTGCAGGCTGCATCATCTTTGTGGTTCAAGTCCAGATCCCTTAAGTCAAGTGTAGTCCTTAAAGCTTTCACTGTGATGGTATATCCCCTTCTTCCATCAATAAATGTATCACTCTGCAGTGAACAGTTCAGATATGTGTTCTAGTTTCTCTCTTTGGCTGTACTTTACCCGGATGTAATCCAAAGTGAATTTTTTTTCATGGGCCTCTTTCTGCATCTTGCAACGCTGCTTGAGAGAGTTTGTGTGACTGTTAAGAAAAAGGGTTGCTCCACTTGTTTCCGGTCTAGCTGTTCCCCTGCAGATACCCACTTCACAAGTACACTATGATTGTTTGATTACATGAAATACAAAACTGCCCAGATTTTTGTAGCACTACAATGTGTTTTGTCAATATAGTGGTCCTCTGTGTGGTTAAACAGCTTTCACATTTCTCCAGACACATTGTGGAATTGTTAGGATTCATGCATGAGCTTAAGCCTAAGGGGTCGAAGTCTTTGTTAGGATCAGGCTTAAGGGCAAGGTGGTGCCAGCCAGGGTGTGCAGACACAACCTGACAGGCTGTGTCTCTGGCTTGTTCTACTCTGGTTGTAAGGAAGGCAGAGCTGGGAATATCGGGCCAGATTTACAACCAGAATAAATGTGCATAATGCTGAGCTGGTCATATTGTCTGTGTTTTGCTCAGGAGCTTCGTGGCTGGATAATGCTCTTTGCAGTAGGATAAAATGTTTATTTGTGGTTCTGGTGGTTGCAAGGCATTAGTTCCCAAAATTAGGTTTTGGATGCTGCAGAGAGCAGGTGAATCAGGTGTTGCTCATTCAGCCCTAGCCCATGAGGCCATAGGATTCAAGGAATGTTTTTTCTGCCATGCAAGACAGATAAAGACAATTTTTAATGCTGCAGTGTAAATATTTTGTTGACAATTATTCCTTCTCAAGGATAGATAGCATAATTAATTTGTGACTACTTGAGTTTACAGCCAAAACCCTCTTACTGCACCATAACATTATCTCTTTCTAACAGATTTAGATTATCCAGGAGTTGATTCAGTTAAAAAACCAATAAAAATTCAAAACCAAACCTCCACTCCTTCAATGCCTGGCTGAGCTTTTCCTTCAGGAAAGTGTACCTGACCTTGGATAGCTTCCCCCATCTCTGTTTGCTTTTTCAAATTTGGTAGCACAAAAAGCTTCTCACTTTTAAAACTTTACAGAGGATGCTGTAGAAAAAGCATGTATAAATAATGGCTGGTGGTATAGTTTGATGTGTACTGGTAGCCTGCTAAAATATAAATGGAAAACTTAATCACAATTTAGATTGTATGATTTAAAAGTCATACAGTTATACACACATAATATTCATTAATCTTGTCCCCATTTGGAAAACAGGCTTTAAATATTATCAGTGACTGTTCTGATTAGTCCCAGCACAAGCAAAATTTTAATTTCTAGGATGTCTATAAAGAAGCCACTTGATTGTATATTGACCTTGGGCTTTTTAGTCACTCCGGTTAACAGAGCTGACAAAAAGCTTTGGAAATTAAATGCTACATTTCAGTGAACAAATTGCAGGGATAGCCTGTGAAGCAGAGTAGAGGGCAAGAATAAAATCTTGGCAGTGCAAGCAGATATATTTATTAAAAAACCTGCATCTTCCTTACAGACTTTGGTTCTGAACAATGTGGGGATTGATTTAGTTGATAGCAGAGATAGGAGGCAAAACAAAGGCTGCTCTGTCGTGCTGGAGTTTCAGAAATACACCCACATCACAATGGCATGCAGTGCAGTTTTTCATGTAGTGTTTTGGCTCAAAGTGGATTTTGTGTAAGAACAAAAGTTGGCAAAAACAGCTTCTTTACTCAGAGAAGAATAACGTCTGTTGATCAGAGATTTTTTGAGAGATTTTTTAATTAGACTAGTGCTGTAAAGGCTGCAGAGTCTGGGGAGTTCAAAACAGATATGCAAAGTACTTTTCAATTCCTCATATTTTATCATCACTTCAAAGTCAGCGGGGAGTTAAGTTCCAAACTGATGGCATGGTTTAACTCTGTATAGTTGTGTTTATCCTGCCAAGTTTGAGTCACTAGCCATCTAGCCCCTTCTTGAGATGAAAATGATGGGAAGCTGGAACACTTTTTGCAATTAAATGACTGAATGTTTTATTAAACCCTGGATTTAGATTTCCCTGTGCTTTCCTGTAAGCATGTGGGGTGGACGAGACCGTTACTTTTGATCCCACAATGAGTAACTGTAGAGCTCAACTAGGAGTGAGTGACTTGAGTCATTGGTAGTGATCATAGAAAGTATACTGTAAAGTAAGGGTGACTTTTAGGCTCTACTTGAGTTCAAAGCCTGGTCTAGATTCAGTGATTAAAAACCATACAGGATATTTCAAACAAGTGTAAGAGACTTTTAGGTATACTGACAGCAGACATACTCCCAAACCATATTACTGACCTCACCGCCTGGTATCTTGGTGTCAGCCCCAACAGCGGAGGGATGGAGGAAGTGGCAAAGGGAGTGAAGGGTCTTATCAGAAGAGTGCGCTGGCTGGCTACCTGGAGAAGAACTGGTCCCAGTTTCTGCCCAAGTTGTTTAGGACATGTAGCAGATATTTGCATAGATCATTTTTGGCCAGCATGTCCAGCTGCACAAAACATTAAAGAGAAAGTGGGATTATTGTCTGGATGTCTTATCCCCTATGCTGAGACCAGCTGAGCTGGTGTGGATGAGTTTATCTATATTGAAAAAGGCTTCTGTTTGAAGGGAAGGGGGAGGCAGGCCAGGGAGTGCAGCTCTGTGCCAGTTTAGAGTTGAATTTTCTTCTAAAGCGCTGACTTCCTAAGCATGCTCACAGGTATGGCTTAGACCAAACAGTGACTTCTCTTGTTGGCATTTTGTTTACTTGCCAGCACGCAGGCAAGTGTGTGTTTTCAGGAGCTTGCATTTGCTCTCTGGCGCACCTGTATTTGAGGGTTTTGGGTGGAAAAGAAGTGGCTGGGTTGTAAACTTATTTCTGTTTAGGAGATCAGTGTGGATCCTAGGAACCAGTTAAACCTATTTAAGGTCTGGAATTTTTGTCGGCTTGTGATTTACAGATACCCAAATATTTTCAGGAGAGTTGCAGCCCATTTTAAAAGCCCAGGGTACATAGGATACAATGCAATACATATGGACTTGTTTTTTCTAGTCACCTTTCAAGCCTGTGGACTCTCTGGACCTGTCAAAACCTATCAAAACTATTCAAAACTGCTGTCTTAAGCCCTGTTTTGGGAGAGGAAGCAGAGCATTAGTGATGCACAAATTTAATTCCTATTGTGTGTAAGAATATGCATACATCTGAAGGGCTGGGGGGAAGACTCATTTGCCTTTACAGCTGTTGGCAGCAAAGAAACACAGCAAGACTTGATTGAAAACACCTATCTTACTGTTTTACTAACTGCTTTTTTTTGTTTGTTTTTTTCTTTCTTTTTTTACTTTCTCATTTGTAGGTCTCAGACTCTGGATACTGGCTGTGGGATTTTTTTTAATTATTATTTTTGATTGGGTTTTTTTCCCTTTTTGGATGTGAATTGAAGGCCAACAGTTGAAGTGTTGGAAGCAAGAGAAGGAGGACGCTCACCTTGCTTTGTTTGAACCCTCGCTTGCTGGGATACTTTCAAGCCCTCCTTCACAGTCATGTGGTCATCACAGCTGCTGTTCTTCACAATGCTCTTAACACCGTTAGCCCATGGTGAGTGAGAGATGGTGTAAATTTGCCTGTGGGAAGGGAAGAGATTAGCAAGGATTTTGCCTACGTCTTTTACCTAATGGTGTGGTGGGTTTTTTTTCCAGGATGTTGATTTCTCTCCCTGCTTTCACCCCAGGTCTTTGAATTCCCAGGCTACATTATGACTAAAGTCCTGAAACAAAGAACTCTGGTCACATAAAGATTTGTGTTGTCAAGTTTAACTGCTATGTTAAGGCAGACTTTCTTCTTCATGTCCAAACCTATTCTGTTGGCTGTGTGTCACTACAATTGTTGCTTCTAGCTTCTGCATGAAAATGCATTTCTCTTCTGTGAATAGTGCTCAGTTAGGGGCTGCATGCTCCCCTTTATCCACAGCTCCAGGGTGGGATCTTGCTCTCCATCATGTTAGATGTGATTTCAAGCATTGTAGTTGATGTTTCCATGCTCTGCTGAAAGATGGAGGCTCCTATAATCTCAGTGATCTTGAGCTGAGAAGAACCAAAGCCAGTAAAGTTGCCTTATCCTGGCATGCTGTGTAACCCACCCAGCCACATGGAGTTATTGGGTGTAATGCTGTGCTGCACAGCTAAGCTGCATCTGAGAACCGGGCTAATAGCATCAGGCACAGCTGCTGTGCTGTGGGTATGTATGAGTCTGTGGTGAGTTGACCCTGGCTGGATGCCAGGTGCCCGCCAAATCCACTCTATCACTCCCCTCCTCAGGTGGACACGGGAGAGAAAAATATATTGAAAGGGCTCATGGGTCAAGATAAGGACAGGGAGAGATCACTTGGCCAGTACCCTCATGGGCAAAACAGACGCAATGCGGGGAGAAAATAATTTTTTACCAATCAAATCAGAGTAGAATAATGAGGAATATAACCAAATCTTAACCTGGTACACCCACACACATCCCCACACACCCCTGGTTTCTTCTCAGGCTTAATTTTACTCCTGATCTTTTCTACCTCCTCCCCACAACAGCACAGGGGGATGTGGTGAGTTCATCAGATATTGTCTCTGTTACTCCTTCCTCCTCAGGGGGAAGACTCCTCACACTCTTCCCCTGCTCCAGTGTGGGGTCCCTTCCACAGGAGACAGTCCTCCACAAACTGCTCTAGCGTGGGTCCCCCATGGGGTCATGAGTCCTGCTAGCAAACCTGCTCCAGCCTGGGCTCCTCTCTGCATGGGTCCACAGGTCCTGCCAGGAGCCAGCTCTGGTGCCGGCTTCCCATGGGGTCACAGCCTCCTTTAGGCGTTCACCTACTCTGGCATGGAGTTCTCCATGGGATGCAGATGGATGTCTGCTCCACTGTTGGAGCTCCACTCTATGGGTTGTAGGAGAACAACCTGCTTCACCATGGTCTTTATTTACCATGGGCTCCAGGGGAATCTCTGCTCTGATGCCTGGAGCATCTCCTCCCACTCTTTCACTAACCTTGGTGTCTCCAGAGTTGTTTCTCTTGCATATTCTCACTCCCTTTTCAGGCTGCAGTTGTTCTTGTGCAGTTTGGTTTTGTTCCCCACCTACCCACCCACCCACTACCACCTCCCCTCAAATGTTGTCCGAGAGGTGCTCCCACCATCATTGATGGGCTCTGCCTTGGCCAGCAGTGAGTCCATTTTGGGGCTGGCTGGCATTGGCTCCATTGGACATAGGAGAAGTTTCTAGCAGCTTGCTACAGAACCCACCCTTGCAGCTTCCCTGCTACTAAAACCTTGCCGTGCAAACTGAACCCTACTCAAATGTAGGCCCCGGATGTAGGTTGCCAGATTTTGTAAGTGCTGAAGGGTTCAGGAACTCCTATTTGCAGTGATGGTTGTTAAATGCTTAGAGCAGGGTTTTGGAAAATCTGACTTGCCTGATTTTCCTGATGCCTAAATGGAAGGTGAGCTCCACCAAGGATGTAATTTTGATTACAGGTTAGTGGGAGCATGTTTGTAAATAACATGACTCCCTGTATGTAGGCAGTGGGCCCCTGCTTTGAAAATATTCATCAGATTTTTTTGTGCTTTATGTGCACTGTGTATGTGCTAAGACACTAGAGCAAAATTTACAGTGGAGGAGGTTAAAAAATGAAATGGGTATAATTGGCTGAATATATCTGTAGAGAACAATCAGTTTGCTCTTATCACTTAGAATACCTTTGGGTACAAAGGTTATCCATACTATTGTTCTTCAAGCAAAACTCCTCACTGGCTTGAAAATGAGAGTGAACATTTGAACTGAGCCAACCAGTTGCGGTGAAATGAAAGGGCTAATAAGAAAGGTGCTCTCTATTCTTCTCCAGGAAAGTTAAATGGTAATTTATTTTTTTTAAAATCTTTACAATTAAACAATATTAACAGTTAAAGCCATTAATGATTTAAATATACCTCTGGCAGTTCTGTTGTAAATTTTTAATGCTATTGTAGCTGGAAAATCCTGCCTGATAGTTGCAGTAAATGAAAATGTCACAAGTATCCTAGGAGTCATATTATGCTAAAGGTGAGCAAACACCAGAGATGCAGAAACTAGGTGCCTGGAAGTATTTCTACCCTTTACATTATTCCTCAAAGTAAATGTACAGGGTGGTTGCTGTGGGTTTTGTAGCAGTCAGTTGTGGTAAAACTGACTACCACACATCTAACCAACACACGTGTTACCTGATCCCTGTAAATTGCTAGTGAAAGTACAGAAGGGGCTCACAGCCACCTTCTGAATGGCATGGAGAGTCAAGACCTTTGGTCTAAGCCAGAGGACTTGGTTTTGATCTCTGAGACTGGCCAGGATACCACTACTATCTCACAATTTTGGCCTGTTGCCTTTCTTGGGGGAAGCAGGTACTGAGTGTGTGTGTATTTGCTCGAGGGTGGCATATTCCTTAAATGAAGGGAGAAAACCTCGGTTTAGCTGTGTGATGTTGGATGATTGTGTTTTGTATCAGCTGGCACTGAGCAGTCAAATCCATCCAAATTCCCATTGGGACTGAGGGGCATGCACATAAAAATCAGAGTTCTATCCAAGGTGGAAATAAATAATTGAAGGGGGCTTCCAAGGCTTTGAAATCAGTGACTGAGTATCTGATGACTTTTAGGTGCTCTCCCTTGGTGCCCCTGTCCCCACAACTGCCTACAGAAGGCTGCCTACTGGCAAGTCAGTATCAATGCAGGGGTTCCCACTAGCCTGAAGACAGCGTATGTGTGTTTAAACACATGCCACAGCCTCACATTGCATATAAAAATAATCCAGTTAAGCCCTGGGTTTTTTTTCTTTTTACTATTTTTTTCCCATTTTAATAATTCCCTTTAACTGTATGCAGAAAGCTTTCGTATTTTATGTTTAACAGATCAGGCATTTGAGTTCCTGTTTCATGGGCTGGAAAGACTCCTGTCCTGTAGTGATTGCCAGAGTTGAAACAAACTTCTTTTACAGACTGTCTTCGCTTTCTGAGTTTCCTAACACAGAGTTTTTATCTGTAGCGGTAGCTACATTGTAGGCATGTATACTTAGGCCAGTGATCTCATAAATTTGTCAAGTTGTTGGTTATCCCACCCCCATTTTTTGTTGTATTTGGGTTTGGTTTTTTTGTAGTTATTTCTTGGAGTATATTGTGTGTCTTGTGTTGTGATGGCACATGTTGAATCAAAGAAGGGTCTATGACTTCAGTGATCTGCAAGGTGACAAGTAACCTTTCAGGATACTGCCCTGGTATGATGTCATCTTGTGATAAGCTCTAGAAATAATGAAAGGGGAAAATCATGAATTCTTACAGTTTCTTGGTGGTTATGATATTCTGCTGTACCCTAAATGTACGTACACTGTACTGTCGAGTTTTGCTTGGACTGCTCTGAATCGTGGCTCACAAAAATCTGAAACCATGTGAAATAATTGAGATAATAGCAGAATTGAGTAGTGGATGCTTTCTTTACTGTTGTCCTTTACTGGAATGGTAAATAGCTAACAGCCTGCATAGACAATACAATTCGGACCAGTGTGGAAGCCCCCAGAAAGTTATCCCAAGCTCCAGCAAAGTGTAAATCCATTTGTTGGATAAAACTAAACCAGTTATACAAAATCAGAATTAGCCAAGATAGAAAGCAACAATACCAGGGAACAAAAAAACCCCACCCAAACCAAACAATCAGTGAAAACAACAAAAAAGGCTTTGTCATCCTTTGTTTGGGCGCTGCTATAGACAGGGCTTTTGCATTCCTGCCTCCTTTTTTGCCACTGTTTGGAAGCTTTTTCCAAAGCATCTGAAGGCCTTGGACACCCAGGAAAGTGCTCCTTGGCTTGTATCCCCATGTGTACACCTGACCAAACTGGTCCTCTTTACCTGTAACGGGCAGATTTATCAGAGGCATCTTCTGGAATGAGCAGCTGTTCTCATCTTCCTCAGCCTTGCACCCCTTGACCCCAAACAAAGCAGATTTCTCTGTACTCACAAATGAACACTGTCAAAGTTCACCCGAAATGAGATGGACATGGTGGGCAGCAGCTCAGTTTTCGAGCCTGGAGAGACAGACACCTGCTGTATCACACAGCCACACATGAGCATGACAGCAGAGAGCAGGGATTTAAGATTTCCAGACTGATGGACAAAAATAATAGTAAAAACAAAAGGGTACAGAACTGCACACTGTTAAGAGCAGGATAGTAAGGATACCATGGTGATCACTGTGGGGTGGTATTTTGCATGTCTCCAAACAAGTAACTAATTTTAGGCTTTGGAAAAGAGCTGAAGGTCTGTTGTATGCAAAGATCTTTATCACGCCATCAGATTGTTTTATTATTGTGCATTTGAAAATTTGTTTTTTAGGTTTGTATTCTGTGCATAATTTAATGATGTGAAGTGAAGAATGATTATTTGTTGTTGTTGTTACTCTAATGCTTTAACAGTCCAATCAAAAAATGGACAACCACTTATTACTACTCAGATTAAAGCAATAATCCAAATTGCCCAGTTCCTGTTGGAAATTGTTAGAACTGCAATAAAATCAACAGGCATAGCCGTCTGCCTGTTTCCTCTGATGCTAACCTCTTGCCCTGTGCAGTTGTGTTATGAGAGTGAGCTGTCATTATCCTGGTTCCTGCTCAGGTGAAGTGTGGTTTTAGTTTGGGGGTTGGTTTCTGCTTGCTCCTTGGGGTTATTTTTTACAAGTTTTAACACTCTATTTGTTAATGGGTTGCAGACTGTTGCCTCCTGATGTTCCATGGGGTTAGTTCATTATTGCTGTGATTACTTAGGTTTCTTAATCTTTTTCTTGGTATACAGTGTGATTCTTGGGCTAGAACGGTATGCGTGGCCAAAACTAAGCAAGACTGAAGCCAGAACGAGTTAGGCAATGATATAACCAAAACCTGGTTGAAGTTACAGGACAAACAGTAGGTATCTGCTATTAGAGCAGTTCTTCTGTTAGCTGGGATGGGCTAGATGAGTCATCTGATACCAGAGCAAGTTGCTGGTGCAGCAGAAGTTTCTCAGATAGCTTTGTAGATGGAGCAGGTTTAAACTAAAATAGGTTCTAGTTCAGACAAAGCCTGACAAATCCTGGAGCCTGGTATTGTTATGAAGCTTAAGGCCTACCAAGGCCTACTTAAGGCCACAAAAGTGGCAGGGCTACAGCTGCTGCTGGCCCAGCTCTCCAAGGATTTATTTATGCAGAGTTGTGGCATAGCTGTAAAGTGACCTTCCTGTGTTTAGGGACAGATGCCATCTTGTCTCTCTGTATGAGAATTAGCTCAAGATGAGGCTGAACTAATTTATCATTTGCAGAGTAGAAAATTAAATTTGAAGTCCTTTCAAGTCATTGCAGCTGCAAGGAAGAGAGTCTTGTCTGCTGTTCTGTTCCTCACCCTCTGTGCTTCTGTGCCATCTTCCCAGTGTTTCTGGGAGACAACTGTGGTGAGGGGGGGCTGTATCTTTGTGAAAAGATGATGCTTGAAGGTCAAGCCGATCTCTCTAGGCATTAGCAGGTCTAGATGCCAAGCCAGTTTCTGTGGGAACAGTGGAAATATTTATTACTGAACAGCACTGGTAGTTGCCTGGTGACAATGATTCTGTTAGAGCAAGCAGCATTATCTGTCTTGGGGGAATATATGATGCTAGCAAGCTGGTCCTCAGTGACAGAGTGCTGTTTAATGTGAGCTGAACATTTTCTTCACTAGTATTTTAATACAACGGAAATACTGTCACTGCTCAAAATACATACTATGTTTCTTTATACTTGTACAAGTGTTATGTTAGCTAGTGAATAGTGGATAATTGCCTCTTACTACAATACTCTTTATATAGTCAAAATGAAATACAAGAGACGTGTTTTATTAGTTGTGAAATAGCCAAGTTGACATCCAGGCTTCTGCCTAACTTCATTGTTTTAAAAGATTAATCATCCTTGAAATATTTCTAATATTTCCTGTTCTTGGTAATTTGTGTTACCTGCAGCTGTGCCACCTTTTCCATAGTGGAACAAATGATCAAGGAAGTTTTTTCCTGATAAAAGGGGATGGCTTTTCTATGTATATACTGTAGTGCTTTCATTAACAGCAACATATTAAAAACAGGACTATTAAGTTCCCATCTGATGGCTGACCAATCTATAAGCTGATAAAGGATGAAATTCAACCTTGCAAAGACTCTATTCACCCTGTAATTCTCATTTAAGCCATTAAGCAGCGCACAGGTCTGTGTGGACCCATTTCTTTCGTGTCTGAATTTCATA
>JAVJGJ010000001.1:64443323-64460346 GCA_035590215.1 Microhierax caerulescens
AAGTTGTGATTTCCAGGGGCTTAATAAGAAAAAATATACATTTGGAATTTTACAATGCTTTTTTTTTTTGTTGTCGTGGTTGTTGGGGTTTTTTTTGTTGGTTTTTTTTTGTGTTTTTTCCTTCAGTGTTTGGCAAGTGTATCTGCTCACAGCATCTTCCAGTGTTACGGAGGGAAAAAAGGTCTACTTTCACTTGTCATTTGTTCTAAAGCACACTTGGGGTATGAAACCCATAGCTATCAGCATAGCTCTAGTTGCAGTGAAGCTGGAGCTGTAGGACTTGAAGTACAAAAGGCGGCTGGTGTCTAGGGCCCAGACTAATGCATGGAAGTTATCCTCTCCTACACACTTCTTAGCATGTATGACATACAGTAGCAGGTTACATGGGTTTCTTTCTGAGCTACAGCAGTAGAAAATGTGCGTGCTGTCCCAGCAACAGGAAGGGGGGGAGTTGTGTTACCCTGCAGGCCTATAACCTCTGATGCTTGCTTCATTTGTAACCGTTTCCTGACAAGACTGGTTTCTGATCTTGACCAACTCTGTGTTCTCTGATTTTTATGGTTTTTTTGTAGCATTAATTAAGCCGTAAGACATGACAGCATGTGAATTACAGTGTAGTAATTAACGCCCAGCACATTCAGGCACAAAGGTGAAGGCCAAATGGCCTCTGTGCAGCTAAGTGTGAATTATTGTACCATAATTTAATTCCCATTATATTTTACTGTGATTATAAAAATGTTTTTGTTAGGGAACTGCTTTTAAAAAAGTTTCTTTTTAAAAAACAGAATTGTGAAGTACAGCACAGATCTTGTCACAAAGAGGTTTAAGTAGCTTTAGGAGATGAAGAGTTTTACTGAACCCTAAGAATTTATATTTGTGCAGTTATTAACCCTCACTAATGAGTGGGTGTTGTGGTGCAGACATCTGCTGTCTGAAAACCTGACCTAACTATTAATTTCATATCAGCTGCCAAGGAGTTGCTAAGTAGGATGACTAGATTTATTTGTTCCTCACCTGGTCTTGATTTGATCGGGAAACATTAACTCACAACCAGTCTCTTGAGTCATCTAATATTTTTCCAGGTCAGGCTATGCATATGTGCATGTCATACACTCTTACTATGGCTGGCATGTTTGGGTTTGGTCCTGGTGAGCACTGAGTGAATAGACAAGACTAATTGTCTGCAGCAGTGTGGACCAAGCTGGTATGCTTGCTCTGCAGCGTGTTGAGAAAAATAAGCCAACCTGGAGAGTGGATTGGGTGGTACTGCAGGGTGAAAAACAAAAGGGCTATGAACCCCTTAAAATCTTGCTCAGTATTTCTTTCTCTTTGTCTTTCTACAAACCTCTAATACTCTTCTTTTTAATTGAAGACAAAAGGCAAAGCTTGTGAAGTTAAGGGTACCAGGATAAAATTCTCTTTCTAATGAACTATTTTTGAAGAAATGAACGAAGAGCAGCCATGTACTCGGCACATTGTTCATATGAGATGACAGGATCTCTGGGGTAGTACCTGGCTGTCTCTTTCTCTGGGTATTCAGGAGGATGTTGAGTTTATTCATCAACACTGATCCTGGTGTGTGTCTCTTGCAGGAGTCTCTGGCTAACAAGCACTGTTAGCTAGCCCTGTCCGCAACTAGTTCTTGTCATAGCTAAGTGCAGAATAAATAAGCAATAACTATTAGAACTGAGTGCTTCCAAGGGCCTTACTTTCTGAATAAGTTTACTGATCCTTTCAGCAACTTCTGGCTGATCAGGATATTGATGAGGCCAGGGGCGTCTTGCTTTTGGTGGATATCTAAGTTTTAGGATTATTATAGCAGCCCACTGAAAAACCATGGTCATTTTCCATGTATGCAGTACACATTTGTGATACAGTTACTATGATTTGGCTTTAGATGTAAATACTCTTAAAAAAAACCAAACAAACAAACAAAAAAAAAACAACCCAACAACACAACAAAGAACAACAAACACAAAGAAAATACCAAAACCAACCCTAAACCCCTGCCTTTTTCAAATAAACACATCAGTGTAGTCTTTTTAAATATCCTTTTTGGAGATAATAAGCATAAGCTACCAGAACTGAAAAATTTAGTGGGTCAAAGCTGACTAATACAGGTACAGGTGTCCCTTACCCAATACCCAGACGTACCATGGAGTACCAGGAATACTTTTGTGTCTGCAGCTATCTCTGCATGTGAGAAGACAGCTTGTCCCCTGTCTTTCTGGACATACAGGGCACTCCAAATGGGCTGGTGTGGGGCAAGCCAAAGTTGAATGAGGCTGGTTCAGTAGAGAAAGAGGAGCAGAAGTGGGCAGCCTTCCTTTCCTCATCCCAGTGAACAGGGGAGGTGACTGCCTACTCATCCCTTGATTGTTTTCAGCTATTGCATTATTACCTGAGTGGGAAGAGGGAGATCTATCTGGCTAATGGCTAATCATACCTAATACTTTCTTAATGCTAAACCTCCAGATAAAGCTTTTATGTGGTAAAGATGATAGGAAGCTACTAGAGGTTGGAGAGAGCCTACTATTCTGGGCAGTGTAAAGGGGTTTGGTGGATGAGGCTGTGTCTTTTCCCCAATAGTTGGAGAAGTGCAGGACCTGAAGTCAGTTCAAAGCCACAGTAGCTGCATAGTGCTAGGGCAGAGCCACCCTTTCCAGCAATGCAGATGGAGAACCATGGCCAGGTTTTGAAAGCAAAGCTCAGTAGCTTGATATGTCCATTCTTCCCATGCAGCTATAACACCTCTTTTCCAGATGAGAATATGCCTACAGATGGGATGTTGCTCCTGTTTATTTTCCTAATAACTTGAGCTAATCTTAAACCATTGCAGCTGGGGCGGGGAACTTGCCTAGCCCTAGTTCTCTCATGCATTTAAGCTGGGCATGTTGAAGTACTTTAAGCTAGAACTAGAAAAGAGTGAGTGTGAGGGAATGAATTACAGCCACCTTCATTCTCACACGGCCTCCTCAGTTGCTGCTAACCTGCTCCCATAAGATCTGGGCAAATCTGCTGTTTTCCTGTGTTATGCACAGCACCCTTGGCCCAGCAAGAACAGCAAGCAGAAGCTCTTTATTGTAGATAAAACTGCTGATTCCCTAGAAGAAATCTCTAACATCCGTTTTATCAACTTCACAGTCATGTTAAATGAATCCTTGAGCCATCTGATATTTATTACCCCTTGGCACATTCACTGTTGTTCAGTTGGTTCCTTTAGTGATGATGATTTCTTAAATTGGTTATGTTGTTGGTAATGTGGTTTTATTTGAATTTGGAAGACATTTCCTGCTGCTAAATGAGCAACACATCTGGGAAAGACACTCCGGGAAGGGAAGAAATTAAAAGCACGTTGACGAGTTCAGAAGCTTTTCCCCACTTTGAATTTCCCTGATTCTAGGAAATTGTTTGGTGCTGGGCAGCCCCCTCTAAATATCCCTCCCAGTGCCTTGCAGGACCATCTCTGTTCTCTCATGAATCATCTCCAAGCTGCAGGATGCTCAATGGGTTTCTAGCAAACATGCCACAGATGCTGCAAACTAGCCATTGCAGAGAGCATAGGTCTAGGCTGGTGGGTTTTTTTTTTCTTTTTTTACTTACAGTGCAGTATTGAATGTATACCATAAATTCAAGGAATTGTAATCAGAGCAATGTATTTACTTGTATTTTTTTGTATTGGGCTGCTTTCTGCAGTGTCTGGTAGGGTGTGTACCAAGGCACCCAACACTGAGGTGTGAGTTTTTCACATTTTTTTGTTAGTAAGATTCCCAGATGCTAAAGATCTTCCCCAGTCACTGTGTGCATTAGAGTGGGCAGAGGAATAGGTAAGTGCTAGAAATACAGAATTTGAGTATCATCACTCCCTCCTATGCTGTGATCTGATGAAACTGAGATGCCCAATGGATTGTAGAAGCTCAGTCAAATTGTTGGTAGTTCTTAAACCTTCAGAACGTGGTGCCATAAAAAAATATATGGCATTTTAATATGGATTTTTTAGGGTCTAATCCAAATCCTGTGGCAAGTCAGTGATTCCATGTAAATGTACTTTGAATCTGGTCTGCTCAGCCCAGAGGGGTTATTTTGGGGAAAGCTTTAGTGTAACATGGAAGAGATTGTACCCTCGTCTTGTCTTTGCATGACTGTTTCTCAAATCTTACACTTTTTAGTGTAAATCTTAAGAGTTGACCAGGTGGTGGGCTGCTCCCATGCCCCAAGAGCTGCAGTGTTACACTTGGTCCTTATTCTCTTGGGAAGCTGTTCATTCCCCTTCAAGCTTTTCTAGGAACAATTAGCAGTCATCAGTGCTGCTGAATTAAATAAGGATTTGAGTTTTCTGACACATATCCCCTGCCCCCACAGTTCTTGTTGCTGAAGATCTGTCTCCAGTTTTTAATTCACAATGTTTTGTTTCTATTACTGAAATGCTGGAGGCTGAAGTTAGGGTTGATTTAGTATCAAGAGAGCAGATGACAAAAAGAAAACTATCTTCGGTATGTCAGTCTTCTGTAATACTCTCTCTAGCAGGGTGGAGGGTGAAATGTGCATGTTGGTTTGTAAGCAAGGCAGAAAGGCCGTGCTAGTTGTGCCGAGCTGGAGCGGGGTTAGGAGCTTAGGTCCTTTGCAGTTCAAGGTATGCATGAACAAACCCATGTGGAAGTGTCTCTGCAGACAGAGAAACCCAGAGTGATGCTCCACAAATCCAGGGGCTGGTAGTAATCATGCCAGCTGCTGCTTGCCATGCATGTCTCAAAGATGTATCATCTCCTTTCCCCTAACAAGTCTGCCCTTCTGCTGGAGGGGAGCATTCTGCACGAGTGCTGGCAGCTCTTCCTGCAAGCAGGTATCCCCTTTATTCCTGCAGTGGAGGCACAGCTCTGCTTTGCAAGACAGATTCATGCCCAGGTTCTGTTTATCACTTAAAACAATATTTTGCCAGCATTGCTGCTCACTTCTCTGTGTATGTAATTTGTAGCATGTTTTAAGGACAAATACCTACTTGTAATATTTGGAGGAAAATCCAGGTTACTGAGTTTATTTTTGTATGTTTATATATATGCGTGTGTGTGGTTTAAATATAATTTTCACACTGCGTGTATAAATAAGCCTATAGAGAGCTGGTCTATCTAAACTTGGAATAATGCAAGGAACTTTTCACATGCCTTCATTTCATTGACATGACTGGAAATCTGGCCTGTCATCACAACTCTTATCTTCCGGACATATGCAAATAAAAATCTTACTATTAGATATTACTCTGCAGAAATTCTGAGGACTAAGAGATCTACTAATGTTTAGTTGTTTTCCTTAATTTGCTTTGAAAAAAAAAAAAAAAAAAGGCTTCTTAGATGCCAAATCTGTTATGTATTTGTATCTTTAGCAGACACCTTAGAGTCTCCGAGCTCTGCTGACAAAAGTGCTTGGGAGTCATGTGTTATAGTATCAGACAGCCTTAATAAAAGTTTTTGCTTATGTTTATGATTGTCTGAAAAAAATAGGTCTGGATATAAATTTTGGGAGCTGGTGAGATCTTTATTTGTGAGAAGCTACTTTGGCATGTCCAGAGAGGTACAGAACAGTTGCTGTGAGGCACTGTGTGTATGTCTGTGCATCGTGACAGCTACAATCCTCGCTTCAGATTGCATGCCTGAATTCACAGAACCATTAGATTAAGGGTGTGGAAGACAGTAACATGAAGGAGATGTGGCACAAAATGGGTGAATATGTATGCTCTGTTTAGTGTCTCTGGGGAAATGAAGAAAAAAAAAAAAGGGGGGGGGATAGGAATCCTGTTTAGTAGCAACATAAATGGTTTAGGGTATCTGCTATATGCTGTGATTTGTAGCACTGGTGCCAAAAATGTCCTAGCAGGCCCCAGAAGGTAAGGCTGCTCTATATTGATGCCTGTCTTGATGTAGATTCATGTTTTGACCTGTGCACTCTTTGTCCCCATAATGCTGGTTGCCTCCTATTCACCTATACGATATCTGAGCTCTTCCTGCCTTTCTCTCACTAGGATGTTGAATTGTGGTCTTTCTCCTCTAACTAGCCAGCAGTTCTTGCAAATTATGATAGTCACTTAATTTTTTAGGGTCTGCACTGATTAGCCTCGCATCTTGAGGCTATGCAGACACTCGGCCATAGAACATCTGGTGACAACCAGTTTTCTTAGGGTCCTAGGCCTTACACAAATACATTCTCTCTTTTTTTGGACAGTAAATATATGACAGATGAAATTCTCCAGCTCTTGAGGAAGTGCTGATACGTTGAACTTCATTGTCCCTTGTTGGCTGGTTGGCAAAAGGCAATGAAGAATAGCTTCTGGGGAGGGCTGGCATATCCAATATCATTCTGGAATACTATTACAGTGAACAGCTTAAAGAAGGACAAGCTTGGGGCACAGAAAAGTTGGTAACAAGGGAATAGGATCAGTGTGTCTAGCACTCATGAGAAGCTGCAAGGTACAAACCTCTGTGAGAGTTAGAACGGGTTTAGGTGCTAAGACTTTTGGTAGACTTCACTGCAGTGTGTGTTTTATTATTATTATTATTATTATTATTATTATTATTATTATTATTATTATTATTATTAAAATGGTTTACATTAGGATATGGCAATCTGAGTATCTTATGGAGGTGGTAACTGCAGA
This sequence comes from Microhierax caerulescens, assembly GCA_035590215.1. Classification (NCBI taxonomy): domain Eukaryota; kingdom Metazoa; phylum Chordata; class Aves; order Falconiformes; family Falconidae; genus Microhierax; species Microhierax caerulescens. The sequence goes on from JAVJGJ010000001.1 coordinate 64,449,973, forward strand.
GCTGTCAAACGTTCTTTAGTTTTTATAAATATTGTTCACTGGTGTTATACAGTGATAATGCTTAAACCATGGCGGTATTATGTTGAAGCCAAATACACATTTAAGATACAGAGTAGTGAGATACACTGCCTGGAAAATAATAGAAAAGCTAGTTAAAGCTGTGGGGAAACAGCTAGTTAGAGCTGGAAAGATAACAGTAATGCTAGTTAGAGCTGTGGGAAGAGTTATAGCAATGGTATCTTTTTCAGGGAAAGCCTAGGGGGATGTTTGTTTGTAAAGCTGAACATGTGGCTTTGAAAACATAAAAAAAATATACAAAAAAGTCTTCTTTGACTCGGAGTTTGCTGTGTTTTCTCAGGTAAGCTGTAAATCCTGGTGTCATGTGTGTTCTCTCCTGGTTGGGCTCCGTTTCTGAAATGTGTTTTCTGGTGCGACTCACCTTCCCTCAACAGGCTAAGAAAGAAGGTGCTGGACTTGGGTGTTTAAGTTAAGCTGTGCAAAATGATGACTGTGTAGGCAGACACTGCATGTTCCTCAGTTCTTGAGTGGGGAAGTTGCTCAAGTTCTGCTTGCATTAGATTATGAAGTTCAAAGCAAAGTTTAGGAGAAAATCATGCAAAGAAAGTGAATGAACTGTAAAAGCTACGTACATCATGCTAGTAAAATGATGCTATTGTGTAGTAGAGGGAGTGAAGGACTTTTCTCATTATACAGACCCTTAAATGACTTACAAACATCATAATCAACTTTATTTTCCCTCCTTCACTTTCATTCCCTTCCCACTTTCTAAACAAGGAGTGGAGAACCCAATGCCCAAAACCCAGCAGATAATCTTGTCTGCAGAGAATTGTCACTGTTCCTTAAGGACCATCTCTAGGGTAACTTTGTTTGCAAGGTCCTCAAGGGGATGCTGCCCTTCAGACTTCATTCTGGGAAACAAAGCTTTTGCCTTATGCCCTCAAACACATTGCATTATAATGCTTTGAATATTTCTGAGCACTCACTTGAACCCTGTAGAACAAGTAAGACTGTCGTGCCAAAGTGGGGCAAGATTGAATAGCTGTCAACAGGATGTCTTGCTAGCAAATGTAACCACTTATGTATTAAAATAGATGTTCAGTGAAGCAATATACTGGCTTGAATACAGAGGTATCTGGTTTAAGAGCACACTCTTTGTTTCAAGATCTATGCTGTTCAGAACAGTTCCTCTTTTTGTATTGTTCCTTGCTGAGCATTAATTGATGGTCAGTTAACTGACTGACTCCCTTTGAAATAGAGAGCTGGAGTAAAAAATTGATTACTTGACTAGGAGGTTATGTGACACCTGAGATTATTGGCATGGCACATGCAATCTATCTCTTTAGCAGGAAGCAAGGAGCATGGGAAAGCATCTTAACTCTTCTTGTGCAACTTCAGTGCAGGTCATACATTGATGTCAGGAAACTCTTCCTGAAACACCTCTGTCCAATGCAAAAAGACCTGTTAAGTCAAAAGACTTGTCTGTCCCTGTACTTTTAGGAAACAGTCTGAAGAGATTTCTCTCGTGGTCCTTGGGGGACATAGGAGTTAAACAGTTTTTTTTCATTCTAAAAAGGTAGCTTGTTTCATGGGCAAAGGAAATGATAGAGACTGACTGCTATTTTGAATTCTTCCCTTCACTGGAGAAGCTAGTAGGGTCTGTCTCCAGTGCTAGGCTGCTCACTTCCATGAAACTTGCAGAAATTGGATTATTTATGCTCTCTGACTTTTTTGCCAGACAGGGTTCCAAATGGACAACAAGCTCAAAGTGGTTAGGGGGATGCTGTCCAGCAGACATGGTCTGCAAGCTCATATTAGCTTCTGTACCCTTGTACAAGAAGCCAAAACATGAAAAAAACCACAACAACACCCGCCCACCCCCCCAAAAAAAAACCACAAACCAACCAACCATCCCTTTTGCTAATGCAGTTAGTTCATCGCTGCCTCCTGCTTCCTTGTGTAGATGTCATCTGCTGGCCCAACCTCCTCCCTTTCTGTGCATTAGCCAGGTTGAGGAGAACTGTATGGGTCACAGTCCTGTTTGGCGTTAAGGGGAAGGTGGGCTGTCAGTGTACCAGTGCAGGTTCAGTCTAGCACAGCAGAGACCTCACACAGCCGTGGGCTTCACGTGACCATTACAGCATGAGCTGGTTTATAGTATTAGCTGCTGGTTGCATTTGTCTGTCAGCAGCGCTCATGGCTGAGCAGAATGAGAATGCTGGGGAAGTTTTTTCACGGAGGGTGGGGGTCTATGAGGCAAATGCTACAGCACCGTTAAAATTATGTAATGATGCTGTTGAAATGAAACCCCGTAGGGTGTTATTACAGATAGGGCTACATTTTCACAAAGTTTCTGGACTTGACACCGGTTTCCATAATTTGACACCTCTTTGTTCAAACAAAATATCAAAATGACACTTAAATGACACTGTGAGTGAAGAGCTTAATAATAACCATGCAATGTAACATGTTTAAATTAAAGTACAGTGTTGTTTCAGTCTGGGGTTTCAGATTTAATTTTCAAATGCTTTTCATCTTTGTATTGCAAATTTGACAGATGCCTTTTATTGGTAGAAGGTTGTAAAGACTATTTTCATTTACCTGACCTAAAGGACACAGAGTTTATTCGCATTTGGACGGGAGTTTGCAGCACAGTGAATTAACAGTAAACTGATAGTTTAGTTCTTACGGTTTTTGAAAAACAATTTATCCCAGGCTTTTTTTTTTTTTTTTTTTTTTTTCAAAATACCATAATGTATTTACACACAGCAAATTTATTTTTTGTTTCCCCCCATAGAAATTCTGTTTTCTTTTCAGGAGAAAAAATAGCATAAAATAGTAAACCAGAAAAATAAATTATTTTGAGACTTCTTTTCTGTTCCTTTTGGATTGTAACTTGGGTGCCTTAAATTTCATGTATGTGGAATATATCAATATTGATTTGCAATGCAGACACCAAACATGATGTATAACTTACGGATATGCTTGGTACTATCAGTATTTGTATCCTCTGCTATTTCATTTTATTATATCTTTAATTCTACTGCTAGTATAAGCTTAAATCTGCAAATGCAATAATGAAACATTAGGAAATGTTAAAATACAAATGTCCTCGGCATGGTGAATCAGACTAAACAGTCCCTACTGCTGAGGTGCTATAACTTTATCATGCTTCTTTCTACTCTAAAGCCTCAAAAGCCAAAACCTGCTTGCTGGATAAATCTAGAGTATCTAATGCAACATCTTTGCAGGCTAGATACTGTCTAAGTACATTTTATTTTTCATTGCATTTAATCTTCTTTATGCCAACATCTATTCCTCTCTGTCATTTGTTGCTATTTCCATCTGCTTTGTGGTGGTGGTGTGATCAACTATTTTATCTTCCCTGCAAACGTTTCTTCATTAGATTTTTATGGATGCTGTGGTTTCCATTTGATGGCTTCACATGGGGGATCTGAGTGAATGTGTTTGAAATGTGGGCATCCCTCCTTTTTTTTTTTTTGTTGTAATGTAGTATTCTTACATGATACGTACTGAAACCTCAGAGTTGGCACTTGTAGATGTGAGCAGTATTTTAATGAGTGAAAAGCAGAAGTTAGAGTGAAGAACTTGAGGAGGGAATAGGCATCTGTGCATCTTAACACTCCTAACACAGAGTAATTTTTCGCAACTGTAGTTACAGCTACAATCTCTCCCAAAGGTCAGTTAACTGTGAGAAGGAAGCAAGAAATTGTCACAGTACTGCCGTAAATCTGTCTCTGGGGATGCTGTGTGGCAGCAGCATGAATGGGCACTATATTGTGTGCTGGGTGGGAATCGATTACTGAACACATCATGGTGTGCTTCATGTGGGATCCTTCTTGGTCACTGGGTGTTTTCTTCTTGGGTGATCTCCGGGTAGGTGAGAAGGCAGAGAACAACATCCATAAATCTCTAATGCACTGGCAATCTTTCCCCCTTTTTGCCTGGGCCTAGAGGGTTTATTTGATCCTTGATTAATTCTTCTATTTTCAAAGTGGGCTGCCTACAGTCTCGGATTGGTCTTGAATGAGACAGAAATTGAGGAGGCAGTCCTACAAAGTAATGCTTTTTGGCATTGTTCCTTGCCCTAAGTGATACTTTTCTACCTGGTGAATAGAGTGGTGTTACAGACTATGGTATCTGAAGAGGAGCAAGAGGTGGTACTTGCGTGCATCACTAGAGATGGGAGAGGCATGTGGTATTTGGGATACTTTTCCCAAAGGAACCAAGATAAAACTGGTTAAACCCAATGTTGTTGTTTACTGCATCCTATAGAATCATTTAGGTTGGAGAAGACCTTTAAGATCAAGTCCAGCCACTAACCTAGCACTGTCAAGTTCACCATGTTCCCAAGTGCTATATCTACACATCTTTAAAACATCGCCAGAGATGGTGACTCAAGCACTTGCCTGGGCAGCCTGTTCCAATGTTTGACAACCTTTTCCATGAAAAAAATTCTCCTAATATCCAATCTAAACCTCCTTTGGTGTAACTTGAGGCCCTTTCCTCTTATTCTGTGGCTTGGTTTTTGGGAGAAGAGACCTACACCCGTCTCACTACAGCCTGCTTTCAGGGAATTGCAGAGAGCAGTAAGGTCTGCCCTGAACCTCCTTTTCTTCAGGCTGAACAATGCTGATTCCCTCTCTCTCTAGACCATTCATCAGCTTCATTGCCCTTCTCGTGGACATGCTCCACCACTGCTATGTCTGTCTTGTAGTGAGGGGCCCAAACCTGAACACAGTATTTAAGGTGCAGCTTCACCAGTGCCGAGTACAGGGGGACAATCACTGCCCTGGTCCTGCTGGCCACCCTGTTTCTGATGCAAGTCAGGATGCTGTTGGCTTTCTTGGCCACCTGGGCACACCGCTGGTTTCCCATCTCTGTGGAGAATGATCTTTGTGTATATCCAAGAAATCATCCAGGAATAATACTCATTTTAAGTAAATTCTGCTCTTAATGGCTCTTATTAAGTATTTGCCTAATTTCAGATCAGCTAGTTTAATAGCAAGCAAAGGTCATCATTAGAAACGGTGTATGTGCAGAGATCCTTGCTAAAACACAAATAGTTTCTGAAACTCTTGACGTTAAAGACGCTATAAAAACGCTGAATATTTCATAGAGGGAGTAATTCATTTGACTCATGATTTTTTTTTATTTTTTTTTTTTAAAAAAGGATTTCCTATTTTGAGGTTTGACATTTTTCCTACTGCAGCATGATTTTTCCCATCAGAGCCAGCTGTTAGCTGAGTTTTGGTGGAGACATATCCAATATGTGCTGCTTAAGAAAACTCTGTTTTATTGTGAGGGTTCCTGGAAACCTCTTATATTTCATTTGCCTTCAACGGATGGAGAAAACCAAACCTGTATGAAAAATGTGATTTTTATGTTTATGGCCAGGCCAGAAATCTGAGCAACAGAAAAATAAAAATAGCTATCACTGTTAAATCATTTGGGGGTGCAGGTGTGAATTTTCCAACTAAAAGGAAACTTATAACCAGAAGAAAAAGTCTTGACTAAAACAATGTTGTGAGGCCAAATGAAATGGTTTCTTTTTTCCTGTTAGGTTTTCTTAATAATAATTTCAGTCTGACATGTAGAATAAACTTCAAGAAGGTGCTTGATGACTTCAAAACTGCTTTTTTGGTGACTAGACTATTTAGATGGAAAAAAAATAAATTATGCATGAGGCAGCAAAAACTCGATCTCCTGCATCACTGAAGGTGGCATCATTAACTTAAACCTTGTGGTATTTTGTGGTACGCCTTGTGATATTTAGTGTTTATTTAAAAAACAAAAAATGCACAACCAAAACCCTACTTGATAGAAATAAGTGATTACCTTAGGCTTCCAACTTCTATTTAAGAATTAAAAATCCTATATTGCCCTCAGTTTAGTGCAGGGAGCCTTTTAAAGACATGACTTGAAGTTGCTTTTTAAGACAAGTAAGAAATTGACTTGGGTGACTACAAATAGTGATGTGAGTATGTCTAAAGTTCTCTCTCACAGTAGGCTTTGTTTTACTTTGCTTCTTGTAAGATTCATGCCACTCTAACAATAAATATTAGGGTTGGGTGCTAAGTCAGTGGAGAGAGACTGACTTCTCTAGAGGTACTGCCTGCATCTGTTTTTTTAACCAGAGTTATGTGAGTAATAGCTTAGACTGTAAAGGACACATGGGGTTGATAGTGGATGCAATTAAATAATAAGAAAATGTCCCTTACAGAGCTCGTAGGACTGTACTGTTGCATGCACAAATTTTAAGCCTTCAGTTATTCCTCATGCTCCTCACCTTTTCCTCCATTTTCACCTTCCTACTTTTTATTTTAATTTTTTGTGTGGCCCTTCCTCTCTCATTAGCTGCTTTTTGCTGTTCCTTTTTCTTGAAGGGCTGCTGGTATGTGTAGCAGAAATGTGAGCTGGGTCAGGGGCTGGAACAACTAGGAAAAGTGATTATCTTTGAGAGATTACAGAGTTTTAAAATAAGTTAAAATGCAATGAAATTACGTGTCTTAAGAGGGTGAGGCAAATGCTTTCAAATTCAGGCCTGTGCTGAAGTGAGCAGCGCTCGAGGAATACATTCAGTAGATTTTACATCACGGGGTAGTTTGATAAATGGGTGCCATCACCTACTAGTGTTTGATGCCATTTCTTGAGGTCAGCATGCAGCAGGTTTTGGGGAGCCGGAGCAAAGGCATGCAGAACGTATGAAAAGAAGTAGCGGATGGAAGGCAACTTTTTTGTCAGCTCAGAGCATGCTATGTGCTAGAGCACAATAAACAGGTTATAACTGGGCAGCACCTTATACTGTATATATCCCAAATACATCCCAATATATACATTTGTATATATCCCAAATACATCTGAGGAGCAAAGTAAATGTGGGGTTTTTGCTTACTATGCAAGATTATTTTTAGTCTTGACTGCTAAGGCTGGTGTGTGCAGGAAGACAGATTTTAAAAGCACAAGAACCCCTCGTGTCATGTCAGCCTTGTATGGCAAAGAGACAGCAAGCACTCTGGTGCCTCATCTTGGTGTGGGTGTTTTGCCCTTTGCTGTTAAATGTTCTTCTAGGCCTATTGTAAGACAAAGTTGGCTAGAGTGACGTGACTTTGCCGGTAGAATGGATGGGAAGCAGAAGGTGGTCCCAAAAGCTCTTGAGACCTGCCGTGTCTGAGCAATGATCTCCAGTGCCCCCATGGGTACCGAGGGCACACAAATGCATCCTTCCATGATACCACTTACAGTTTTGGCTGACTTGAACTGATGTGTTAACTGACAGCCAACTGTTGTGTAAGCAACACAATTAAGCTGCAGACTGTAAAGATAGAGAAATTAAAGCCTTTTTAAAAAAGAAAAACAAAACAACAAACAAACATTATTTCCTACAAATTCTATGGTACAACTGTCTGTAAAGTACGCTTGTGTCAGTGTGTATCGGAATGCAGAACTGTGTTGCTGTTACTGAGTTCCTCAGTCTTGAAATGTCAGTATCCTCTAATGTAGATTCCTGGACAGGGGGACAGTGTGGTGTAATTAGAAGACTCATGGGAGAAATGTACGCTCTCAGCTAACCAGCTTGTAGGAATAAAAGTATGTACACTTTACGTGTACATCAGCACAGAGAAGAGAGGTGCCAGAAAGGTAGAGTGCAGCATGTGTGTATTTGTCAACATAGATGTCTCTAGAAGTCTATTATTAATTAGAAAAGTGTTCCACTACAAATTATGAAAATTAGCAGGAGACTGATTTCAGTTACTCTTGTTTGCTCTCATTAACACTTCAGCATAATGTGCACTTCAGTCAAATAAAGAATGGAACCTTTTTTTGTGCCTTTTGAGAGTGCCTTAAAAAGGGCCTTGGTTTATACTCTACTTTTTTAGCTGATTAAGAGTGATGATTAAATGATGCAAGTCCCTTAAGATGACTGTGTTAAAGTGATTATTTTTTTTTTATAAGCTGAATAATGTTTAATGTTCAGGGTAAAGCTGTCTGAAAGTGGAATTACAGCATTTCACTATGTTTTGTATTTAAACTTAAGTAATTAGCATTACCACCACCACTGATTGTGGATATTATTGTGGAAGATTATACAGTTACTGAAATCACATACGAATGACTGTTCAGAAACACATAGCCTTAGGCCTTACGTCTCTGATATTGAATAACAGGGTGGCAGTCTCACCCAGGAACTCTTCATACCTGACTGTGTACCTGCTGTGCATTTTGGGGAAGCGGTCACTGCACGTGTAGAAGTGCTTAACTGAACTTGTATCTTTGTTGGGTCAGGTAGTGATGGGAACGGAGGAACTGCAAAAGGAAACATTCAATGTGATGTCTTGTGTGTTTGGTGAGTGGATCTTGTGCTATTTCAGCGTAATTGCTGGATTAAAGCTGTCCTGGAATGCTGATTTGGGCCTTGGTATGTTCTTGATGACACTTCCTCTCCACCTGGCATTTTAGAAATCTCAAACTTGCTATTTCTGTTTCAGAATGAAGCCTTGCTTTTGTCTGTCTGTATTTATGGTTTTGCTGCTTCTGCTCTGAGTATAGAGAGGTTTACCCTGCATAAGCATGGCTCAGTCCCTCTTCTGCACACTTGTAAGAGCTCTTCTTTGCAACCAAACTAATCAGAAGAGTGGAAGGTGGTGAAATTTTGGGATGAGGGGGACTGACCATGTACTGATCTTCCTTCTACTTGATAGCATTGTTTCCAGCACTACTTGAGCTTACACAGAGGATTCTCCATGTGTGTGGCATCTGCGGAGATATGTGCATAGGGTGGCAGGAGGCAGGCAAGCCACCCTACACATTTTCCTCCTTGTTGATACCATGGCATGCTGCAGAATTCTGCATGAATGGGCCTTGGTGATGGGTTCCCAACCTAAGGTTCTTGTACGGTGTGAAAATATATTTTAAAATGCTGCACTAGCACTCCTGCTTTTTTGTGCACTGCTGTCATATTATGTTGAGATGAAGGGCTCTGTTTGGCTGTCACATTTACAGTACATTATTTGGTCTGATTTCATTTTAGGTTAGTGTTTTAGATAAGCCATACCACATGGCTTATGGATACAAGAGACCAGGCACAGCTCAGTCCTCTGAGGTTCTGTAAAGTGTCCTTTACCAGAAGCAGAGTAATTTCATTGCTGCATGGCTTATATCGAAGCTCTGGGCAGCTTGAGTCTCATAAGATCAAACTCTAAGGATTACAGCCATTACTCCAAATTTTCAAGACATTGCTCTGGGTCACATTTTCTATGTGTGATGGGAGAAGTACATATAGTTTGTGCTTGGGGAAGCAGAGACAAACATTAACTCCTCTACTACAATTCTATAAAAGCTGTTGCAAACCATCTCTTGCAAGAAACACGCATGCACAAAGAGAGGCAATGCTGAAATGTGTATGGTGGACTTCTAGAGAGCCTGATGTCCACAGCATCTCCAGTGATGTGGCAGGGTCTGTATTTAACCGGATGAACAAGGACAGTGCTTTGTTGTTGTAAAATTACATTGAGAATTCACTGATGGAATGAAACCTTAACCTTTCTTGCTGCATTACATGGGGGTGTTGGAAAGATTTTAAATAATGAGACCTACTGAAAAAAATTCCCTTGTATAAACAGAATATAAATGCTGTAAGTGTATGGCTAGTATAATATTGAGGCCGTTTTAACTTGTGTGCCTGCTTGACTAGGAACTGTGTTCAACCAGACCCTCCACAGTATATATCTAATGTCCTTTACTCCCAGAAATTGCTCACTTGTTCATCCTTGGGCAGGAGTGATGAGATCACTCCTTTGTTGAGGACAACAAACCTATTCTGTGTTTTGCAGGGCCCTATGTTGCCTTTGCCATAGTAGTATCCAAACATCTGGCAATATTGCAGGGACCAGCATGAGAATCAGATGCAGTCTGCTCTTCACCCAGTAAATGGGCAGTGATGGCTGGAGGCCTTGCTATAGTTTGGTTACACTGTATTTTCCGTAGCTGTGAGATGGATGGTGTGATGGGGCTGTACATACAAAGCTAACCCACCAAAACAGGCTGGCTGCTTCCAGCTGAGTTACAGAATATGGTCCTTGACCTGTCCTAAACCCTTTGCCTTATCTGGATGTTGGGAGAAAATTGTTGCTGGAGCTGAAACCCATGGCAGGAACAGAGCTAACAGTTTGTATATGGATGATCACACACTAGTGTTTGTGGTGGTGTCCTGGCCTTGTTTTATTTGCTAGTATAACTGTAATCTCAGTGTTGGGAATTTTTTCTTTTTTCTTTTCTTTTCTTTTCTTTTCTTTTCTTTTCTTTTCTTTTCTTTTCTTTTCTTTTCTTTTCTTT
>JAVJGJ010000001.1:64460446-64476299 GCA_035590215.1 Microhierax caerulescens
CTTTTCTTTTCTTTTCTTTTCTTTTCTTTTCTTTTCTTTTCTTTTCTTTTCTTTTCTTTTCTTTTCTTTTCTTTTTTGTGTTGGCAGCATTTGCTCTTTCTGGCATACATTGTATTCTCACATTGTGCTAGGTTTGTACATGGGAGGAGTGTGGCTAGGCTTGTACCAACTGTGGCGATTTGCTTGGGTAGATAATCCTGTGTATGTTTGGAGCAGGTCCCACTGCTGCACACACAGAACTTGGAGATACTTCATTTTTACTCTAAAAAAACCTGTGTGACCAGTGGTATCTGGAGGTGGCTCTGCTTTGGTGTACTCTGCCGGGGTGAGAGGGTGAGTGTGCCCTGCAGCTGCTGATTAACAGCTGCTCTGAGGCCTCAGTGTGACAGTTGACATGACATCGAGTGGCACCGAAACAAAATCCCCAAGGGAGAGCAGGAAAAATGATCTAGAGAGCAACTGGTTGCCTGGGTTATATCTCCTGCAGAGCTACAAATGCCATGCAGGTAGGGCCCTGTGCTGCACCCCTGAACCCAGCTGGCATCCCTCTAAGGGACTCCTTCTGACAGGGCCCTGTCACCCTTCGGGGTTGCCACTGTAAATCTCCCTGTGGCACGGTTCCTGCTCTCTTCCATGTCATAATACCCAGGCTGAGACAGATGGATTTGCTAATAGGTTCATAGGAAAATGGGTTCTTAAAAAATTTTGGCTCATTGTTTAAATAGTTGGTGCTGTTCTGCGATGTGGACTTGGAGGAGGGCAGAGTGACTGACACAGTAAAAGAAATGAAGAAGTTAATGTGAGAGGGTGTTTGGTGGGTTTTGGTGTGGGTTGGGTTTGGGATTTTTTGAGTTGTAACCTGCATGTTTTCAAGCTTCACTTCCTTGCAAAATAGAAGAGAGTAGCTTTCTGTGTTTTAAGAGGTTGTAATGAAAAAATAGACATGGGTACCGCATGAAACAGAATCTCAAATTTTGCTTATTTGTATTATTGTCCTTGAAACAAGTTATATTTTCATTCTGGTTTATATCTAAAAGGAAATAGTAATCTCTTGTGGGTTTATCTAAAATATGATATCCTTTTGTTTTTGCTACTCACTCTTTCTTCAGGGAGAAAATGGGTATTAACTCTGCTTAGATTTTTGCAGGTACTTACCGTTTAGCACTCCTTTGTACAGCAAATGTTAGATTAGCTTAGAGCTCTCAGCTTCATTGTTTCGCACTTTGGGACATGGAGATGCTCTTTGAATAAGTGTAAATAGCAGTGCATATGCACGGTGGGTGTCGAGAAGCCTGGATTACTGGGAAGCAACTTCTGAAACGTGTGGTTTATTCCAACTTTGTGGTAGAGAGCCCGTGTTGTGTTGGAGGTGTATCATATGCATCCATACTTGCTGCTCCTTCTCTTGACTGCCAGGAGTGAAGGGAGATAAAACTCATGTCTTTGGTACTTTCTGTCTCGGCTTCCTTCACATGCTGTGTGGCTCTTTTGATTTTAGTAAATAGGGCAGATCCCCAGGGGCAATTACCAGTAGTTTGTCCCTGACCTCATCCCTTAGGGACTAGGGTTGTGGTGATGATGCTCTCTAAGAGCCAGGGAGGTGTTAGGTGGTGGGGAGGACTTGGGCAATACAGGAAGACCTGGGAGACAGACAAGTCCAATTTTGAAGTGCTAGAAAATGCCTCCTATTCTCCTAATAACCTTGCTGTGTGCTTCTGAATGTAGTTAGTGCAACATTCATAGGTGAAGAAGCAAGTATCTGATGAGAGACTGCTTGCTTTTCCTGTTTTAAAGAAGGCTAATGATTTAATTTTCCGTTCACTGTACCTATACATGGCAGTTAAATAATTTAGTTGTTTTGCTTCCTTACTGGAGGAAGTCTCTGCTTTAGAAAGATGAGATCTGTTTTTACATTTAACTCTCATAGTAAAAGGAATGTGAAAGGAATTTTCACCAAGTCAATGAAAAATAGCTCTATTACAGTAGCTACTAAAGGTGAATCTTAAAATTTATTTTTAAATGAAGTTATGAAAGGTATTGGCAATATTAAGAGTGTGCTTAGGTCTCTCACTTTTTTTTAATTAAAAATAAATCTTTTGGTTCCATTTATGTGAATGCACTTAGTAAATAATTTGATAAAGAAAGAGCTGGCTGAATGAGGCCTAAAGTTAACAGCCAGAAGGGAAATGCAATGGACTTTGGTTGTACTCTTTCTGAAAGACTTTTTTTTGACTTCTAAATGTTGTAAGCTTATGGTCCTTTAAACAGATCTCCAAGCTCAAGGTCACCATCAACCCTTTGTGCTGGGAGTTAAATGTGCTGTGGGTGCTCTGAGACTATCTTGACATTTTGAGTGAGATACACGATGCTCTCCACATTCACAACAGTTGCCTCTTCTCATCAATCTCTTAATGAGTTTTTATTTTTCTTCCTGTGTTTTGGTAGAGATTCGTATTTCCTCTTGCTTTATATGTCGCTGAGTATTTCTTTCTTCTTTCTTTACCTACGCCCTTTTTCAGCTGCTTTTTGTAGGGAAAAAAAACCAACCACTGAATAACTACTTTTTTTCTCTTTACCTTTTTGTTCTGCCGTCAGCCTCTTCCCTCATCTCCAGGGTGACCCCTTGCCCTCTCGTGTTTGAACTGTTGCTCTTTGTCTCAAAACTTGTCAGAAATTAAGTTCCCTGGGGCATAGAGTGTCATCTGTGTCATCTTTACTTGCTTGGGAAGGTGCCATGGACATTTCTGGCAATGGAGTTGTAGTGATGGCAATGGGGAAAGAGAACAGCAGAGTGGCTAAACTCTGCCTTTACTGAAACTTTCCCTTTTTTATAATTTTGATGAAACAGCCTGGACTGGGGAGGAATACTGAAGGTCATTAAAAAAATACATGAAATGCTGTTCCTTGCATCCCTGCCTAACAAGATCTGATCCTATTGGCATTATATCACTGGCAGGATGCTGGAGTGCCATATTAATGTCAAAAGCATTGAGATAAATGACAGCTACATTAATTGGGTAGGCATTTGGGCTCAACTTGAGAGCCTCACATTTTTTTATAGGTTTGCTTGGGGCAACAGAGGGGTAGCATGTTGAGAAGTTACTGGGCTCTGATATTAACCGCTAGGTATGTTATGTGAGCATAAGCATTGCTGTATCTGTAAGGCTTGGATTGCTAGAGAGGTAGTTTAGGGATGCTGTGCACAGAGCCTGAAAGGAGATAGATTCTCTGCATGTATCAGGTTTTTTTTTTCAGCTGCAGTCCCTTAGCACAAGGGGAGCTGTGCATAGGCAATATGAGCTGCCTACTGATCAGGCAGACAACTCCTGCTCAGGTGGGGATTTTTAGGGAGGTTTAAGGGAGCTACAGCTGGGTCTGGAAAACTAAGCACTTCAGCTTACATCGAAATGGGTGGGAAGTTAGGAAGTAAATAATATGTCAGAACTTCAGTACTTTTGTGGGTATCTGTTTGATGCTCAACAGAGCAAAAACTTTTTTTAAAATACCAGCTCTAAACTATGCGTGGGTTTAGGTATTCCTGTAATGTCAGTGTTGTACCAGAGGTCGTGATGCAGATGACACAGCGGGTGACACGCATGGTGGGCTCTACTTACAGAGGCAACCAGGAGGAAAGTGCATGCTTTGCATTGACTGCCCGGCTCTTAAAGAGAGTGCAATATTTGGTTGCTCAGGAATCTGTTGAACAGAAATGCTCTTTTTTGATGGTAAAGAGTTCATCCACTTTGACTAAGTTAGTTTGCTGTAATGTCACCTTCCTAGTGACAACATTATTGCTATATTTATATTTTAAGAATTCCTGCTAACAAATTAGAGCTGGTTATTCTTCCTCTGCTGTATTGGAGAAAACATGGCTTACTAAATTTTTTTCCACATGGATAATTAGTTACACTTGTGCAGCTCCAAAAAATACCATCAAATTGCACAGCAACAACCATGGTTTAATCTATCTGAAGAACTTCTATTACTTATGATGATGTGCAAGAGAAGTTGTATCCTGGGCTGTTTTTTGCATTCCAAGCTAACTTTTTCGGGTGGGCTGACAGCGAGGCATTGCTATTTCATGCTCTGAAAGAACCCTCAAAACCTGCAGTCTTTTTGTGTATATGCTGTGCACATTTAATATGGAAATTACAGAGACAATAAAATCAGAGCCCTGCCATGTTTGGTGGGTTTTGTTGTTTTTATTTTTTAACCAAGTTGCTTGTCAGAGTTGAATCACACTTGCAGTCTTATGCTACAGCTGGGGAGTGAAATTGGTAGAGAATTGAAATAGCATTTGACTTTAGAGATGTGCAGGTTTTTGTAGATAAATTACATTAAGGGGATTTTTATGGCCTATCTGACTTTCCACAAGTGGCAGCCCAGGATATACTCATTTTAACTAACCTTTGTGCTTCAGATGATTTTATGTGCCAAGTAGGTCTTGAATAAAGTTTTAAAACTGGTTGCTTTCTATTTCATGGTGTTGATTAGTTAACCAGTGGCTATTAGTAAAAACAGGAGTTTTCAATTGCTCTGCCCTGTGCTCAGCAGAAAGTGTCTGGACTTTGCCCCAGGTGGGCATTGTACAATGTATGGGGTGAAGCTTGAAGTAATGGGTGATCTAATTTCCCTGATGAGATTGAAACTTTACATTTTCTCCTGACAAAAAGCAGGAGACTCACTGGTACAGAGGAGGTAGCTCAAACCAGCTGTGCCAAAGCATTTGGTATCATAGATTCACAGCAGTCTCAGAGCTGGAGGGGATGTTGCTGAGCCAAAAGGGAGGTAAACAGCAGGAATATAGAGCCATGCATTTATTAACACCAGCTTTAATGTGGTGCTCATCACATAAATAGCACTGACTGTATCTTCAAAACTATCATAAAAGCAATAATGGCTGTGGGGGGAAACATAGGGGAGTTTATCAGCAGTAGCATTAATAACCCAGGACTCTGGGTTTTCAAGTTGCAATTAGGTGCTCAGCAGCTGTGACCTGCTGGAGTTGCCCATTACTGTCAGTCTCAGGACTGACTCCCCTGCCACAGCTCACTGACATCATCCACCCTAAAGGTTGCCTGCAGAAACTGGTCTTCAGATACTCATTGTCAGCTCTGCTTATGACATATTGCATTTCATTATGATAAAAAAGCAATAAATTGTTAATACAGCTATCGTAAATCCAGCTGTTCAGCCAGGCTTTAATGGGAGTGGTGATCATTACGCTTCTGATAACTCATGCTCCCAAAATTGGCAGACTTTTTCAATAGTGGTGTTACGGTGTGCTCTGTCTTACAACTTTGCAACTATGATTGATGAGGTCCCAATGCAGGAAGAAATTATTAAACTATTTGACATGAAAAAAACTTTCAGGTAAGGGAATAGAATTCTGCAAGAACCTCCTGGGACTGCTGTCTTTTCTCCATATGGTCCTGATGGAGAACGACCACATAGATGCTTCCATTTCAGATTTTTCCCTTTGAGTCAGAGTTTGACAGGAGCTGGAAAGGAAGCGTTTTTTTTTCAGATGTCTCACATGTCAGAAGCATGGGGTGAAAATGGCAGTGGTAATTTTAGCTCAGAAGAAGAAAGGTTTTGATGGTTTTGCAGCTATAACTGCTTCTCCTGAGTCTGGGTTTGTGCTGTGTTGCAGTTGTTGTCAGAGGGGTTACTTTCATCAGAAATGTGTGCCCCCCAGCCAAAACAAACAAACAAAAACCCCAAAACCTAACACCACCAAAACAAATAAACAATAACAGAGAGATCTCTTCCTATGCCACAGCTAGTTCCTAAAATGTATGATTTGTGGCAAGATCTTGCTGTGGGCAATGGGGATTTTTTCCTGATATTCTCTAAGAAATTGAAATTTATGATAAACATGGTTGTTTTTCTTACACTGTTTTCTGCTTCTCATATTTAACATTCATTAGTGATGGTTTGTTCCATAAAATCCTAATCCTAAAGGAACGCAGTAGAGTGTGGCTGTGTGCATGACTATGACAGTGCAGACTCCCTATCTGCTGAGAAGAGCCAGAGGAAAAAAGGCTTATTTGATCATGCCGAAATGATTTTGAGGCAAAAAGAAAAGAAAATTTTCCCATCCTGACTGGAATGTTAGTCTCTCAAATTTAATCAGTGTATAATTTGGCAGTGGGGAAAAGGGCATGAGAACTCATCAGTGAAAATATTGGATTTATGGCATTTGGAAGCACTGCATTTTAATTTCAACTTTTTAAAAAAACTTGATTGAAAAAAAGATTAATACGTGATTGCAAATGAAAAAGCATTCAAGATTAGTTTAAATCTCTTCGTTTAGAAGATGTTTTAGTTGGGCATTTTGACAATTTGGAATTTGCTGGTTTATATGCATTTTTCTTTTCCAGAAAAGATTTCTCAGAATTTCCCCTCATTCTGTGAAGTTTTAGTTTTGACAGATCACCATTTTCTGATGAAAGAATGAGTTTTTCAGAACATTCTCAGCCAGCTCTTCTGGGGGCTATACCTACTGAATAATAACAACCTGACAAGCATACTTTCTTAATCCGCATGTGCTTCTTACATGTTTTCTGCTTCTCATATTTAACATATTAACATTCAAGCAAAGCCTAAAAATGGGTGCATGTTATACTAGAATAAAATTTTAGGTTCTGTGGGTTTTTCTAACTTTTTGGTATTACCAAATAACAGTGTGACTGGAAGATGAACCACTTTGTGGGTTTTGGGTGTTTGTTTTTTGGTGGTTTTTTTTCTTTTTTAAAGTAAACCCAGGTAGTTTTGTACACCTTTTTTTTTTTTTGTGGTGAGAAAAATGATAGATCTGGTGTAGTAGGAGCAAACTTCTTTGTTGGTATGTTGTGTTGTTTGTCATGGAAGACCTTTATGCTATACTGAGTGATTTGCAAGTAATTATCATGTGGAGAAAACATTTGTATGCATGGCAGGTCTTGTAGCATGCATTCTCATGTTTCTTTCAGAAAAGCTGATGTCCACAGAATTGAAATACTGGTGGTGTAGCCTGAAAATTTCCTGCTTGTTTTTGAAGTCAGCTTTTGTTGTAGTTAAATTACACTGTGTTTTGTTTGTTTGTTTTTTAAACTCCCCATCCAGAAATAAGTATAAAACATTCTTTTTAAGTAACGCAAAAAAGTCTTTACAAAGACACCACCTTACTAGGTGGTGTCATCAGGTGGGTCTACAGGTCTTACAGGTGAGGATAGCAGAAATACAGCCAGATGTAGTAACCTGTAGGTCTGTGGTAGGCTGGTGCAACCAAGGCTTGGCCTTAGCCATGTTCTCCCATTTGCAGGTAGAAATGTATGGGAAAGCTGATTTTCTCAAGCCCTTGCTTTCTGGGTAATCTCCTGGATGTGGGCTCCAGAGCCAGGCAGCAGTTACTCTTCCAGTAAGTGCTGTTCCTACAGCTGTTGGCGCTTTCTGCTCATGCGGGGCTGTTCTGCTGTGCAAGGTGGTCTCTGACAGCGGCCCCTAGCTCCTTAGCCTTGGGGCTACCCCTCTATGCTAATGGCATGGGACGCAGCAGTGCAGATACAGATGCTACAGTTTTCACTTCAGTGGAAATGTGGTAATTTTTTGTAAAATAGTGAGTAGACATAGTAATAGAAGTAAGAAACCTTTCTTCTTTTCAATCATGTATTGATTCTCTTCATCACAGTGTGCATTAACCCTTGCCCTGAAAATTTGTGCAGTTTTGTTCCACAAGGTCCTGTGCACCCTCTGAGTCATGGTCTGTGGATCGACAGTTCACTGGCTTGGAACAACTGTAGAATAGCTGCTACATCTTTGGTTGATGACTTTTAGGGGCTTAAATCCTAGCCTATGTCATTTTGCCCTGTCTTCACACAGTGGAGGCAGGTCTTGAGCACTTGTGCTGCAGACAGCAAGGGGGCAAGTGTCATTAATGTAACCTTTATGCCTGAAGGGAAGTGTAGGCAGAAAAGGTCTGGTAATTTGAAGTGACTGAACTGGGAAATGGTGGCCTGCACCAGGCTAAAAGGTAGTGGTTCTCTTGGTTTTGCTTTTCCTTTTTTAACTTCTTAAGTATTTTTTTCACTGCCCCCCCCCTTCAGAGTTCACCTTTGTTATTTTTGAAAAGCTATATATTTTTCAACACCTTGAAATACAATGGTACAGAAACTTCAAACAGCCTGAAATCTGCAAGTCCCATGTTCCGTAGGAGAAAGGGTAATGCAGTAACCAGTTATTCAGGCCTAGATATTATTTTCAGCTGAATGCTATTATATGTGACGTGATTTCAGCATCTTCTGCTAAGCAAAGTGACTCTTCTGAGGCTTCTTTTGGCTTTTGTTCCTTACTGCAGTGAAGCCTTTTTAGTCCAATAATTCACTGTTTCTGTTACTTTCTTCCTCTGATAGTTCTTCATTGGCTATGTTATTTGAGGACTTCAGCAGATACTTTCTGAAATAGCTCCATGATTGCATCTGTCTAGGCTGTTACTATATTTCACTACAGCTCTTTATTTTCAGTATATTAAATATATTTTTATATAAATATTTAAAATGCATATAAAAGGGCATTATAAATGCATGCCGGTTGGTAAGGTTTCTTTCTCCTGTAGTAGGCAAACCTTAAACAGCAGTGTACTGTGTAAAGTAATACCTTGTTAGATTTTATGCAACCTATAGATTTGATTAAAATGTGGTGGAAAAGTGCCTTTGGTATATATGAGGGAGCAAGGACAAACCTTTCCTGAATCATTGCGTGGATCTCATGTGAGTCTTGCTGAGAGAAGCTGTAAAAGCTCCCTAAAGTGTATTAAATGAATCATGCTGGAGATCACGCAAAAGTGTTTTATTATATTCCAGAAATATTGTATCTTTTTTTTTGTGTATGATTTTAAAATGGCAAGAAGAAAATGAAGTCTTGAAATTAATTTGACAGTTAAAATGTAACTTTGCTGTGAGCTTCCCTAGGACCAGCGGCACAATTAATTCTTCTTACACGCTGACAGAGCTGTTTGACAGCTGCACTGTCTGGTGGGGTGTGGGATAAACTGAGTTTGATCAATATTTATTTTATAATTAACCCTTAGGATGCTGGCCTACATCTAGGAAGAAGGGATTTAGAGGCTGTTGGTTCCTGCAGGGTTGGAAGCAAGGGGTGGGCTGGGAAAGGTTTTTTGATGACTGGAAAGCAGAGGAAGATCCCACTCTCATGGGGACTGGCTATTCTGTTGTGGTGGGATATCCTGAAGCTTGAATACAGTTTTTGGATTAAGGGCATTGCTCATTGCACTATGTGCCCACCTAATGGGAGCCAGAAGATGGTAGTTGAGCAGAGTACTGAGTACACTGGATTCCTGTGGAGTGGGCTGAGCTGAAACTACAGCTTCTTCTGTGCTGCTAGGGTTCCTCTCTTCTGCCTTGTAACTGTTCTTGGGAAACAGGGAGGAAGTTAATCATTAGCAAAGTCTCATTTTTTCTTGACTTGAAAGTCAGTGGCTTGGCGGGTTGCAGAATTAGGGACCTATATGTAACAACGTTATACACATCGTTTTCCCGTATGAAACAACACTAACACTAGGCCAAGGAAGGGTATAAGTTATATTGGAGTTGGGGTCTCCAGCCTGCCGCAATTTCCACAGCTTTGTGCAAATGACAGGCCATGCCCTGTGATTGCACTTGACTTTGGCATGTTGGTATTGAAGAACTGCTTGTTCTGTTTGAATCTTTAGGTTTTAATGATAGAGACGGGTAATGTGTGTTGGGTACTTGTTGAATGTTTCCCTTGGTGCTTTTTAGCTTTAGTCGGAGCAGTAGCATGTGAGATGTGTTCTCCCCTGCTGCCATTACTACCTTTCTTCAGAACTGTCATTGAATTCAACAGGAGTTTTAACATAGAGTTCAGGGAAAGCAATGTTAAGCCAGTCGAAGCTTTGCAAACCTATTCTTTAGGAAATAACTTTTTACACTGATGTAATGATATCTTATTCATTAGAGCAATAGGGTGCAGGGGAGAAAAGAATAACACATGTATTTCCCCAGGTTTTCTCTACACAATGGCTGGGTAGAAGCTGACTTATGTTAACTAGCTCTAATTGCCCTCTCTTTCTCACAATCATGCTCATTTTTGTTAGGGGAATGGTAGAAGATGCCTTACCTTACTCAGGGAGAACATCCCTGAGGAAAGCATTACTGAATCAGTCTGAAGACTTGTTGACCCAGTGTCCTGTCTCCAGCTGTAGTTAGCAGCAGATGGGCTGAGAGGAAAAGTAGTATGAGAATAATCGTATGAGAATCTGATTGTTCTCCTGGCATACATTCTCTGTTTCTGATATGAAGACTTTCTAATCTGGAGATAACACCTGGACTGTCACATTACAGCCACTGATGTACCTCATGCTACGTGAATGTATTTCTTTTTGAGTGTCTCTGGCTTCTACATCATCCTGTGGCAGTGAGTTCCTAACGTCATTATATGTTATGTACAAAAATACATCACTGTGCTGCTTTGAACCTTGCCACTGTGCGTAGTTTATTGGCTTCTCTCACTTATGGTATTATGAGAAGTACTGAACAGTTATTTCCTATTTACCTTCTTCATATCATTACCAATGTTAAGCATTCCAGACATTTCTCTCTGTTGTGTTTTTTCCAAACTGAAGTTGTTTTGGTACATTTGTATCATGCTTGTAAGGAGGATATTTGGCTTTTGCTTGGGTGGAAGCTTTCCCACCCAAGGGTTATGCTGTAGTAACAAGCCACCAAGTGAAGACTAAATTGGGATGCTTCTGTGATGGGTCAGTTGTCACTGAAGGTGACATGTGACTTGCTGTTGTACCTTCCTCTCTGCCTGTAGCTTTTTTTTCAGCGTTTTTTGCATCTGCTCTTCTGGCTGAACTGCCTCGCCTCCTCCTACCTGTCAGGTCAGTATCCGATCTTTTAGTGACCTTGCTTGAAAGCTAGAGGATTTATTAGGAACTTCCTTGGTGTGGGAACAGTTGTGAGGGATAATGTTAATAACAGGGCTTTGCGCTTTTTGACATATGCATGCAGGCTGCTTACCTGCATGCCTTGCATCACAATGCTGCCTGTGTGCATTCATTCTGACCAAGGGCTGTCATGGAAGCAAGGGGAGAGGTAGAGCAGTGACTTTTCTTCCCCAAATATTTCTACCTGTCTCAGCTGCCTAGTGAAAATATTTAAGCTAAGGATCCTCCTTTTGCACAGACATTCCTTATGACCACGGATGAGATGTCTGGGCTCGTTTCCATGTGTCAAGAAGCCCACTGAGGTAGCTGATGAGTGGGAACAAGGTGCTTGCATGCCGCTGTGGCAACAGCGAAGCTACCAGAGATGCTGACAGCACTGCCAAACTGAGCCTCATTGGGAAGATGCAGGATGTGGATACACATTGGCTGTTGGCTGAAGTGCCCATGTCAGTCCTTGCGCAAAGGGTCATGCCAGTTCTTCTGACCAGTCTTTGTGGACCCGGCCCATAATCCCTTCAGACCTTGGTGTATAAAGTGAGGACAGGAGTACTGCTTTGTCTTTCGTTGCATGGTAGGCAGAAAAATATGAAATGCACTTGCAAAAATGTGAAATACTGTGGGAACTGAGCCTATATAAAGTGTGTGAAATAGCCTTGACTGGGGACTGCGTTTGTCTTCAGACTGTAGTTAAGGTCCTTATGTTGCTCTATCAACATATATGCTGGGAATAAGTCAAGATAACAAGGTCAATATCCAGAGAAATTGAAAACACCAAACAACTACCAGGTGCTGGTGCATTTTTTGAGGAGCTAAAATAAGGTGTAATCTGGAAAACTGGAGCAATCGTGTATTTACAAGTACCTATTTTCTAATCTCTTTTAGACCTTGCTTCTCTCATCCTGCTAGTGTGTTGGTGATAAACAACGGCAGGATCATTGAACAGCCCCGTGTACTGCTGTGAATGGAGCTGCTGTAATTTGCCACTGTATTTTCTGAGGGGTTGTGTTTTTTCAATTTTATTTTTTCCCTTTCCTTCCTTTGCCTGCTTCCCTCTATCTTGCTTACCAATTACTATTGGTTTGAGAGCCACGTGGGCATCTCTGAGAAAGTGTTGAAAGCCAGTACTGGTCACTTGAAGGGACTCTCTGCAACTCTGAGGGGGGGGGAAAGGCTCTTAAGACCTTTTCTGTCTAGTGGTCATGACCACTTGTTTCATGAGGTCCTAGAGGCAGCCCATGTTTATAGCCACCAGAAAAAGAACAGCAGCCCAGAGCCATAAACCACTTAGCACATGCATTGGAAAGATGTGTTGCAGACTCTTTTGACGGGATTGCAGGACTGATTTGTATAGCAGGCCCTGTAAGTACATAGGAGCACGTGCACTGAGACAACATGATCACACCTTTGCTGACATGTAGGAGAAGCTGTAAGACGAGGACAGGCTAGATGGTGCTTCTAGCTAGGGCTTACCTGGCTGCCAGCTGTTTTGAGCTTGCCCAGCCTGATGTGACCCTACAAAATGTAGCAGTCCCTATTACTGTGGAGCTATGCTGTGATAGTGTCATCATGCTGTCCAACCACCCCCACGCAGGGTCCAGACCTGGGTTTTCCCTGATTTCAGCAGCTGTCTTGTGGCAAAGGCAGGTCTCATAGAAAAGCAGTGCAGGTGGGATGTTCTGGGTGGTGAGCTGTCTGCTTGAATGGGGAGAGGCAACATGCAGAGCTGCTGTTTCTGTGTATTTCAGTTGCTACCGCCAAGTCATCTACTTACTCCTCTTGCACATGTATATGTACGAACTCTGACTCCTTGAGCATTGTGTGTTGCTGGTGGGCTGTTTGTGGGAGCTCCCAGCACTGTGAAGAGCCCATGTAGCATGATGGGGAATGTGTCCACAGAGCAGGAGTGTTTGAGGGTCTGGTCTCTTCATCAGAAGCTTTCTATGTAAAGATTTGTGGAAAATGGATTTATTAATGCAAAAGATATATTCAGGTTTTCTTCCATACCTTTCTCAGTGCTTTGTATTTCTTGTATCCCTTTTTCTCTCTGTTTCTGAAAAAATCTCCATAGCAACATCCCTGGTACAGGGAGGAAAAGCCAGGATAAGAGAAGCAAGAGAAAGACAGTCTGTAAACATGGCCAGGGTGTATGCTGTAGCTGTAGCTCTACCTTTGCTAATTATGTTCCTGAAGTAACTGTTGAGTTTGGATTATTATCTAGAATAAGAAGGATAAAGTACAGTGGTGCCAACGAGACTCAAGGGGCAAGAATTACAGCAGTGCTGGTTTGGAGGCACCTCTGGGGATTTGTAGTTCAAATTCCCATTCAAAGCAGGACTGTTGGCAACCGTATATCAACAAAAGATTGTGATTAAAAGGAGAAGGAAAAGAAAACCACCCTCACTATCAAACTAAATTAGAACTCTATGCAAGATCTCAAACACACAAAAAACCTTTCATTTTGAACAAAATTCCCTTGCCAGGAGCGGGGTGATAGAGAAAGGCAGACATGAGTGCCTGCACAGACCTACCTGGACGATAAAGATAACAGAACCACCATAAAATTTGCTTCCCAGCTTAGGGGAGAGCAGTGACCACAGGATGTGACTGAGAAGCAGTTGCTGGGAACACTGCCCAGGGCTGCCTGGAGTTGGTGAGTGTCCTTGCTCCAGGTGGAGCAATACTGCCCAGAAACAAGATACAGGAGAAGGTGGAGTGAACTGAGTTAGATAGCTGGCAACTCTGGCTCCATCACATAAATTCTGGAGATGTTAAAAGACTCCATAGCAATGAATCCACATGATGCACGCAGGAGGGAGGGTGGAGAGAAAGCTCATTGAAAGACCCATTGAAGGGCTGAAAACCTAATGCAGAAGCACATGTGGGCTGCAGGGACGCAGAGTGCAGGAGGTATGGACCTAACTTGTCTCTGTATGTGCAGTGCTAGAGGAGGTTGCCAAACATTTGACTGCCATATTTGCAGCTATGCTGTGAGTCAACAGCCCATTCAGTTTGCTCTGGATTGCCAAGCCAGCTGCTGTGTAATCCCAGCTGCGCTGATAAGTAGAAAATACAAGCCTAGGGAAATATGATCAAACCTTGGTGAGACACAGCGCAATCATTCTGTGGCTAGCAGGCAAATACAAGCTTGTTGTGATAACAAGCCTATGCAAGAAGATAGGTTTTTGCCTGGAGGTTTGTGCAGCTGACGTACAGCAATACCACTTGTGGCATGGCATGGGTGTAATTGTAGGACAACACTGGAGGATACCCTGGAACGGGGTGGCAGAGCAGATACCTGGGCCTGTCCAGTGTTTGTAATATGAGGATGCAACTGAAAATTAATGTCTGCGGGGCAAGGTGAGAATAATTAAAAAAAAAAAGTCTTTTCTCTCAGCCTTGTCTCTTACTCCCTCCATCCATGCAGCACCTGTGTGGCTTTTGAAGCATAAAGTACTGCTAATGTTGTTGGAGAAATTGCGTCCATTGAAACTGTCCTATTCTTGATGGGTGGCTGACAGCATCAAGGAAGCCCTTTAGCAAACTGAGGAGTTGGTTCAGTCCAAGACCTTTAAGGAGGATGCAGAAAAATAGCTGTTATTGTTGCCATGGGGAAAAGATATGCTGCTACTTAACATGTGACAAAAACGGCTGTTGCTCTGGGTTATGGCAAACTGACCTGGATGAGTTCCTCAGCATCCTGACCTCAGGAAGTTATTACCGTATTTCTGAATGTGCTCACCTATACTGGAAGGGCTTTCAGGCATATGGAGATGGTTGTTGATGGCATTTGTGTGGCAGGAACACAAAGATGCCACAGAAAATGATCACCGGGAAGTGCAGTGCCAAGGTCTGTGCGTTCCTAAAGGGAGGATGATGCACAGTATGAACAGGCTCACCCATCAGAGCCAAGCTGTCCATCACTGCTAGCCTCTAGCCTCCTCACCTCCTACCTGCTGTATCTCTGTTGTGGTTCCCTTGCTGAAATTATTGAGGGGGGAGAAGGAAACAAAACCCAGAAGTTCCCTAAACCACTGTGGGAGTTCCAACTAAGCTTTCTGGCTGGGCTGAAAGGAAAGGTTTCCTGTAGATTTTATTTATTTTGTATAGATGTTCTAAATTGCATTTAAATAAATATAAAAATATCTTTGTAAGGTATTGGTTTTGTTTGGAAAATGTCTCAGTGGAGTAGTGTTGGGTGTGTGTTTAAAACTGAGAGGGGGAGATACTGTTTGAATATTACTTTCCAGTTCTGATGTGCCTTACAGATCGCTTTGTTCAATGTGAATCTGGGCAAATATCACATTTCGTTGATGCAACTGCCACAGACTTCTGCCTATAGCTTTGAAGTTAAGTGATGTTGTGGCACATCTTTAATTCTTCTAATCAATAGAGTTTAATTTTGGAAACATGGTATTTTGTTGGTGTAGTGGGTTTGCATGGCAAGGTTTTGGTAGCAGGGGGGCTACAGGCATAGCTTCTGTGAGAAGATAGCAGAAGCTTCCCACATGTCCAATGGAGCCAATGCCAGCCTGCTCCAAAATGGATTCACTGCTCACCAAGCTAATCAGTGATGGTAGTAACGCCCCTGTGATCGCATATTAAGAAGGGGAGGGGGGGAAAAGAATTGCACCAGCTGAAAAGAGGAGCAAGACTATATGAGAGCTTAGTATTAACAGTGGAGCAGATATCCAACCTGCGTCCCGCAGAAGACCCCACACCAGAGCAGGTGGATGTCTGAAGGGGGCTGTGACCCATAGGAAGCCCATGCTGAAGCAAGGTTGCTGGCAGCACTTGTGGATCCGTGGAGGACCCACACTGGAGTAGTCTGTTCCTGAAGGATTGCACCCCGTGGAAAGGACCCACACTGGAGCAGTTAATGAAGAA
>JAVJGJ010000001.1:64488767-64503813 GCA_035590215.1 Microhierax caerulescens
GGTGTTTCCTTTCATCTCAGTCCTCAAAGCACGCATAGACTAAATGATTTTTATGGTATAATCTAACAAGGTAAATTCCTGCTGTTACGGGAGGGAAATTCAGAGTCAAAGGTCCTGTGACTTCCAAGCCATCATGTGTTTGTCACGCATGTCACTGCATCAGGCTATCCTTGCAGTCCTGGCCTGGCAAAGCTGAGAGCGTAACAGAGGCTGGCGGTGCTCCACTGGCATCTGTCTATCTTGGCATTTATTTTCCTGAAGCTCCTAAACATCTCATTTTGCTTTCCCCTGCTGTGAATGCCACCCCTATGTGGTGGTCTCACAGTGATCCTGAACTCCATCTCTTGTTGTCGTATTTTCCACTTTCTTGTAGTTCTGGTCTGTGTTTTTTTAAGGTGTCATCTTGGTGATTGTTGGCCTCCCCTGGCATTGCCAGGAAAGAAAACACTTAAGGCCATTGTTCTGAGCCCCTTCAAACTGGTGCAGCTCTGGTGGTGGATATTAAGCGTGTATCCTTATCCATGACCAAACGGACATCCATCAGTCCAGCATGGGTCTACAGCATATACGTACGTGCAGAGTTTGACTTCACCTTGCAACTGCTGTGCAGACATCAGGAATGGGGGAGAACGAGCATCAGTGAGAGTGCCATATGCCTGATAGAGATGGGAAGGATGGTGGCACCCTTGCATCATTTGTCAAAGGGGCTATGGCTGCAACCCCATACTGTTTCCCAGTGTTTGGTGCCCATGGAACAGCATTCCTGTTTTTTCCAGCTTTGGCTGCTGGAGATGATGACTGTCATTTTTTTGGCCATCCCCGCTCCCGAGATGGCCATTGCCAGCAGGTTCATGCAAAGACAGCTGTCCTGACAACAGGGTGCTGGGGGTAGCTGCTTCTGAGTCTTTGCCAGCATCATGGTAGGTTGAAGTGCATCCAGAAGGCAACTGGCACCTTAGCCAGAGCAGAGACCATGGCCTTTCCTCTTGGGAGCTGACTTGTGTGAAGGAGGAACAGCTGTGTTGTGCACCAGCTTTAATCTGGTGACTTTCCAAAGTACAGCTTATTTCGGGGAGTTTAACCTTGTAATGGTTGAGGCCAGGCCCATCTCTCAGAGGAAGAGAACAGACTTTTGACAAGCTGAGGAAGACAGAGGAGCCTTTCTTACAGGCTTTTTTCCCCTCCTGCTGCTTCATGAGTCATAGAGTCAGATCTGTGGCGAGGCCGTCCCTAGGAAGTGCTTGGCCAGATAACAAACCACCACCTGAAAATGATGCTGAAAGGTAACAAACTTCCTCAGTTCCTTAAAGCAGATCTGCCCATGACAAGGCATTCTGCGCTGTCAACCAGACTACTGACAGCAGCCAGTAGGCATCCAGGCAGGTGGTAGCATCTGTGCTCGCTTCTGGTGCTTGCAGGTTTTTGCATTTTATTTTGGACTATGGTTAAAGTGATGGAATCCAGATTTGACACCATTTCGCAGCCCTGCCACAGCTTCTTGGGTGAAGCAGGTAAAGTTTTCCTGCCATTGTTCCCAAATGGGAATCTTAATCAGTCTTTCATTAACCCTGACTATTTTGTCTGATTAGCTTGCAAGCTACTGGGGGAGCAGTTTTTTTCTCCCATTAGCAGTGGACGGCTGTCTGTCTCTGCTCTGGCCCTGGGATATTGCTATAGGACCTGTATCATCAAAAATAACATGGTATCTCCTTGTCCGTATCTTTGCTGTTGCAGTCACACCCATGGTGGAAATACTGTCATTGACTTGTTGGTCCATAATTTTAACTAAGTTTTGAATTCCAGCATGCATAACAGGAGTGTTCAGAGAAGCAGTTTTGCAACATCTATGAGACTTTTGTTTATTATAGGATTAAGAAGACCAAACAAGATGCATCCATGAAAAAGCTAATGAAGTGATTGTTTCATCCCTTTCGTTAGAAAAATGAGCACTGTTCTTTTGGGCTGGTATTTTTTCTCTGTATTTGGCTGCGATACAGTCAGAGATGACCAGAAATGTAAGCAATGAAATAAGTTTTTTGACAAGAGCTTAAAATTGCAATTCCAGTCCAAAGTGACATGTGACTTTGGATGGGAATTGCAGATATTTTTGAAAATACCTCTTTAGGCGTTGGGTATTGGTTTTGTTTGGTTTCATTGTAAAACTTACATATGGCTGTCTTTATATGCTTCACTTCCCTGCCCCCCCCCAAAAAAAAAAAAAAAAAAAAGAGTGTGTGTGTGTATTTAAATGTGCCTTTGCTGTTTATACTGTGGATGCTTTCTCCTGGCTCCACTCACACTTCAGCAAGGAATGAGACATATTTAGCAAATGTAGGTTTACTGTGGAACATCCAGATCTTTGAAGAGCTCTGACGTACTAGATTTCTCATCTCAGTATTTCATTGAGCATATTTCTCCTGTCCTTGTGTTCATGCATGGCTGTGCATATGTCAAGCACAGTTTCATTTCACTTAATTCACTACAGATTGTGCCTTGAGCACCTGGTCCAGTTTTCCTCTTTGTTGCATAACTTGGAGCGAACTGTAAAATCCCTAGGCTTTTTTTCCCTTTTGCCATTCTGAAAACTGGAGTAATAATATTTTTAGAGAGTTTTTGAACTAAGAATTGCTGGAAGTTAACGGGCATTGAATTAAATACCTGGCCAGCTGTGTCAGGTCACTGATCCTTGCTCTGCCAGGGTTGCAGGGTGTTGCATTTGTGTTGGCTTCCTTAGCCGTATGATGGAGATACCACTTCCTCAGATGTGGTTTGGAGGGGGTAGCTTTATAATACCTAGTCTTTGCATTGAATGGAGAGTCCAGAAGCCATTAGTCACACATTTATTTTGCAGACTCAGAGAGGTCCACTAAAAGATCTGGGAGCCAGCAAACCAGCCTGCTTCCAGCTTATGTTTCTTGCCTGTTGAGCATGACAAGAGCAATGCCGTAGCCCTGCCCAGAAGGTTCACCATGGCTTAAAACCAGAGATGTCTGCTGAGGTTATGAACTACTCAGCAGTGCGAGTTCCTGTGAATCAATCAGATCTGTCTTTCCCTGTAGATTTTGCACGTGTTGTAAGGAATGCTGTCTTTGCTGTACAGCTGTGGGAGCGAGAGCCGCAGAAACACTGTCTGGAAGACATGGACATGTGGTCATGTAAGGAGAGGATAAGAAAGCATGGGGTCTTCTGGATGTACCTTCAGGCAAGAGGGACTTGGGGATTTTTGCAGGGATGAGGATGGCTTTTCTTTGTTCTGATGCACCCTGAAATGCCGTGTGGCATTGTTGTGCCCATTTTGTATTCGTTTTCAACGGCATGTTTCAAGGACACGTGTTCCGCTGATTGAAATCATGCATCATGAAAAATCTTGGATGCCACAGCCCAGCAGTAGGCTCCTTTGCTGGGAGCCTGGCCTGGGTTCATCAAAACCTCAGCGCACACCAAAGAGCAGGATGTCCCTGCTGCTGCTCTTTCTTCTCCTCGACTCCCATGTCAGCTGTGTCTCCCAGCTGCCTGTGACCGTGCAGCACTGGAGCCATCCCATCCATCTACCTTTTTTCCTTCCTCCCATTTGAGTGTGACACCAGAACAGGCAACACCAGCTGCCGAGAGCCCCCAGCACCCCCTCCTTTACCTCTCAGAGAAGGGCAGTCTCTCAGCCAACGTAATATGTACGCTGTCATCCTTTCTCCATGTCTCAGGTCACACACTCAAGCTACTATTATTAAGAACATTGGTGTTAAATGAAGGTATGGGCTATCATCTTTCTGAAACTGCTGAATACCTGCTCTCCTTAAATTAGAGGCCTTTTTGAAAAATAGGTTGGTCTTCTGCTAATTTAGGCTAAAGATCAGGCCTTCCACCTCAGTCAACCCAGGTAGAGCTGTCGTGGGGACTTTCTTGTTTGTGCATTAGCTCAATGAGAACATAGTAATGCACTGGAAATTGTTTTAATTTGTATAAAGTATGTGTTTGTGAAATATCATACCACACAAGCTCCTTCTAGCAGTAGAGTGAGCTACCCACAACCCTCACTTGAGGTACTGATCTTGCCTTCAGGTTGTGATGAAGATGCACAGCATCCTAGGCTTTCATAAACCTGTTGAGGCTATACAGTTGACTAAAACTTTGTTGGGTTGTACCTAAGTATGATTTTTAAGTATGAATTTTATAATGTGCTGTCACTGCCAAGAACGCATGTTATTCTCATGTTGGTGTTTTGCTGGTCATCAGAAACTGCTGCGTGCCTCTAAGAGGTGAACATGGAAAAAGCAGGCTGGGTTAGCAATGAGCTGTGGTGTGTACTAGTTGAGATGTGTGTTGTTGGGTGTTCTCTAGGTTGTGTTTCCATACCAGTCTTACTGGTAGATGCTTCTTAAACTGTTTCACTTCAAATTCTGTCCTGGTGCAGCCTCTTCTTACCAGCCTTAGGTCACCTAGTTGTGCTTATTTTGTTACAACTCTTCTCTACCTTCTCAACCTTTCCTTCCAACGCAAGGTTATTTAGTAGTTCAGTGGGGAGCTGGATCTTCAAAAGCCTCTCCCAGGAGATGCTGTAAGCTATGCTCATGCTGTACGTGGGCTCAGGCCATGACATGCTTCCATTTGATCTGTTAGATGAGGCCTCCTGGGTGCAGAAGAGAATAGCATACAGTGAAAGAAAAGGGCCAAGTCTTCTGTGCCACCATATCAGCATGACATCATTGATGTCCCTCTGGGAACCTCTGGCAACATGATCATTTGATTCTTGTGAGTTTGCCTTATCTAAATTGTCCAAAAGAGATTTCAAGAGAGCATTTATGTGAAGTGGGCATAGTCTTGGCATCTGGCTCTGTCCCCTAGATTTCTCAGCATCCCACTTAGCTCTATTTCCTATTTTCAGATTAGTAAAAGCTGGGCTGAAAACTAAACCTCACCCTTAATTCTTTTTCCATTTTGAAGTTAGCAAGAGAAGTAAGTGTTGTTTTACATAAAAACTAAGCCTTAGCAAAGTAGACGGATTTATTGAATTACCTCATAGCAAAATGAGTGTGTTTCATGGTCACTTTTGTTTTGTTTTGTTTTACTTAGCAAGATATTTTATTTTTATTTAATCTATTGGTGCTATGGGGAAAATGCTGCATTGGCTATGAAATAGACAGAGGGCACCACACTCTGACTGCTTCAATAACGTGCACCAGTATATGTTGTGCAAGAGCTCAAGGATTCTAGTTTTAGCGTACATAATATATTAGAAGTTACGCTGTTCCAAAAGCACATGCACACAAAAGACTTCTTTGAACGTTTATAATTTCTTATGCTTTAAATTAGAAATAAAATAGTCTCTTTTTCATTAATGGTGAAAATGATAGGTCTTAGCGGTGCCTAATATTCGTTCATTGCAAATAGTACCAAGTTCTATGTATTCCCTGCATATATTTTATTGCTGTAATTTGTGGTTCTCCCAAGCAGAATAATATTTTTACTTGACTGGTTATACCAGTACAAGTTAAAGGTCTCAGATGTATTCCTTTAAAATGACAGTTCATTCTAGCTAGGTCCCTTTGTATCAGTACTTAGTCATTGAAAAAAAGTATAAAATATAACGTTGTCCTTCTTAGTACCAGATTCAAATAGTGGGGAGCCAAATCCCAAACCCCATACAGTGCTCTGTATTCACACTTGGGCTCAGAGCATGTATTAGTTGCAAGCTACTGTCCCTTAATGCATTTACCTGCATGCTTGGTTGAGTAGATGCACCCCAGCACCAGCCCATGAAGGGTTTGCTGGCACAGCAGCCTCAGCTGGTGGCAGGCTGGCTTGCTGCAGCCTTGCCAAGAGCACCACAGGGACTCTCAGCTTCATTTCTGCTCCTCACTCAGCTCTGCGAATCCGAAGGGTTTTCTGCACTGTTTGGTAGGTAATGATTAATGAGTGCTTGGCATGGCAGGGAGACAAGCGAAACAGAGGTGAGGAAGATGCTTACGCACAGCAGAGAGAGATTTGCTCAGCTGGGGTATGAGGGCACCCTAACGTTCACCAGAACCAGCACATTTAATGTTACCTTCTGGTCTGTGCATCTCGAGGAGGCAGCTATGACTGTCTCTGCACTGCATAGGCGTGCACACAGTCTCTTCCATCTCCCCAGCACATCTGGAGCATGAACTGGGGAAAAGGCATGAGAGTCTTTCACAATTCAGCAGGGCATGATCTCCTCTGAAACATCTGCCTCTCAGCTGAGATTTTGTTGACTCTTGAGTACCGAGAGTTGGAGCAAAGGAAAAGATGAAATTAAGACTCCCAAGCAATTTTCTGCAATACTTGCTTTAACGGGTAGTAGATGGGGTGTGCGTGTCAGACTACTGCAGAATCTTTCTTTAGGGCATTTGGGAATGTGCCTCAAAGTGTAAGCTATGCCAGTACCTTTCTGTAACACATGAGCGTATGTGCGTGTGACACGCTTGGGTTAATTATTTAAATCTTTAAATGTTGGAAGTCACTCCTCTGCATATGAGTGTGCATATGTGCACACACATACAGCACACTTGCATTAATTACTTAAACCTAAAAATGCTAGAAGTCATGCCTTGATTCTTTTTTCCTTCTTTTTTTTTTTTTTGAATAGCAGATGTTGTGAAAATTTAGACCAGATTGTAAAATCTTGTTCCAAAGGACCAGTTCCTGAAGAAATCTGACGACTCCTTCCCCTGCTGTTCACTTGCTCTCCAGAGTGGTTGCAGTAAAATCCCACCTCTCCAACTACTTTGTAGGTGTTCCCCCAATCCAGAGAGGAAAAAACAAATGTGTTGTTTTGGTGTTCAGCTTTGTGGAAATCCTTTTCTGATTTTGATGGGCATTTTACTACAGCATCCAGTTGGAGACACTTACCCTTAAGTACTTCTGAGAGAGGCAATCGATGCAAAATCCTTCCATACCATTTTCTCAATAGTTAAAAAAGAAGCGGTGTTTTACCTACCAAAGTGTTATTAAAGGAAACTCAGCCATAGCAGCCAGTGTCAGCAATATGCCTTGCAATCAAACAAGAAATATGGTAGATACTCCAAGACATGAGATAACTGCCAAGGCTTATTGCAGAGCAAAGAGCCTTTCAAAAAATGTTTTCTCTGAAGAGTATCAGATTTCACTCACTTCTCACAGCACAGGCATGCCTTGGCAATCATGATTAGCCTCATTTGGGCCTGTGAAATCCATTATTTTATAGCTAGTCTCATAGCTGGCAGGATGACAAACAGTTTATTCCTCTTTGGAGAGAAATCAGACCAAAAGACACAGAGCTTTAATTCTGCATTCCCCCACCTAAGACATTTTTTCCTTCCTGCTTATTGCTTAAGGCAAGACACCTAATGTTTGCCTTGATGGCTCTGTCGGGCTCTTGACATCGCAGATTTATCTCATGCCTGGACGAGGACAAATCTTTAATGAACTTCAGGGGTTTGTTCCTTTTAAAGTCAGGCAAGGAGGGTTTACAATTCATCTGGCAAGGAAGGCATAAAGAGCTATGCAAATAATAATTATTCTTAATTAGCTATATTTGCCTAGTTGCCAAATAATCTTTCCATGTGTTTGACATCTCAGGGGGAAGAAGAAGTGGGGTGGTTTTGCAGATCCATTTACCTGACCTGATTCCACTCCCTTACAAGGGGAGTAAGGCCCAGGCTCAAACTTGCTTACAAGAGCTCTCTGGAGTTAGATTTTACCAGGCAAGGTTATTTCTCAAACAGCTGTTCTGTTGTGGGGGTTTTAACTGTTCTGTTGGTCTGTGTCTCTGTGCCCCCTCTCTGAGCACTCCTGGGCTAACCTGGCAGCGCTGGGAATCGGGTGGAATGAAGGTTCCTTCCCTGGAAAGCTGCGTTTAACAGCCCTGGAGAATCAAACCCTGCTGCCAGCACCTCTTTGTGCTCCTCTGTGTGCACAGAAGCCTTTCCTGATGGAGGGGAGAAGCATCTTAATACTCATTTTGTGTCCAAATCTTTTCCAGAGGGGCACCCTGAAATTAACGTTCTTGGAAAATGCTCAGTTATCCTTTTTTTTTTTTTTTTTTTTTTTTTAGACCTGGAGCTGTAAGTAATGCATGGTAATGCCTCTCTCCCCTATAAAAGGAGATCAAAGCCTGGGTGAGGTTTAATCCACACCTCCATTGGAGGGACCAGATCTCCACATATCTCTCTTGTCCTAACCATCAGGCTGTGTTGCAAAAGGCTGGTGGGTGCTCAGCATCAGGCTTTTCTTCGGCAGCAAGAGCCGGCTACAGAAGCGGTGTGCAGAGGGTCAGTCCTGCAGTGCTTGCCTCCCTTTCTGGAACTGCACTTTCACTTTTCCTGTCGTCCATCCATCCCCTTCCCCCTTACTATGGGAGAATGATGTCCAGGTGGCCGATTCTGCTGTAATTTAATGGCAGCTCACTCATCTGCTGTTGTGCTGCAAACAATAAGAGGCCAACTGCCAAGGGAAGTTTGGCTGAATGACTTGCAGCCATAATTGAATTTCACACAGTACTTGTATGCTCCTTCCCCCCC
This sequence comes from Microhierax caerulescens, assembly GCA_035590215.1. Lineage (NCBI taxonomy): Eukaryota > Metazoa > Chordata > Aves > Falconiformes > Falconidae > Microhierax > Microhierax caerulescens. The sequence continues at coordinate 64,497,284 of JAVJGJ010000001.1, forward strand.
TTTTTGCTAACTCATCTTGCTGCTTCTTTTTAATTGACAAATTCTAAAGGAAAATTCTGGTGTACAACAAGTTGAGGGTTGCAGTGAACTAAGAAGTTACTACTGGTTTTTGTATAAACTACTGACAACGGGGGGATGTGCTACTGGCAGTAGGGTCACAGCAGAACTCTGCAACGGTTCATTTTTCTGCTTGTGATGGTGGTGGGTAGTGGCCAGTGCTCTGACAAACACTTTGACTAGCATAAACAACCTTTTTATTTCAAAAATTCAAGTTGCTTTATCTCAGGAAGAGTGCTCCAAACATAAAATCTCATCTACAGAAGAGATTTATACACTTTAAAATAATTAGATATTCCTTCTGAAGATGAACTTTGAATATAACAATGCTTGCTCCTTTTTTTTTTCCCAGTGTAGTATATTTCAGGACTTATTAGACCTTAAGTGAATTACCGTTACTTGAGCAAAAAATATTTACCTCTTGGAATAATACATTTAGAAATGCAGTGCAATCACATTCAGTATCTGCTGAAGCTGATGAAGTGTCTGCTTCTTCAGAGAAGCCAGTCACTGTGACTGCCACCTGGAATAATAACAAGAAGAGAGAGGCAAAGAAAGAATAGAAATTATTCACAGAATGTTTGGAAATCTGAATGCTTGCAGATCCATTCAGAACCATCTCACTGATGATCTCTGCTCTGCACACCACAGCAGCTCTTGCAGGGCCAGGCATGTAGTAGGAATCTTACAGTTTAACCCTGAAACTCAGAACCCCAATGTTTTGGGGTTTTAGGTTTTTTTTTTCCCTTAACAAAATATTTAAAGGCATAATTTTTGTGTGCTTTATTACCTAAAATTTGGAAATAAGGTCATAATGTTTAAGCTCCTAGAAAATTGGCCTTGAGAGGACAGTGCCGTGGAAAAGCATTTGTTGTATTTTGGGGTTGGCAGAGACTCTGTGTGAGGGCTTGGGCCTCTGTTGCCTGTCATTCCTTATAGAAATGTCTAACAAAAATATGGTTTCCTCCCAAAATAGCCTGGAGTTTGATCTATAATACACAAGGCAATTTTGTAGATAACAGCAACTTTTTTCATCTCTCAGAAACCTCTAGTGGACAAGAAGAGTTAATGTATATTAGTGGTTTCCTGGGTCCTGATGACTCACAGTTAAGACTGACAAGAATTTTAACATTAATAATCCTTAGTATTATTTCAGTGAACATCTATTAAATTTAGTTATTATGTATTAAAAAGCAGACTAAAACCACTGACATTTTAAGGAAGCCCAAATTAATGGTTTGAAAGGTTTCATGAATTTATCAGATGAGTGGAAATCTAAGCAAAAAAAAAAAAAAAAAGTCCACTTATGAAAAATGACAGCTTTGATTTCTGAAAATCTATAGATACCATATTTAAGGATCTAATTTAGGTTGTGGTTCATGAAAGCATTTATGGATTATTGACATTTTCAATCTCTGTACTTCACAGTAAAATTAATTAGGAAGTGATAATTTTGAGAGTGTGTTACATGAAGCTGTTTTAAGGCAAGGTACTTGTTAGAGCACCTTCATTCACTGATGCCTGGGTATTATATGAAAAAAGTAATTTGGAAACGGTGTAAGTGAGATTATTCATCCCTTTTATTAAATAAAGGATTAGCACTTCATTTGCTGTAAAAGGCAAGTGTTTCTCCTATGCAATAAATCAAGATTATTTTTTTTTTCCCAGCTGTATGGGAGGGAGTATAATGTGCACACACAGGTACATACAGTAATTAAGAGGGAAGTACTCTGTTCACTGCAAAAGTTAATAATGTCACAGCCTAAGTGAGTCCCACCATTATAATCGTTTGAACCTAAACAAACTTTAAAACTCTGCTTGCAGAATAGTTTTGTTCTGGTGGAGAACTGCAGTGGAGAGGCTCAAATTTCTGTGTGATTCTTTCATAACAGAAATTGGCAGCTGTGAGAAAATTAATTCATGGCAATATAATTGATAAGAATAATGTCTTCATTCCTTTGACTGGAGTATGAAAGTCTAAGTGCTTTACATTCAAGTGCCAGGTTGCTCTTGGGCTACAAAGCCAGGTAATGTTAATAGGGTCTGTTTCCCATTTAAATCCATGTGTTTGTTTGCCAGTGCCACGAGTGATGATCCCCCAGGTAAAGCAGTGGCGGGGCACCAAGTGCGATCTGGTGTGTTTCTTTATTGTGCCTTGCCAAAGGAAGCTGACATTGTTCTTGCTCTGAAAAGGAAAGGAAATGAGTTCTAGAAAACTTGTCATGTTGAGTGGGGAAAAAAAATTAAAATGATAGTAAAGTGGGATTAGGTGGCAAAAGTGGGAAGGTAGAAATAGTATGTATTGGCAAAGTAGTCTTAGAAAACCTAGTTCTTCTATTCTCTGTGCTTGCTTCTGAGCCAAGACCCAAGAGGGCTTCCCCTGTTGCATGTTAAAGCTTTTCACATTAAAAGCTCGTTTTAGGAGTGCCTCACTGGGGCTAATGGGATGGGAGCCAAATTCTGGCTTGGGGAGCTCGATGTGGTGGATAGGGACAGAGGCTGGCCGCTGTGTCTTCTGTAGCAAGGACAGTTGCAATGAAAGACTGAGACCAGAGACCACTGTATTGCTGCTCGTTTTCCTTTGCTTACAGGCAAATGTCATCTGGCTGCAGCTTGCTGCAGTGGATGTAACTGTTCCCATTATTAGGGCTTTCAGGGTCCAGCAACCACTCACCTGCACTACAGTGGGACCCCAGGCTTTCCTAGGAGCAGGTCAATGAGAGAAATGGTGGCATGTGCTTTGGTTTGCATCTGTGCTGCATGGACTAAGTGCTAGGCTTGGCTATGTGGTCTCTTTTGTCATTTTAATTATGTGCCAGGAGAAGAAAATGAAACAGAGAGGGGTACTTCTGCAGTGTTTTGAATTTTAGGTTGCCAAAAGAGCTCGTGTCATGTAAGTGCTGAGCTAGCTCTCTAACTGTTCTTCTGGCAAACCGTATGTGAGGGTTTGTTTTAAGAGCATTTCCATATTTTTTATATTTTAATGGGGCTTTGAGCAACCTGGTCAAGTAGAAGGTGGCCCTGCCCGTAGCAGGGAGGTTTGAACCTGATGATCTTTAAGGTCCCTTCCAACCCAAACCATCCTATGATTATATGATTCTCGTTCCCTGGGTTCAGATATATGTATTTTACATCTGCTGCTGCAGAGTTCAGCTTTCCTTCAACTGTATTTCCCTATTAGGATCTGTCTGTGTACCACCTGCACTTCCAGATGGAGAGCACTATGGGTTTGAAATGTGTACAGGTGTGGTCCTCTTCAGCCTTGCTGGCTGGGTGCTAGGATGAGGAACCAGAGGGACAAGTGAGAAGCTGATGACCCTCCTTCAGTATCTGTGCCCTGCTCTCATGATCTGTCAACTGCTGCATTTCCTCGGGGACGTTAACCACTTTCTTAAATTTTAGATGTTGAGAAGAGAAACTGCTCAGGACCTCGTGTGCCCTGTTACTATTAGCATGACTGGGAATACATCCTGCACAACAGCAGATTTTCCTACACCCTGGAGGACAGAGTTTCTTTAGCACTGACTGGGGGGTCCTGTCGTCAATGATCTGCCACGCTGGACATGCTGTGAAGCTGATGCCTCCCTCGCCTGTGTATTGCCTAGTTGGCTAGACTGCTGCTTTCTGTTTTGATAACTAAAAGGAAAACCGTTATCGATACGTTCTTTGGTGCCCTGAATTTTGAACACATCTCTTGTTTACTGTAACCTTCTTTTAGTAGAGGAACACAGAGGCTCCAGCACTCAACTATGTCTTCAAAAAAGAAGAGTGCCTTCATTTCCAAGCAAGCTCTACACGGGCACGCTTTGGGGTGCCTTGCTAGGTTTGCAGCTTCATTAATATGTTCCTGTTCAACCTAAAACCCACAGATGGTGTGTGTGTGTGTGTGTTGGGGAGAAATATGTAAACTGGGAGAGCTCTGTGTGTGTGCTACAGGGAAGCCCTCAAGTCAGAGGCTGAGAGAGTTGTGGGTGCTTTGCTTTCGGCCAAGAAGCTTGCAGTCTAGGCATTAGAGAAAGCAAGAAGAGCCTGTAGATCTGAGACCATCCTTGTTTGAGAAGCCCTGCCACACGGCATCTTCAAGACTTCATTTTATCATTAGAGGGAGCTGAATGCTGGAGTCCAGAACAACAGGGCTCAGGGCCAAGCGGTGTCAGCTCAGCAAGATGGTCACCATCTTGCACCGTGAGTCATCTGTCAGGACAGGGTGCAAGGCCAGTGCTCTGCCTTCTGCGGATGTTTCTCCCTAGTTGGTTCCCTAGTGCTATGACTGCTTTTCAGCTTCATCTCCCCATGCATCTGGTCAGGCTGGTTGGTGGAGTCGAGATGCAGCAGTTAGCCAAGACTGGCAAGAATCACCCTCATCGTGGCTGAGATGCTGCATCTTGAGCTACTAAGATTAGCCTCAAAAGCCTGTTTTCTTAGTCTTATTTTGTAATTAACTATGTGTTTAATGCTGATTCCCTGTATATTAAATCAGTTTGACCTGTGAAGGACAGGAACAGAGAGTTGTCACTTATTCTGCTATTAAATATGTCCTGAGGAAAACCAGCTGGCAAAGTACAAGGCACAACTCTTTACTTACTTCTGTAGTTGCCTTTTAACATCCCCCCCTATTCCATTTTTTTCCAGGAGTTTTGTGCTCCTGCTGTGGGTTTGAAGCATTGCCAGGGAGAGAGCTCTCTACAGGTCTCTGCCACTGCGTGCTTGTGTCTTAAATCGTTGAGTACACCTCAATGCAGTGGTAAGAAAATGAGCAGTTAATGTTGCTCGTGTTAATTGCGCCAGAAATTAAGAATGTATTTTCAGAGCCCCAGCCCAGCAGTACTAAGAGCATTCAATTAATGTGTTTGTTTGATTTCCCTGAATGGGTGGCAAGAATCTGCCTGATCACTTGGCTCCAGGCGTAGCACACACAGGCTGTAGCAGATGATGATTGCACATTAAGCTTGGTTTTTCTTCCATCCGAAGAAATCAGAGAAAATCAGGGTATGTGGAAAGTCTTGTCTGTAAGTCCCCTCAGACTTGGCAGGTGGTCCTTTGGGCCTCTGGTGCTGTTGAAGCCATGGCACTGACCTGCAAATGGAGTAGGAAATCGAGGTGAAATACCCTTGCTCTGCTACAATGCATTAATAGCCGGAGCAGAAGATCTCACTGGAAGAGAAATAACTGTGTATGCTTACTTTTTCTGTACATCCCTGTAGGGAAGGTAAGGTGCCTCCTGTGCTATACGCAGTATTTAAATTCTGTGGACGGGCACAAGCATTTGCAGAGATGTTGAATTTTCTGTAATTGGGCAAAATGTTAAAAATTCTTCCAATACTTTATGAAGACTGTTTTGCAGTGATACGTTGTGTAATTGAAGAGATAATCAGACCCTAGGACAAGAGGAAAAAGCCTCAAGTCACGCCAGGGAGGTTTAGATTGCATATGAGGAAAAATTTCTTCACTAAAAGGGTGGTCAAGCATTGGAACAGGCTGCCGAGGGAGGTGGTGGAATCACCATCCCTGGAAGTGTTTAAAAAATGCGTAGATGCAATGCTTAGGGATGTGGTTTGGTGGTGGACTTGGCAGTCCTGAGTTAATAGTTGGGATTGATGATCTTAAAGGTCTTTTCCAACCTAAGTGATTCTATGAATCTAATTAGACCCTTGCTTTTAATATTGCTCAGTGAGTTAAGTCCTCTAAGCTTCCCATGCAAGCTTTTGGAATAGCAGGATGTCCCAATATAAGTTGAGGAATTACTGAAATCCAGAAGTGTCAAGTCTTAAATCAGCAGGAGGAAAATCTATATTGGGGATATATTGAGTGGAGAGCATTATGCAGGAGGTCACCAAAACACATACAGTGTCTGAAATGATACGAGAGCTGGGTTTGTTACTGACCACTAATAACACATATGAGGTATTCAGGGACAAGGGTAATCAATGCTACAGGTCACTCTGCTCAGCTGGTCATTAATATATTATCTCCTGCGGAAGCTTCACTCTTCCTTCTTTACAATATCACACTGTTGTTCAAGAGCATTACAAAAGCTTTTGCTCATTTGGAAATGTAAATTACTACCTTCTGTGCTGCCAGAGGTACAGTGTACCACCAAGGTACACAAGAAGAATCAGTGTGAAGCCATACATTTGGGGCTATGTTGTGTTGCTTTCTGGCTTTTGCCAGGGACATGTATTGTTTTTCTAAACACCTTACTTAACTGTGGCCAGCCACAGCCTCGGATAGGGGGAGCAACTGCTGTGTAAGTTTCTCCAGTTGCTAGGTCTGGTGCCTTTTAATCTTGCTGGCTCTTTCCCTTTAAAAACCAGGTGCTTGCACTGAAATGCATCATCTCTACTTGTGGGTTAGCAGAGCTGTTGCTTGGGCCTGAGGCCTGTGTGCTAAAACTTCCTTAGGGCCCAAGCACAGGGAACTTGCCAAGGACAAGGAATTTGTGGTTGTTAGCGGATGCCTACACCCAAGGACAA
>JAVJGJ010000001.1:64510763-64524328 GCA_035590215.1 Microhierax caerulescens
CAGGCAGCTTTCCAGCCGCTCTGCCCCAGCCTGTAGCGCTGTGTGGGGCTGGTGTGACCCAAGTGCAGGACCCAGCACTTCTCCTGGTTGAACCTCATACAATTGGCCTCAGCCCATCAATCCAGCCTGTCCAGATCCCTCTGCAGAACCTTCCTGCCCTCAGCAGCAGATCAGCACAGCCCCACAACTTGGTATTATCTGCAAACTTGCTGTGGGTGCACATAAAATCATAGAATGTGGCCACAAAGCTGAATTTTACGTATGTTTCTTTTCTCTGAAAATTTCCAACATTTCTTTTTTTGACAGAAATGCATAAGGATCCCATTATTACCTCACTGTTTTGCGGGTTTAGAGGACTTTTGCGAGGACTGCTCTGACAGCAAGTAAAATTCTCATTGACATAGCTCAAATGGGCCAAAACATTTCAATGTGAAGAAAAATAGCTTTGCAAACGGAGTTTACTGCTCTATTACCTGTACAGCCTGTTATTTTTTTAGTAAATCAAACAGAGCACTGATTTTGAATTGAATGGGTGAGCTTGACACCAGGGTGGTTTTTTTTCAGAGAGGAGCTGGGAGACCAGATCTTTGTGTCTTTCTCCCAAGTTCAGTGCAACATATTTTTTCGTTAGCACCGAATTTCATGCTGCATTGCTTTATATAATACTAAATATATGGCTGGCTTAAACTCAACTCCTCCATCAAAGAGCAGATCAGGAGCTGATGCAACAGAAGACTCAGGATGTTTGTATTTGGTTATTTAATTATTGATTTTTTTACAAGGTTGGATTGTGGATATGCATTTCTCCTCTTCCAAAATCCTAGTATTTGTTTGTTTAACGCAAGGCAATGTTCAATGCAGCCATTTTCCCTAGGGCTGCAGTTTGAGTAGCAAAATATGTAAACAATATCTGCTTAATTAGAAAATAAAAGAAAGATTATAAAATTGATGGGTTGAACAAATTGGTAGTTAAAAAACAATTAAGGGTGAAGTTTTAGGAGAAGAGCTCTTAAAATCACAGATCGATCTTAACAAGGAAAGTGATACATTTAGCTACTTAAGTAGCCAGTAACATATTTGAAACTTACTTGAAATCTCTGGTATCATACATTTCAAGGATATCTGAAATAAAAAACAGGTGCTGGGAGCTTCAGTTCACCTAGAATAAAACATTTTCAGTCTTTTCCCAAACCATCCAGGGAAAATGGGAGGCAGCAGGAGTTGCTTAGCTTATAGGAAAGGCAGGGATCACAACCTCTGGCTCTTCACAGTGATTAAACATCTTCTATGAGTTTTAATTAAAGGTATGTTTGTGCATGTAGGTTTGGAACATACCTGAGATCTTCACTGTCACAGAGCTTCTCTCACCCGCTGTTAAAAAAAATAAGCTTTTATTCCTTGGTAAATGACTGTCAAAACCTGGAGTCTCTGTGCTCAGCTTCTGTAGCAGCTGAAGGTACCAAGAAAGACAAAATACTCTGAAGTCTTACGTGAGGCACAAAGCTGAATTTAATTAATCTAAAAGCAATTCTGTGCTCTTGATTGAATTAAAACAAATTGTTCATTTCTCTCAGAAATGGGAAAAGCTGCATTTTAAGGATTTGTAGCACTCTTTTTATTTCCCTTTTGACTGGGATTGTGTTCATTTATCCCAAAAGCAGTTTTGAAAGTAAACACTCCTCAGTGCCTGCACATCCCAGGAAACCTGTCATTGATGTCTGCATTCAAGAAGTGAACTTGACTATGCCAAAATTCTTTGAAGCATATTTTCTTTGAGCTGTATGGCCATAAAATGAGGTTTCTGGAGGATGCTTCTCCATAAATGCTTCTGAGCTTTTGGCTTATTTCTTTGTAGCTGCTCTTGAGTTTGCTAATTTGAAGTGATAGTGAGAGTAGCTCTGCAACTCTTAACAGTATTTTCCATTACATTCTTCAAGAAGTTGAACCTAGAAAATTGTTCAGGTTAGTTTTTTATGTGCCCCACTAGACATGTGCAGAGAGAGAAATGAAAGGCTGTATCAACTGAATGAACAATTTTCTGCAACCTGATCGGTCTTAATATTCACCAGAGTTACCTGTTTTAATCATCACCCACTTGCGATACAGTCTGTGTAAACAAATTCAAGAAAACATCAACAAATCCTCCTCTCCAAAAAGGTAAAGTGCTCCCATCATACTTCCCAGTGCCGTGCTGCATACAAACATGCATCTCCTGGCTTTGCATCTCTCACCTCCCCAGGTGATCATGGCTCCTGGCTGGGCACCATGAAGGGATTCCTGGGCAGCAAAAAGATCAGAAGAAGAAAGTTCTGTCTTTAAATGTCTGAGGTGCCCCATGCCAGTGCCAGCAGCTCTCACATGGGGGCTCGGGATGAGCACCGCCGTGCATTTAGACTGGGGATACGAACTGGAGCCTGTCCTGTAGTTCAGCAGTGGAGAAGTCCAGGGAAGGACTTGAACTGGGGATAAGTATCCCTTCTGTGTGTCTGGGACTTGGAAGTCCTGGCAGCCATTTTCAGTCACATTGGAAATACAGACCTCCCATTTTAAATTATGTCGAGGAAACCCAGGCATTACAACACAGGGTATTTAAAAGATGTATGAGGTTAATAAATACATATGCCCAATACATAAGGAGGACAGTGATATGGCATAGGACTTCTAATACAGCCTCATTGTGCTTAAGTGGCTTCCATAGATTGCATATTAACACTGTGGACTGCCAGTCCGGTAATCGAATGTGATATGAACCTTTCATCCATATCTGTGATATTTAAAAAAACTCAGAGGGTGCATGTCAAACTTCTCCACACGTTGTTAAATATTGTGGGATGCTCTCTTCACATGTGATTGCAACCATTTTATTCAGTAAGAGTGGTTGGGTTGTGGTTTTGTTGGTTTGGTTGTTTGGTTTTTTTTTCCTAAAGCAGTTTTACAATGCAGATAAGGTGAAACCTCTGTCCTTATAATATGCTAATTAAGTGCATTTGTGTCTTGGGTAAAAGATATGGCAGTGTGGTGATGAATAAGAACTTTAAACACATATGACACCTCGTTAAAATGTAATTTTCACATCATAAATCTGAGGCCTTTCCTTTGACAGCTGAGTAATGTGGATAGTGGGCAGAGGATCTTGAATGTTTCAAAGCTGTCACGTGCTAATAGGTAGCTGGAAGCGGCTTCCTGCTCTGCTTGCCTTTAACACCCTACGTCCTTGCCTGGGAAACACATCAAAAGGGCTGTCGAGTCTTAAATCCCACTTGTGCACAGGATATGAATTGCCATCGCTTCGAGATCCCATTGCGATAAGCCACACTTAGTATCTCTGAAGTTGAATTTGGGCTGCATTTTAAAAGGCTAGCTGAGCCATCTTGATGAGCAGCTTCTCCTGGTGGACAAGGGCCATTTTTAGGGAGCTGTTGAGTGCTTAATTGTGGCTTCTCCTGTGTTTTTTATTTTCCAGTTCCTTTCCTCCCATCTAGGAGCATCCCTAGCGCTCTCATTCCTGTTCCTCTTCGTTGCTTACAGTGACAGCTGCTGGTTGCACAGTGTTGCTAGATTTTTTCAGAGAGATCAGCACTTGCTTTCAGCAGCCTCTGCGAAATACGTATCATGACTGGAGCCCTAGATTTTATCTTCTAATATTTGCCTGTATATGCATGTCCCATTTCTTCTACAAGTTTCAGTCTCTTTTTGCTGTTTAAGATAGAAAGACATGTCTAAGTCTGGAGGTGAAGAAAGCAGCATACCTTTTGTAACAAAGCTGGCATCTCAGCCTACATTTGCTGGCCAGCTGGTACCTTAAGCTCAGGACAGGAGGATATTTCACTTAACTGGGGTATGCTGGGATCCAGAATTGCATTTGTCCCCCATTTTGAAGCCTCATTTGTCTCTTTATTTTTATCCTGTTTCAAATTTTCCCTCTTTTTAAGCAGTGTTTGATTAAAAAAATAGACTGAAAAGTATACCACTGGACACTTTTCTGGAATTAGGCATTTCTGTTTTTTTGTTAGGAAAGCTCTTTCCTCTACCTTCTCACAAACAATCCTTAAAAAGTGCAAGATTATTCAGCCTCAAAATACTCCCTTTGTGGAGCATTTCATAAATATTAATACTGTTTGGTTAGCACAGTGGGAGTATCTGCATTACCTCTCCAGTAGAAATAAATATGTGGTTGCTTCTTCCTCCTGAATAAGAGTGTACTTCTCAGTAGGACCATGCACAGGAGATAGCCTTCCCGAAGGGAGGTGGAGGAACCCTCCTTTTCCTTCAGCCACTGCTCCCACTCTAAGGCACCTATTTGAGACAGCCTGAGAAAATGATACAGCAGATACCTACCCCACCCAGAAGCTAAATGGAATACTGCCATATCCTCTTTGAGATCAGTTGTTACCATTGCAAACCAGACAGGAATCTGCTGTAAGACCTGCATGCCTGGGATTCACAGGAATCTGCTGTAAGACCTGCATGCCTTGGATTCACAGGAATCTGCTGTAAGACCTGCATGCCTGGGATTCACAGGAATCTGCTGTAAGACCTGCATGCCATGGATTCACAGGAATCTGCTGTAAGACCTGCATGCCATGGATTCACAGCTAATAACCGTGGGCTGGGGTCCTCCCTTGGGTGCTGGGTCCAGTGGGCAGCCAGGATGGTTGAATTAGGGGAAGGTCAGCAAGAGGTAAAATGATTAAGCTAAACTTCACTTTCAAGCTTCAAAACAAAAGAAGGCCGGAGACTTCGGCACTTCATAATCCTGTCAAACACCAGGAGGGTGAAAGTACCTTGCCAAGAACATGTCTGAAAAGCTGAGATGGCTGTTCCTGGCAGCAAGCATGGGAAGTACCGCCGAAGATAGCAGGGTGATTGCATTGGGAAAAAAGCATTAACTGTGTATGAAGGATGTTGGCTCTTCCTCTTCTGCAGCGAGCTCTTTGACTTGAGGAATTAGCCTGGAGTTATGATTAATTGTCATTTCATTAAGTTCAAGACCACCAGGTTGTCACACTGATATCCACCGCAGCTTATCAGTCCAATGCAAATACTTTGCATCAAACTCAGCTATGAGTGTGCCAGCCCTTTGGGTCTGAGCTGTTTCCCAGGGGCAAGAAGTGAGATGTGACATGTAGCAAATGTCCGAGGCTGCCTTTTGCAGGAGAGGACTGCATCATGTACTAGAAACAGCTTCTGAGCATTGGATTTTTACACACAGATTTTAGTGACAAATGCTTTGTTTATCCCTTGGTCGGCAGATTTTACTGTCTTGTGTGCAGTGAAGGGGGATCTCTACAAGGCTGGGGATTTAGCCCAACAAGAGACTCAAGGATGTTCCATTTTTGAGCTGTTGCCTCTGCTGGCTTCTCTCTTCCTACCCCAAAAAAAGGCTTATAACCTGCCAGGCTTTCGCTCAAGGCATTATCCTCTTACCTTAGGTTGTATGTGTGCACCTGATTCCTCAAGACTGGCCCTATATGGTGCAAACTCCTTCTGCTCCCTTCAGCTCTGCTCTGGCCTGGCTGCAGGGACACTAGCCTAGCTTGGGCATGGGGTCCTGGATGCTTTCTTCATGTGCCAGTTTGGGGGTTTTGCTACTGTTTTTAAAATGAACAGCCTTTATGCCTGCTCCTTGACAAAAATACCTCCACCATGGCAGTTCACGGGTCTGGATCGCTCTCCTCGCTTGTCTGCCACTGATTGTGTTTGTTCTAGATATGACTACTGTAATATTTTTAGCAGCACTTATTAAGACTCGTCTCCTGAAGTCTAGTTCAATGTTGCTAATTAACTTCTTCAATGCTGCCAGCACTCTGCAGTGCTTCCATTAGAGGTTTTCTTTCCTTTTTTTAACCAGTAAAGCCAAGAAAGCAGATGTAGATACCCTGCCATATTCTGCTTTAGAGTGAAAGCAAGCAGAGGATGCATTGGATGCCCTTCATACTTCTGGCCTTGACACTCAGGTTAAAGAGACATAAAAAGCTCTTTACAAGTAAGCCACAAAATCACTGAACCTTTATGGGGAGGCTTTACAGCACCTTCCCGTGACTTCAGAAAATTGTGCTGCCCTTAACATCTCCCCATCCTTAAGATGTGGCAGCAAGTCAGCTTGCCAGACACATGAGGTGTAACTGTGCTGATAAAAAGTACCCAAGGCACACCTGAGGAATGGGAATGCTCGGAAGTCCAGCTGAACTCTCATGGTAGGGTAGGATTTGATGGATTGCTTATAGGAAGGGTAAATTCCCTTAATTTAGATTAAAGGTACAAAAAAGAATCTTATTAGCCATTTTGAAGATCTCCACATTCTGAAAGAAATGAGACCAGCCACAAATGGCTGTGAAATGCTATTTGGTGATGCTGTAAGCAACCTGATAGGAGAAGATAGGCAGATTCCAGAGAAAAGAGATAATAGGCACTTTGAAGCACACCTTCTTAAAGTGCTTTTTGGCATTAGTAACTATGCTAAATCGGGAGAGTTGGGTTGTAGAAAAAAAGAATACAACAGTGTCCATTTCTTTCAGATGAGTCTGCCGAGTATGCATGAGTAAAGTTTAATATAATGAAAGAGTTTCTGGGACAAAATCCTAAAGTGCCTGAAGAGTTTCTGCTCAGCCATTATTCATACAAATCCTCTGAAGTTTGTGGGAGTTTGGACTAGGAACTTTAGGAGCGAGTCTGCAGTGGATTTCTGTTTGCCCTGGAAGGAATTGTATTTTGCCACTGGGAGACCTTCTGACTTCCTGATTTGTGTCTAAGCCATCCAAATAGATGTACATGCGTATCAATATAAATTGTAAGCTGGAACAAATAGTGAATATCAGTAAGAATTTGAGTCACAATATCTTCCATATGTTTTTATTTGAAAAGACTTTTTTTAAGGGTGTACTCATGATTGGAGGGCAAAGGCGGTGATGAAGTTTTAGGTGAAAGAGATATGTCCACTAAAACAATGTAATGGGTGTTCACTGTAATGGGATCTTTTCACTGTAAGTAGGATTTTTGCTTGATTAAAATGTGCTGAAAGGAAGCAGGAGTTAAGGCACATTTCACTGAAACATGGGATTTGGTTTAAAAAGATTGAATAAGCAAACTGGGTGTTTCATGCTATGTGGCTCCTTGGCTCTGTGTTCTCACAGAGTATCAGCTGCTTGAGACTCAAAAGGGAGGGGTGAAAAAAAAGCAAAGAAATATCATAGCAGAGAACTATGGAAGTCATACGCTGGCCACAACAGAGGATGGGAACATCAGCTGCCTTTATTCCAGTCTGAGCTGGCTTACTGGGATGCTATTCATGCTTCTCTCAAATAGCTGGAATAAACTAACACAGCTACTGAAGAGATGAGGCATTAGGCAGCTCTTAATTTCTTTTTTATTTGTTGATGTTAGGACCGAGACAGGGAAAGGACTGTGTGTATGCTGCAAGCAGAAAGAAAAAGTAAAAGTGGCATCAAGTAGATATGCCAGCAGAGAAGAAATCCTTAGTCCGTTTGCGGGGTCTTTCCCATATAGCATGTGAAGGAGAGCTTTTGTGAGCCCCCGTATGTTGGCCTCAAATTCACTTGCCCTTCTGACCGTGTTAGATTAGTCCCTCTATCCAAGGCATGTGGAAGAAGGATGCTGTGGTTGCTAAAGTCAATCAGCCTGATGTGATGTTTTGTGTTCTACTGCTGAATTAACCAAAGGACTGGTAATGGAAATGTGAACACTGAGGCTGCAGAAGGAGGGAAATACTATGGGAAGGCTGCATGGAGAAGAAAAAGACATTTTGGGTTTGGTTGTTGGCTTTTGTGTGTGTTTGGGTGGTGGTTTTTTGTTTTTTTTTTTTGGGGGGGTGGTTTCTGTTGTTTTTTTTGTTGTTTGTTTGTTTGGGTTTTTTGAGGGAGAGGTAATAAAATACATTTGCTACACAGTGGTATATGTATACACTGGAGGGACTTACAGCCATGAATATTTTTGGCCTTCCACATGTACATGCTTGCTTTTCTCAGTGGACAGTGACTGCCAAGTATTTTCTTGGTGCAATATTAAGTGTGTTACAAGTTCTTCACAGGAGATATCCTCGGAGTGACTGGAACAGATTTTATTGAATACAGTGTTGTGCTCTTCACCATGGCGAGTATCAGAGCTGAGTGAGGAACACTAGCACCCAAAAAACAAGGCAAGATGGAAAGTGGTGTGGAAAGTTTCTGGTCAATTCATATAGTTTCAGGTGCAGATTCATCCAGTGTTGTGTTGGAAGAGGTGCCACTGCCTGGTGCCTTGCTTGTAAATACAAGCTCTCTTATGGATAAACAAAACCGCCTCCTGAGCTCGATGGGAAGTAGCTGAAGCTTTGGGTAGTCTAAAACCACACAGTCAAAACATGGTATGTTGTGTAAGGCTGTTGTAACGTGTTCTTCTCATATAAATGAGTTTAAATTGACTCTGGTATGAAGAGTGGAACAGAGAATTAAATTAGATTAATAGATTTTTTAAGACCAGAAGGGACCATTAGCTCATTTAGTCTGACCTCTGTAATGCATTCGATTGGATTTCATCTGCTTCCTCTTGTACTGAGCCTAATGACTTGACTTTAACTGGAGTGTACCTTCCAGAAAGGCACACAGACAATCATTGCATCACTTCATGGAGTGCCTTTCCTGGGTGGATATTCTCCTCTAGTGTTGAAGAGGCAAAATAGTATTCACACTGTAAATGTTTTTGGTTGTATTACCTAGTCAGTGACTCCTTTTTGTGCCTTTTTGCATCGTACATAAAAAGTCAAAAATGTGCTTCTTGAATTCCATGGTTTGCACCTTGCTCTGAAGATGCTCAGGAGGTTGCTTTCTGTGACAGTTATGGGTAGGTCTGAAATTTTTAGATTTTTTTTAAAGTTGTTAGGAACTTGTCCCATGGAGTGTGAAATTCCTGAATAGGCTGTGAAAGCAAATAATTCACTACCAGTGCGAAAACAGCTTTCTGGCACTAAAATCAAGAAAGCCTTCTACTTTCAGATGTGTACTTTATGATTAGTGTTACTAAATGTGTCTGTAAACTCTGCTTTTCAATTAGAAGGAATTACCAGTCTGCAGAGCTTGCATACTGCTCTCTTAATGCCAATTCCATTTTTATTTGAACCAGAGTGGTAGGGAGTGACATTTAAACTTCAGAGTTTGTCATCAAGTTCTAATTTTCTCCTTGATGTGAACATCTGTTCATTGGAAAGGGCAAAATCTTGTTCCAGCAGTTTTTCCATAAGGTATTGGAAGATTTAATTCCGAATGGGTTTTCTGATTGTTGTTTTAGGTTTTTTGCCTTTTGTTTCCCACACTCTTTTTATGGAACCTGTATTTACACTGGGTAGAAAAATTTGATGAGGCAAGGCAGTGAACTGTAGAGGATACAAGAAGCATTTTGGTAAATAACCATTAATTTTATTGAGTGTTGCTGTACTGGCAAATTCTGGTGGAAGAAGTTGTCATTTTCTTAATAAACAAATATAAATGGGCTGCATTAAAAAAAGTTTTAATTTGAATTGAAGTACTCTGCTATCAGAATGTATTTTTTCCTTCTAACATCACATTTTGTGATATTTCAGATAAACTTTACCTTTAGGCATTTCTTTAGGTTGTCCATTCATTCTTTCCACCTCAGAGACACTTTATCAAGGCTGTGGCTTCATTAGATTAAGCACTGTGAGAGTACAGATGATACCCCCTCTTTCTTGTTTTTTCAATGGAGAGAAGAAACCTTAAAAATGGGCAAAATGGGCATGTGTTAAGGAAGGCTTGGGAAGTCCTCTCTTCCCTTTGCGGTGTAATTTGTGACCGTGGTGATCTTGTGCATGTTTGGAAGTCATTGCCTCAACATGGCTGACAGTGTGTGCATCAGCTGTAACCAAAGGAAAAAAATTCAGATTAGCAAAAATGACTCCTACATGTCCTTGGAGCTAGCTGGTGTAGGGTAATGCCAGTGGGAGTTTTGAGCTACTGATTTCCTTGCAACCCGATTTGCACATCGAAGGCAGTAAGCATCACCTTGCTAAACCATGGCCTTTACATGTTTCATTACATTTCCCCCTTATGATGACTTCTAGGTTGGGGGGGAAATGATGTGAAAAGATTTTTTCTGCAGTTAGTTGACATTTAGCAGTGATGACTGTCTTTGCTTTAGTGAGTAGACCCAGAGCTGTAAAAGCTGGTCACCTCCAGATATGGGTTTTGTTACAGTGACCTTACTGTCCTCTTCCTACTCTGATTTGAAAACTGGTTTTAATCCGCAAAAGAAATAATAATTAAAAATATAGCATATGTCAGTGCATTTCTTTAATTTATCTTCACAGGAAGGCTTGTGGATACAGGAGCAGCAGACGTAGGCTTGTGCATACCTGCATAGGCAGGTTTATCCACAGCTTGCTGACATGAGGTTAAAATGTGATTCTTAGTTCTGTGCATGGACTGCAGAGATCTGTTTAGCATCATGGTACTAACCTGATTCCTCCAGTCACTTTGCGATGTGACCTGTTCCCTTGCTGGAGAAGCTTAGAGGAGCCTGTTGCTCCTTCTTTCCCATGGAGATGAGGATCTTTTGTGGGAACAGAGACACTGGTGTTTTGGGAGGTTACGTGCTACCATGTAGCCCATGGCTGGCCAAGAGTGATCACACACCTCTGTGGGCGCATCTGGCCACAGAAGTTGCCTGTTAACCATTGTGGTTGTGTCAAAAAAATGTCTGAGGCTGTTGATATCAGAGGGAGCCAGGGAAAAGGTGAGCTTTGTGGCTACCTGCAAGTAAGGACTTTAAACAGCACTGGTTTGAAAGTGGACATAGGAAAAGGCCAAGGACCGCGGGAGGAAAGGCTCTGTGTATCATGGAGTGGCCAATAATGGTAATGTATGCCCAGCAGATCATAGAACAGGGTAAAAGTACAGAATAGTTTGGATTGGAAGGGACCTTAAAGACCATCTAGCTCCAACCCTCCTGCCATGGGCAGGGATACCTTCAACTAGGCCACATCCAGCCTGGCTTTGAATGTTTTGAGGGATAGGGTATCCATGACTTCTCTGGGCAGCCTTTTCCAGTGTCTTGCCACCTGCACAGTAAAGAATTTCTTCCTTTAATCTACATCTACTCTCTTTCAGTTTCAAGCCATTCTCCTTTTTCCTATCACTCCATGCCTTTGTAAAAAGTCCCCTCTGGTGTTCTTGTAGGCCCTTTTAGGCACTGGAAGGCTGCTACAAGGTCTCCCTGAAGTCTTCTCCAGGCTGAAAAACCCCGACTCTCTCAACCTGTCTTCACAGGAGAGGTGCTCCAGCCCTCTTATCATCTTCATGGCCCTCCTCTGGACTTGTTGCGACAGGTCCATGTACTTCTTAATGTTGGGGGCCCCAGAGCTGAATGTAGTACTCCAAGTAGGGTTTTATGAGAGCAGAGCAGAGTGGGAGAATCACTTCCCTTGATCTGTGGTCATACTCCTTTTCATGCAGCCCAGGATTCAGTTGGCTTTCTGGGCTGCAGGCACACATTGCTGGGTCATGTTCAGCTTCTCATCCACTAACACCCCAAAGCCTTTCTCCTCAGGGCTGCTCTCAATCCATTCTCCACCCAGCCTGTATCTGTGCTTGGGATTGCCCCAAGCCAGGTGCAGGACCTTGCACTTGGCCTTGTTGAACTTCATGAGGTTCACACAAGCCCACTTCTCAAGCCTGTCGAGATTCCTCTAGATGGCATCCCTTCCCTCCAGTGTGTTGACCACACCACAGAGCTTGGGATTGTCAGCAAACTCGCTGAGAGTGCACTCAATCCCACTGTCTGTGTCACAACAAAGAGGTTGAACAGCACTGGTCCCAATACTGACCCTGAGGAACACCATTCATCACTGGTCTTCACTTGGACATTGAGCCTTTGACCAAAACTCTTTTAAGCGCAACGACCCAGCCAATTCCTAATCCACTGAGTGGTCCATCTGTCAGATCCACACCTCTGCTGTTTAGAGACAAGGATGTCATGTGGGGTGGTATCGAATCAGGCCCAGCCAGCACAGGGTTATGAAAGGCAGGTCTTGCTTGACAAACTGGATCTCCTTCTGCAACAAGATGACCCACCTAGTGGATGAGGGAAAGGCTGCAGATGTTGTCTGTCTGGACCTTAGTAAAGCCTTTCGCACCATCTCCCACAGAATTCTCCTAGAGAAACTGCCTGCTTACGGCTTGGGCAGGGGTACTCTGTGCTGGGTTAAAAGCTTGCTGCATGGCTTAGCCCAAAGAGTGGTGGTAAATGAGTTACACTCAGCTGGTGGCCGGTACAAGTGGTGTTCCCCAGGGCTCAGTAATGGGGCAAAAAAGTTGTGGGGGAGTGTTGATCTGCTGCTGAGGGCAGGAAGGTTCTGCAGAGGGATCTGGACAGGCTAGATTGATGGGCTGAGGCCAATTGTATGAGGTTCAACCAGGCTCAGTGCCGGGTCCTGCACTTGGGTCACACCAGCCCCACACAGCGCTACAGGTTGGGGGCACAGCAGCTGGAAAGCTGCCTGGGGGAGAAGGACCTGGAGGGATTGTTGGTCAATAGCTGGTTGAACATGAGCCAGCGGTGTGCCCAGGTGGCCAAGAAGGCCAATAGCATTGTGGCTTGCACCCAAAACAGTGGCCAGCAGGACCAGGGAAGTGATTGTCCCCCTGTACTCAACACTGGTGAGGCCGCACCTCAAATACTGTGTTCAGTCGTGGGCCCCTCACTGCAAGAGGGACACAGAAGTGCTGGAGCGTGTCCAGAGAAGGGCAGTGAAGCTGGTGAAGGGTCTGGAGCACAAGGCTTACGAGGAACAGCTGAGAGAATTGGGTGGTTTAGCCTGGAGAGGAGGAGGCTACCTAAATGGAGGTTGTAGGAAGGAGGGAATTTTTTTTTTTTTTTTCTTTCCTTCCAGATAACAAGCGACAGGACAAAGGAAACGGCCTCAATGTGTGCCAGGGGAGGTTTAGACTGGATATTAGGAAAAAATTTCTTTACTGAAAGGGTAGTCAAGCATTGGAACAGACTGCCCAGGGCGTTTGGTGCATCACCATCCCTGGAAGTATTTTAAAAATGTGCAGATGTGGTGCTTAGGGTCATGGTTTAGTGATGGACTTGGCAGTCCTGGGTTAATGGTTGGACTTGATGGTCTCAGAGGTCTTTTCCAACCTGAATGATTCTGTGAAATGGTTTGCACAAGTCCATGTCAGTTGGTCTTCCCTCATCCACCAATACTGTGAATCTGACATTGAAGGCCACCGAATTTGTCAGGAATGATTTGTCATCAGTGAAGTCATGTGGCTGTCACCAATCACCTCCGTATTTTACATAAGGCTTACTGTAGTTTCTAGGGGATCTGCTCCATGATCTTGCTGGGCACTGAGGTGAGACTGATTAGCCTGTACTTCCCCATGTCTTCCTTATTTCCCTTTTTAAAAATGGCAGTTATATTTCTTCTTTTCCAGTCCATGAGGACTTCACCGGACTGCCGCGACTTCCCAGATATGGTGGATAGTGCCCTAGCCGCTTCATCTGCCGGTTCCTTCAGGACCTGCGGGTGCATCTCATCAGGTCCCATGGAC
>JAVJGJ010000001.1:64524590-64543884 GCA_035590215.1 Microhierax caerulescens
AGCTTTTGTTGTTGCCCTTGACATCCCTGGCCAGATTTAATCCTGTCAGGGCTTTAGCTTTCCTGACCTGATCCCTGAGAAACTGCTTGGATGGTTTCTCTGTATTCCTCCCAGGCTGCCTGTCCTTGACTCCACCCTTCAGTTGTCTCCTCCGCACCTTTCCAGTTGTTTGTTGGTTTTGTTGTTGTTGTTGGGGTTTTTTTCTTTAATGAAGCCAAATCCTTTTCTGGTGGCCATGTATAACAAGTGTGGACATGAAGGGGAGAGGAGGGCTTAGGTGGCCTTTCTTTCCACTTGTAAACTACAGAAAACAGTATTTCCCCCTGAAATTAGAAAAAAGGGAGTTTTATGAAGTCTCTTAACATGCATGACAGACTAGTCTGTCACTAAAGGTGGCACTTCCCATAGCTTGTGTGAGTTATTAGAGTGACATCTTCAAGCCTTTTAGTAGAAGTATTTATTTGGTGTTTTTTTAGAAACCTGTAAGAAAGTCCTTTGGATGTTTCTGTATGGCATGTAGATGTTATCTTGTTCCCTCAATATGTTTATAAACTGCAGTTGTCATTGATTCTAGAGATCTGTTTTATCTGTCCCGGACTTGTCATTCTTCTATTACAAGAGATTGATCATTGATATATTTTTTTGTTATTGCATATTTAACAATAAATCTGAGTGATGTTCTATTCCCAGCTGAGTCTCCAAGAAATGCAACTGTTTCTCATTATGAAGGGGGGAAAAAAGTAATTAAATTTTAATTATTTTTCCCTTTTGCCCAAATATCTTCAAACAGTGCAAATTAAATAAAATTACTTAACCGTGACAAGCACTTCTGCCAATTAATCCCTGAGAAGTGAAGCTGGAAAACGTATGCCACATGGATGCAGGCAGTCACACACAGATGCCTGGGAAAAGGAAACCCAAAGGACTCTGAGAGGCATGAGTTAGCCAGCGCAGCGGAGGTGTGGATGGGGGTTAGGTGTTAGCGATGTCCATCCGCAGGCTAATCCGAGCTCTTTGCAGCTTCCCTTCTGATACTCCAAAGAATATTTTTCCCTTCTGGCTTAATAACTAAAGATTAA
The DNA here is from genome assembly GCA_035590215.1 of Microhierax caerulescens. NCBI lineage: Eukaryota > Metazoa > Chordata > Aves > Falconiformes > Falconidae > Microhierax > Microhierax caerulescens. The sequence goes on from JAVJGJ010000001.1 coordinate 64,525,670, forward strand.
TTGAAGTTCAAGAACTCCGTATATCTAGTAGACTTTATACTGAAATTTAAGATAGTAATTTAAATTTGAATTGTTCTTTTTCTTCAATTTGAGTTTTTGGTGTGTGCGTATTTTTGTCTTGGCTGTGCATGTGCTTCCTGAATTACAGGCAAGATTACTAAGAGATATTCATTAGATAAATGTGTTTATTAACAGTGTAAAGATTCTTACACTGAATGCCTGAAAACTGGATCCAGTTATTAGAAAAGGAAACCTTTCAGTCAATTTCAAAGCATTAAAGAAAATAAATAACCTTGTCTATCTGGATTCTTATATACCTCATTCACTACCTATTGAAAAACACTGGTGCTTTTTGTAAGAGCAGTGCTTCAGTGACAAAGTTAGCCCTGTTTCTGAATTTCAGCAGATTAAAAACCCTGCTGGAAGTCAATGACCATGTCCCAGGGAAGTGACTGTTCTCCAGAAAGACCTCAACTCACTTCTGCATGGGGACTCTCCAGTACAGGCATCCGGAGGGCCTGTGTGACTGTTGCTAGCTTGCTAAAAGCCATACCTGTATCTCTGAGATGTTTATTTAGGCCTATTTGGTATTCAGACTTCATCTTTTAGCAGCTGGAATTGAACACTGAGCATAGAGTCATCTGAAGCTACTGCTGCAGGAAGTACAGCAGTAAGTAGTGCACATTTTAGATATATATGTGTGCATATGTGTATATATAGCTAGATACTTGCACACTGATTCGATGTATTTGAAAAAGTAGGATTTGCAAACTAAATACACACTTATTCTCATGGAAGACAGGCATGTACTCAGCTTTACAGACAGAGGAGAGGGTTTTTTTTCCTGTTTGGATGAAGCTGTCTCAAGCAATGTACATGTTCTGATAGATACAAGTGTAGGCTTCCCTGACTACTCAGACATCAAGATGTTAAGCAGATCTAATTAATCAGATTCCACACATCCGCTCCAAGTACAACATGGGGAATTGATACATTTCTATCCCTTTACCTATTTTCCCTCCTGTAGGATGCTCTAGCAAGAACTAGCTGGCCTTTGGCAGAGCAGTGAAGGTCCTTGGATCTGTCGGACCAACATCACGTGGCCAATACTAAGCTTAATGGGCAAGGAAAAAAGCCAAAACCAAACCAAAGTGGGGCAGCAAGACTGTAAGGAAATGGGCAAGTTTCCTGGATTGGGTGATTTTCCTGTAGTTTGCAGTGAGGCAAAGACTCGGTCCTAACTGTACACTGTTAGACTGTCTTGATTTGTTAGGCACTGGTTTCCAACTATTGACGTTCCTAAGTGTAGTCACTGCTTTGAAGAGGAGAGAGCATCAGCCTGATGGAAATTCAGAAGCAGATTTTTGAAGGCAGTAAAGGAGTCATCCAAGTGGCAGATGGGGACAGCTGGGACACTGCTACTTTCAGTCTGCTCTATTAAAGTTGAAGGGGTTTTATATCATTGTGGGGCGTAGAGGTAGAAAACTTTATGTTTACACTACAGCACACCAAACAACTGTCAGCAGAATGATTTTTTTGTTTGGTTGTTGTTGGAAAATGTCCCATTGATATAAAATCAAAATATTTTGTGGGAACTTGTTCTCTTTTGGTAGCGAAATATCAAAACAAGCCTTTTGGATGTTGCTCTTGTCATCAGTAATGTTAGATTGTTGTTATATTACTGGTTTATTGTTGTGTTGAACATTAACATTTTAGTATTACCCAAGGGGGCAGGGGGTGGGGAAATCAGTTTGATGGAAATGAAAGATTTGGTGGCCCTTGAGTCAGCATTGTTTGAAAGTCACAATCCTTTAGAAATTTTGGCTTTTTGTTCCAGGTCATTGTAAAAATAGGTCCTCGTACATCACAAGTTCCTTTGGAGGGTAAGTTTTTCTGACCAGCACTGATCTGGACTCAGGTTATGGCCCCTCAGCCCTGCCAGAGCAACATAAAGCTCTTGAAGTGGATTTCAGCCCTGTACCTTGAACTCATTGCATTTTGAGACCAAGCAGGGAAACTGGTTTAGTTACTTAGAGGGGGTCTAACAAGGAATATTCCCTGTCCTTTTTAGCTGGTGCTATAACTATTTTGAGGCTATTTCATATTCTTTCCTTTTCTATAGCTCATAGCTTTCCTCTGCAGGTGGCAAATGTTGGAAAATCTTGGCAGTCATTGCCGAACTGACCAGGGAGAGTCTTAAGTTTGCTGATCACTGCATAGGAAGATCAATCATGCATCCTGCATTTTGCTTTGGGGGAAAAGGAGCAAGTGTGCCAAGGGACTTACTGAGTGATTTATTTATTTGCAATTCTGGGATGGAATCTTTTGTCTTCATAAATCTCATGTTAGGATAGGTATTGTAACTATGCCCGGTGGTGATATATTTGTCTATATAAAAGTCAACACCTCAACTGTGCATATGGAATAAACCTCAATGTTTCATCCTAGCTGCGTTTTATATCCAAAGTTAACTAGGATTGTCCAGTGTATGATTACATACTAAGGTGAAACTCTGTATTTCATCCGTATTGCTATATGCAAGGGCTAGATTCAGCTTCAGGCTTGCATGAAGGGATTGGCATTTAGCAGGGGGTGCATCATGTGCCAGATTTTCTGATGGTTGGGTGCATCTCACTAACAACAGACCAGCAAGGGGAGCTGAGACACACATGAAAATGTCAAATGCTAGGAGCAGAGGCATGACAGCGACTTGGCAGTGTTCGGTTAACAGCTGAACTCGATGATCTTAAAGGTTCTTTCCAACCTAAATGATTCTATGAGGTAACCAGTGAGAGCTTACTGTGAATATGGGCTTTTTTATGAGGCCATCGTTTGTTGCAGAGCTAAGCAACAGATGACTTTGGTTAAAAATTAGCATTAGTGCCTTTCCAGGGTATCTCTCTGAATGTGAGGCAGAGATGAATCCAGGCCCTGCATCTTCCTGAGCTGAGCTGGATTTCTTTATGAATTTCCTGCTTTCCTAGGAACAGTCTTACTTTTCCACTTCATTTTGTGGGGCCCTCCTTCTCCAACCACAGCCTTCTCTGAATGCTTGGATGTTCACTGTTTTCTAGCTAAGTCGTATCCTCAGATGTGCATCCTCAGATGGTTGTGATATTTTCTCATTTCATTGCACCCCACAGTAAGCTTACCACCTGCTCTCTTCTATTGATGTTAGTGTTGTATTGATAGTATTCTAAATAGAATTCTGGACCTTTGATCTGAAACTGGGAGATGTGGACCAGATCAAGAAGGGTTTGTTGACGTTAAAGTGTGTCTACGCAGTTGCTGTCTGACAGCAGCCTATACTTTGCTTATATAGGCTGATCAGTTCTGGTGTTTCCAGTGCATTACTTTCTCTGTGACAATTTTTGTAGCTGAAATTTGAGCAGTAGGACTGCCCACCTTAAATGACTCTAGTTTCTTCATCTTGGAGATGTCTTTCTCAATAGGAGGTCATTATAAATGACAGCAGTGAAATTTTGGTAGATGATCATCAGCTTGGGGAGATCATGATAGAATCGCTAAGCTCTCCTTTGTCCTGCACCCATTGAAAATGTAAGATGTATCAGTTCACTGAATCGTATTATTTTAGTTTAGAAAATCATATGAATGGGCCAGACCTTATAAACTGGGTAGATGACCCTTGCCAGCTTGTGGTGGTTAGAGGGTCGTGCCAAATATCTGCTCATGTTGCTCTCTCTCTCTTTTGCCCAGCTGCCTCCAGTAAAGAAGCCTATCAGCAACTGAGAGAGGAGGCCAACACAGATGAGGATTGTTGCTGGTGGCCCATCACTGTGTTGTAAATCCCTATGCTGGATTAGAAATACTGTAAAGTGTCAATTTTTGCCTCCCTGCACAATAGCTTTTTTCCCAGGTGAATGCAGTTGATCACCATTTATATCGCCAGCCCTGTCCCACTCCGAAGAGGGCTCTGTCTACAGCCCACATGGAATGGTGCACACTGCTGAAGGCAGTGAAGTTGCAGCCATTTGCACCACTTAAAGATTTGGCCATTTGTCTTGAAACTGGCTTATCATCTCTGCAACCCCAGGGCACGTTGCTCCTTGCTTGCTTAATTGCCAGTTTAATCAAAACCTGACGTGCTGTTTCAAATATTTCTCCCGCTGAAAACTCAAGCTGTCACAGTGTTTCTGTGCATGTGTCTGGTGTACGCCATGAATAGCTAAAATGTATGGCTCTAATTTGTGGTGCAGTGAATCTGAGCAGACTTGAGCTGCCCAGGTGCTGTGGCTGTTTAACGATGTTCCCATTACCAATTTATCATTAACCTCCTTGTGGGAGGTTATCCCCAGCAGAGCTGGCAGGACAGAGCACTTGAGTGCTCATCTGCTCCAGTGCGAAGTCCAGCAGCCTGACTTTGCTACCAGATCACCGGGGGTTGGGCACCTGGGGCTGTATTCTGCTCACTTCATTTCCTAAACACCCACCAAAAAAATACAAGTTTTTACAAAGACAGGCTCAATGTTTTGCTGCCTGAAGTTAAACTGCAGGGCTGTCAGCTGTAGTGACCATGCTGTTGAGCTCAGTGGTGGTTTCTCCAGGGCCTCAGCCTCTGTGATTGCAGGATTTTCAGTTCTGTTTAAGAGTACAATAATTGTCTTGCATTTCTAAGAAAGGGAAGCTTTAAACATAGTTACTGAAGACTTTGAGGCGCAGCGAGGAAAGGCCCAAATCCGTAGTATTTATTATTTCTTGTGGGTTTTATTTGCTGTTGGCTTCGAAGTCCTAGGATGTAATCTCAGAATTTGGGGGTATCTCTACTGACTTGTATGTACTTGAGCATGACAGTGAAATGTTTTCCCAGCACCAGCTTTTGAGCAATGTCATTTCAAGCATCTGACAGACCTGGGCTTTTTCACAGGTTGGGTTTTTTTCTGCTTTTCTTAGATCTAAGCTTGTTCCAGTCATTTGTAACCTTTGTAATCGGCTTGACTGAGGTACCTGGGGAAAAAAACCTGCTTCCCTGCTCATCCAGCTTGTAAAGCAGAAAGTTTAGGTATTTGCCCTCAGTTCACATCACAGATATTTTGTTGCCTTCCACTTTTTCTTGCAATCACTCCCTTCTTTTGGTCTCACCTGTTAATAAAACATGCTATTATTTTCTAAATCTCTACTTATCCTGAGCGGAAGGCTTCCTTTCTGTCAAGTAACAAGCAGTTTGCAATCTGGCCTCTCATCCGTATGAAACTAATTGGAGATTTTTTAATGGCTTCTTGCAAAGGAAAAGCTTTCAGAGAACTTGCTTCCTAAACATAGCAATACAGGATTAGATGCCAGGGTATGCAACCTGCTGTGAAGGTGAACAAGTGTTGTCCTTTTTGTAGATGTGTCTTGGTTTATCTCCTTTTTTTTTTTTTTTTTAAAAGGCATTTCTTTCACCTCTGTTTACTGTCCCTCTTTGCTTCTGTTTGTTTTGCCTGGAAATAGAAAAAGCATGATTCCTCAAATCCAGTAACTTGAGGAGGAAGCCCCATCTTTAATTAAATCATCCTTGGAGGGAAAGACAATGAAAGCTTGAACTGCACAAAAAAGTCGCCCGGGCAAAGGAGCTTAAAGTCACTTTAAAATGGTCGATTGGCACAGAGAGCAGTGTATTCACCTTCCTCGGGGGTATTCCCCTCCAGCCACAGGGGCTCTAGAAAGGAGGTGGACTTTTGGCTGGGGCTTGCCTGGGGTTCAGGGGTTCAGCTGGTTTGCTTAAGGACTGATGGCTGGTTTTAGAAAGGTGAGTTTATGCTGCTCTGAAAGTGTCGCTGCCACAGTGGGGTCACAACTACTTTCACACTGGAGTATTATTTTTTAATCTCTTTTTTGTCTTTAAGTAGATTATGCCACTTCAGTAATCCCTCTGCAGCAAGTGGGCTTGTTTGTAATACAGGTTGCTGAAAGCTAAATACTTTCTTTTTATCAGATTCTTGTGTACATGTAATTCTTGCTTTAGTGGTTACTGAGCCATTCAACAAGTAGTACTTCATTTGAAACTATCACATCAATCAGAGCTGGAATTGCCAATATTGATGAGACTGTATTCAATTGAAGGAGCCAGCCCAGAAATCGTACCTCCCTTTGAGTGGCACCAAAACCACTAAATGCTGCTAGATATAACCCTAAATAAGAAAGGTTGATCAGAATTGCTCTATCCTTTCCCCGATCCGGGGAGGACAAGCCTGTATCCATCCTGGGGACCTCAGCAATGAGGTAGTCATCTCTGTGGCTCAGTGTAAAGCCAATTCTAAAAGTTGTGAATCCCATGTAGTTTACTGTTCAGAAATACTGGCATTTCTTCCTTGCTCGGATTGCAAGGGGGTTAAGGAAGTGCTTCATGTCACAGACATGGGTTGGCCATGGAGTTGAAGCTTGAGTCTGTCAGTTCTTCGATAAAAAGATCATTTAAGTAACCCAAACGCAAGGTTAAGGGTTTGCATGTTAAAGGAAGTTTAGCTTGAGATAGTTGTCAGGTCTAGCATATATGAATATGTTAATCTGTACATTCATTAAAGCGATTAAGGGGTTGTGGCTCTAAAGGGAAAAAAATATCTCTTTTGTACTGAAGTGTTGGTGATGGTGTTTCAAGGGTGATGATATATGACTAAGGACAATGTGAATATTGCCTATTGCACAGGAAAATATTCAGAACTAAAACTGTCTATTAATTTTATATCAGCAGGGAATCGTAGAATGGTTTGGGTTGGAAGAGATCTCAAAGATCTAGTTCCAACCTCCCTGCCATGGGCTGGGACATTTTCCATTAGACCCGGTTACTCAAAGCCCCATCCAACCTGGCCTTTAACACTGCCAGGGATGGGTCATATTTTACTGCAAAGAGCAGGAGCCTGAGACAAAAGAGGCTGTAAGAGTTTTCAACTGGGCTGAAACACGCTACCTTTTGGGTGTACTTTTCAGACCCAATGGTCCCATTTTCAGTCATGCCATATGCCTCCTGTAAATCCTTTTTGCAGCCAACAAGCGCATCAGAAACAACGTAGTGTAACATACCTCTTCCCTCTGCACGTATGCAGTTGGATCAATGGGATCAGGAAATTTGGCAGTGCCTGGGGACCCTTGCCCTGGTGCTGGCAAGACAGAGCAGTGCCCTTGCAGACCTGTCTGCTGCCCTTGCAGAAGACAGACATCCAGCATGACTCATGCAGTGTGAACAAGGCTCAGGCGAGAATTAATATGTATGATTCAAGATATACCTATCAGGATCTTACTGTTCTAGGCAGTGTGCAGACTTACAAACAAAACTGTCATCCAGAGGCCTACAGTAACATCGTGGAAACTAAGATAAGAATAATTCAGAGACATACTTGAAGGGCCTTAAAGAATTTACGTTCCAAATACAGAGTATCTGATACTAAAAAATTATATTTGACCTTGTATGAAACATCTGGTCTTTAGAATTATGTTTAATGTATGCACCTGTGTTCTACACAGTTATTTTGGAGTCAGTAGGCTTGTGCAGTTTCTGATCCATTGCAAATTTCTCAATCCCTGACTGTGTAGAAAGAAATAAGTGTAGAACAAATAAGTGTAGAACGGCAGCTTGAAGGAAACAGATGGTGAAACCTGTGTCATTCCTAGCTTCATGAAGCAATGAAGAAGGACATGATGAAGTTTATGAAGTCCACAGCTGACTTCAGCAAAGCTAAAATTCGTAGGCTACAGACTTCAGATCTCTTTGAATCCATAAATCAGCAATTCTGCTGCATGGGTCTTTAAAAAAAAAAAAATAAAAATGGCCACATTGATCATGGGTTCCCCCAGTTGAGTTTACAGCAGGTGGGTGAAGAGGAGAAACAAACAAATATCACCATGTTTTGACACATAGCTAGAAAAACTGTGGAGAAAGACTCAATAAGCAAGATGGCAGTCATTGAGTTTTAAATCCATGTTATGTGCAAAGGTGGAAGGAGTGCAAAACCAACACAGCCCCAGTTTGTCTTTGCAGGGCACTTTTGGGCTGCTTGGCACATGCTTCACCTTACAGGACTGGGGATTTCTGGAGTTCCCGATCAAGGCGATAGAAGGAGATGCTCTTTTACTGGTTGTGACAGGAACATGCTTAATCTTTGTTATAAAGCAGTAAGAGTGCTCTCAGGATTTGACCATCAAAAATTGTATTCAAAATTGTCACTGATGCGGAAAGGCTACAGATATATTCACAGCTAGGGACAAGGTTTAAAAATGCTTAGAATTCATTTTCTTTGAGCCAAGGAAGTGAGAGGTGATTCCTAATGATTATGGAAAAAAATCCACGTAAGGCGTTTTTTTTTGGATGGCTGATCCAGCAGCTTGCCTGTTATTGTCATTGGAGATAAACTCAGGCCTAGAAGCTCTGCTTACGATGTTGTTACTGTCTGCACCCAAAATCTATTGACTTTGCCCTTGCTGGCAGTCAGAAAGTCCATATGCAATTGCTGTATCTGTTAGGGAAAGTGTTGTATCCAGATCCTCTTATCTGTGTGCAATGGGGAGATGTGAGACACTTTTAAGACCTTCCTCTTCCCCTCACAGGTTTCTCCATCCGGCTAGTTTAAGGAGCAGTGCAGCAGAAGTAGGTGATCTCCCCTCTTCTCCCCCTTCTCTGAGGTTGAACTGAAAACATGGATTCCTTAGATGGCTTTTGATTGAGAAAGAAAACGTGAAAACAGAGAGGAAGTCTGTCAGAGTTGGATCAATTTGCCCAAAAAGCTCTGGTTTTCGGCTGACAGCATTTTAGCACTCAGAGGGGAGTTGTCAAAATCTCTCTACAGGCAGTCATGTCCTTCACGCTGAAACATACCTTCTATTATCTCAAAAACAAAGAAAGAAGGAAAATAAAAAAGGATTAAAAAAAAAAAAAAGAAAGATGATGAGGTGGCTTAGATCACTGTTCTATTAGGTCATGGAGAAAATACCCACCCTGGTTTAATTTCTTCATCAAATTACATAGTGTTAATTTCATTTACTGCTTGATCACTCGCTTTGGGATGGAGCCTGCCCCCTCTTGCAGGGACCCTGCACCACAGCTGAAGCTCGGCAGCAAGCTGGAAGCAGAGCCAGGCAGACAGTGCTGCCTGTCACAAGGCTCCCGTTGCAGATCAAAAGAAGTGATTAATGAAGTTAGGGTGCCCTGACCCTCTCAGAAAACAAATTACTCATTTCTTTGCACTTCCTTAATGAGAGCAGTTGATAAAAAATACCTGTAACAAGGAAGACCGCTTTAATGCTTTGTTATCTGGCAGTCCTTTCTGGGCTGTAGCAGCAGTGAGGAATAGTCACAGAAGCCCATGGAAGATAGGAGTTAAGGTTATGCATGGTTGTGTGGCTATGGAAGGTTCGTTAAGCTGGACAAAAGGAGCCAGGGAATTAGGCCCATGCTCTGGAATTGTCTCCTGGAGGCTTGCAATCACGAGTTCCTGGAGTGGAGGTGAGGTCTCACCTGCTTGGGAGGTAGTGAAGAGATGGTGGAGAGGGGGGGTTGCAGCAGAGGTATAGGCACTACCAGGGAGTTACAACATGGGGTTGGAGACCACGATACGCATGAAGAGACATACAGGCTGGAAAATAAAGGCAGAATTGGAGGGGATGTTTGCTATAGGCTGTCACAAATGAGGGAAAGCAAATATGACAAATTCTTGGGCCACATCTCACGATATTTCAAACCGCAAGACACTCCAATTACCATCTCTGGGCTGGTGACTCACAGATCTACCTGTTGCTTCAGACATATCTCCTATCCAGCGTCTCAGCTGATTTCTCTGGCAACCCCACCCCGTATGCTTTTCCACTGAAATTCAAGCTCAGCATGGCAAGAGCCAATGCCCAGTTTCTTCTTTTCCCTGACTGCTCCCCGTTCTGCATGCACAAGAGCAGTGCAAGTAACAGAAAGACAGGGCTGTGTCCCAAACTGCCTGCAAGGAGTGAGCGTGCTGTAACGTATTTGACTTTGATTAAAACCCCTGACCTGGGTTTGTGAGATGCAATTCTCTAAATTATGTTGGCAGGTGAATTACAAGCTGTCTGAAAGGTGGTGAAGAAAGGTTGCAATTGGTGGGAGTCTCCCTGGGGCAAGGAGACAGTCTGGTGTGGGGTTGGAGGGGATGTCCAGATACAATGCCACTACTGTTCCCAGGTGCAGTTTTATGTTACAGTTCAACTGATGGCTGTCCCCATCCCACCCCTGACTCTTTTATTCTTATCCTTTGCATCAGAGCTGGCACTGCTGCTATGGCAGCCTGAATTGATTCTGCTCATTGAGCCAGTGCAAAACTACTAATTATTGTTTTCGGTGGGTCATTTTCCATCAGATCAGCTGTAACTCCCTCTGCACTTGCATTAATTGCCAGATCTGCTGCAAGGGAGGTGATGGAAATGTCTGGCTGTGTCCCAGGGGAGGGAAGATGGCTGTGAAATGGGCTAGCTCTAACATGAAGCTGCGCCCTTGGCTGTCAGTGCCCAGCTAAAGAGAGATGGGGAACACAAGAAATGTGGATGGTAGTGAGAGCATAGCAGCAAAGGGCAGGCCCTAAAGGAGCATAGGCAGGGGAGGAAATAGGACAGAAACATCTCAGGCAGGGAGGCAGCAGGATTCCCCCACCCCCGTAAGAAAGTGAAAACAACAATTAAATCTTTTGATGGTGAGATCTGCTGCTCAGTATCTGAGGGGGAGCAGTGGAAGCCCCGAGGAGGTAACTTTCAAAACAATGTAAGGAACAATTAGGAACAATTTTGCCTCTGCAGGAGATGGACTGGATGGCTTTGGCCATCTAAAGAGATTAAGCTCTTCTTAATTTCTCCGTCCCAAGTCTTTTCAGCCTCCTCGTTAGGTAGAACTGGGCTTGGTGGAAAACATCCTGTTTGACTTCTGGGACAAGAGCAGAGTGAAAAGAGTAGGAGCTGGCACAGTACTCTGCATATCAGATAAAAACTTCGAGAAGTGGCCAAGAAAACCTCCCTGGGCTTTGCTGTATTCAGTGTCGCTGAACCCACTCTGGGTGGTTCATAGTTACCAGTATTTGTTATCTGCCCCAGGGCTCTGATGAATGCATTGCTCCAAATCCCTTGGTCTCCTCTGCACCAAAATCCCTCTCCTTCTCTCCTCCACGTTTTCCAGTGCAGGTGACTGGTAAATTGTATTTCATAGCACAGCAAGCACAGCTAGGAGGGGAAGAACAATATGATGTGTCAGGTTTCTTTTTTATAAAGTTGCCAGGCAAGCTTTCGGGGAGCAAAGCTCAAAAAACATGCAGCCCTGCAGGTCAGCTCCCTGCGTCAGGCACTGGGGAAAGCCAGACCTTGATACAACTTTCCTCCATGTGCTGCTGTATCGGGGGGAATAGAAGGTCTTTAACATTGGTTAGTTAGTTATAATGATGTGTGAAATATTTCCCTTTGTTTTGTTTTGGTTTGGTTTTGTTGGTTTTCCACCCTGCCTTTTATACTAGGCTCTCATACTGCCAAGGTGCACTGGAGGATGCAAAGCATCACTGGAGCCAAGGTGCTGCTAAATCAAATGTTTTAAGTCCTTAACAGAGGGGTGACGTTCATCTAAACACAAAACACAAATTACAATGTTTGCACAGCAAAACAAGGAATCTCTGTGACTTGAAGCTTCTTCACCTCTGACTTCAGCTGGGATAGGAGTCTGAGTCCTAAACACTCCTTTGAAAATATGCAGCTGCCACTAGTGAAAAGACTCCCATTGCTTCAGCTGCTGTAATACTCAGGCAGTTTTTAACCCGTTCATTTGGCGTTATTTTTGCCATTATTTTTGCCTGTAGTTCAAATCTAGCCTATGCCCTCCCAGGTAATGGCTGTCACATGAGGGACAGTTTGATCATCAAAAAAGGCCGTTTTGATATCCTTCCTCTCATAGTTAAGGGGGGTGGTTGTTGCAACAGATTCAAAGCAGGAACAGTGCATTCTTGGAAAAGAATAGTCCGTTCTATCATGCTTTCTGCTCACACAAGTATGCTGCCAGGCACTGCTTTTAGATTTGCATTTACTCTAAAACACGAGGTGCATGTGTGACAGGGAGTTGGCCAAACATCTGCCCAGCTCACCCATCTCCCCGCATCCTTGTTGAGCGAGCTTTCTTCCTTGAGTCCAAGGTTTTCTTTGTGTTTGGCAGCCCCCATGGCTGAACCTGTTGCTTTGGTGGGTGCTGGGAACTCAGCCACAGCTTGGGACAGGGAGGGGAGGTGACCTCTTGCTTGTCATCTTCAAATTGGTTCCTTCTGAATTTTCCTGATTACCGCTCTCATTGGAAGGCAGAGAAGCAAAATGCACATATCAAAGCAGGTTTTTACTTGACAAAAAAGCGCACTCCTGCATCTCCTACACTCAGATTTGAATTTAACTGTAAGATAAGATACATGAGTACACAATATTGGTGTTTGAAAGAACTAATATATACATTTTGTGGCAGCTTCAAAAGCAATTAATAGCTAATCAGAGTATAGATTTGCAATATTATAAGTTTGCTCCTGTCAAGGACAGTAAGGGAGAATCCATTGACATGGATTGTAGGCTCTCTGTCAGTGTCCATTGAGGCTGCTGGGTTCAGTAATCTCCATTTTCAGAAGGCAGCCATGACCAGGAGCCAGCAGGCCCCCTGCATGCTGCCACGCTTATAGGTACCGCACTTCTCCTGATGCAGTTGCTTTAAGCTTGCGATGGTTCCCGGCATGAAATACAAGAGGCAAAATGGCAAGAGAACAGAGCTAATGTAGTCAGAGAGCATCCTTTGGAAAAGAGGGTTTTCTTGTATTCAGAGGCATGCATGGCTCTGAGGGAAGAACAGGGAAATAACCCTGTGAGGGAGAGAAGAGGGAGCAGATGAGTTACTGCTACCCTAAGGAGTTAAAAGGGCAATGAAAGATGAAAGAGAGATGTACAGATGAAAGAGACATACTCCACAGAAGTCCATGAATAAATGAAGCAGTGGACAGAATCAGTGCTAACTCTGACATGTCTGAGGTAGTGAATGGCTTTGTAAAAGCTTTATTTAAAAAGAAAGCTTTTAATGCAAAATGCAAAAGGGTGTGCAGTGAGGAAATCATGTTTTGTAAAGTTAGTCGTTGATGAAAGGCAGAAAAAAAGGCTGCTGGGTGAAGTCTGAATATATACCACGTAATAGTTCTGAATGAAATTTGTTTAATGGCATGTCAAAAGAGTTTGTTAGCAAACCTACCAGCTTTTTATTTTCTATTTCCATATGTTTTTTATATGCCTACACATTATGGAGTTCAAAAAGACTCCTAAGTGGAGAAAAAAGGACAAGAACAAAATGTCCTAATTTTGGAAATTAAAAGAGGATGAGAGTGATGATCCTGGAAATTGCAATCCAACAAAGTGGAGTGTAGTTTTCAGTTAGATAATAAATCAGATTTTTGAAAAAATCCTGTTAACAGTTAGAGGATTACAGAAACGTGGCCAAAAAGTAATGTGTTTTTTTTACAGATCAGATCATCACAGACAAACTGGACTGCTTTTAAAAATAGAGGTTTTCATTTACATGAAAAAAAAGGCCACAGCATGCAAAGGATACTTTATCTGTAAAGATATTAGTAAAAATGGCAGTGTTTTCCAAGACTTTTCCTTAGAATATGTATTCAGCATACCTAATCTGTGCCCTTCCCATTGTTATAATAAATATATATATATATATATATATACACATGAAGAACTGAAATCAAAGTCTCAGGAATTGATGTGCAGCTTCATGTTTATAATTAACTTAACTCATTAGTGATCCAAGCTAGTGGGCAAACAGAATGAGGGATTAAGTTCATGGAGAGGGCTGTATTCAGAGGTGCTGACAAGGGATGTAGGAGAGGCAGTGCATGGGAGCACCTGGTCATCAGAGGTACCAGCACAAAATTAAACTAAATCCTCTGCATGGAATGCTGGCTAGGCTATCTGAGAATGATTCAGGAACTGATGAGCCCGTGGAAGACAAAAACATACCAAAAGAGGCTGGAAAACAGGTGGAAAACTGACCAAGAGATGCAGTCTGACATAGCACCAAAAAAATGTGTTGCAGTGATGGTGTCTGGATGAGGACAGTAAGGAAAGAGGACTCTCACTCCTTGAGTCAAATAGTTCTAAGCATGTTTGTTTAAAAAATATGTGTATCTCAGTGGCTTGTCATTGCTGCTGCTGCAGCTGGGTCAGGCATGGGGGCAAACTGCAGTTTAGGTGCATGACTGTCTGTGCCCACCACAGTACCGTGGGTAATGAGCGAAGGAACAGTAAGAAAGGGTGAGGACCAGCCATTCTGGTGACTTTTGTTCTCTTCCTGGCATTGCTGGTACCAGAGCTTTAGGAGAAAAGTGTCAGGTGCTTAGGAGGTCTCTCATCAGATGCTTTAAAAAAGCTTATTTTTAGTCTACTACATGTTGGTGGTGTTTCTCTTTGCTTTTGGTGCTTTGAATCTTCCAGGCTTGCATTTCTATTTGGATTTTCTCTGTAAAAGTACACAGTAAAATTTCAGCGAGAAAATGAGCAAGGTCTGGGCAGAAATGTTTCTCACATGTATACATGATGGTAGGAGTTGTGCTCTAGAAAATCAAATGATATGGGCACTTGGCGTAGGATTAGAAGGGAGGTCTGCCCTGTTAGATGCTGCAAACAGTGGGTAAGGTTCCGAAAAGGATCTGGGGAAAGTGGTTTTAATAGATAAAGAGATAAGATGGCTTTGTTGCTACTTTCCTTAGTTAGTCCATGCATTCGCAGATTTTTTTCTGTACTTTTATATCCTGGCATCTGTAGATGACTAAATCACTTAGGGGCAGATTTTTGAAGATGTGTGTATGTTTATATTCTGTCTATGAGCATCCAGATCCCTTAAAAAAAAATAAAAAAAATCCCTTAGGCTAAGCTATTACATTTCCTTGAGTCTTCACAAAACATTATCTTTGTTCTTCTAAGTTATTGGCTTTTTAAAATGTGTTGCATCTCTCATGTGTCAGGCCTGAAAGTAATGGCCAGCCAGGCACTTCTTCTAATCCGCAAACATCTCTCCTGTTTTCTCTACCCAAGGAAAGTCGTGTCACCAGGTAGACTTTCAAGGTCATATCTGTATTTTGCTCCTGAAATTGGTGCTACCAATGCTTCTTTTTCCATTGCCACAGCACGTGCATATGGCCTGGCTACTTACGGATGCTGTATGTCTGTCTCTCTCTCACGAGAGAGGCAACGTGAGCAGAAGCCATGGAATTTGTAGCTACCTGTGTCCCATTTGCTGTTTGCCCCGTCTCATCTGAGGTGCTTTTGACATTTATGCAGTGTTGGCCAGACCTGAATCCTTGTGGTATGATACCAAAAAAAAGTGGACAAGGTCTGACCCATGGTTGTCATTTAGCACTAGCCCTCGTTGCCTGTTGCTGCCACTGACAGGGAGCCACGGCCACTGGCCATGTCGGTGGCCGGACCTCGCCAGCAAGAGCAATAAGGAAATGGAGTCCAGCCTTAGTGTTAGATACGAAATTGGCAACTTGATCGCATGTTACTTTGGTGATTGCATTTGATTGCTGTTTACTTTTTTAACTGGGAGATACACCTGCAGATACACCAGATGGTTATAGTCAGGATGGGATTTGGAGAAGGCCGTGCAAGCCGTTACGATACAAGGCATGCTCAACTTTCCACCAGCAACAGACACCTTAACCTTTGGTATTGTGTTGGAAGCTGACTTTTCTCTCTCTTTTTTTTTTTTTTTTTTTTTTTTTAAAACCTAAAACCTGACCCACTTTTTAAAGAGGTGCAGTTATTTTTGGAGTGTCCTGCAAAATTCAGGAAGGACCTGACACCTGCTGGTTCCACTCCTATAGGCACGGGCACCAGGCCAGTAATGTGGGTAGCCCTTCAGGACAAGAAGCAGTCAATCAAATAGGCTGATGCAGGTAGAAATGAAAGCTTGACAGCTGGAGAGGTGGTCCTGCAGGCAAGGGGAGGCCATGTCCCACCTCCTGGTGCAGCACAGTTGTCAGCCCAGACCCAACATACAGAAAAAACAGCAGAAGGACCAGGCAATTTGGAGAGTGTGGCGTTGAATGTTTCTGCTATCTCTTTTTTCACTAAGGCTTTCACATTCCTCTGTTCAAGTGTTTTTCTGCAGTAGCTGGAACTGAAGAGGCAAGATTGGAGTTACTGATTCCTAGAGCTGGGGCCTGAAGCAACCAAAATGCAAATAAAAGGGACTGGGAGTTGGCAACACCTGGCAAAACTTGTCCTGTCAGTCTTCGTGACTGACTTGAGCTGCAGCAGTGATGTCAGCCTCAAAATCTTGCATAGATCCATTGGATAAAATTCTGGTTTTTAATGGAATCAGTGGCAAAAATTGTAATAACATTAAAGCCAGAAGAACCATTTTTCTGAGCCTCTCGTTTGGCCTCCTGACTCAGTTTTCTCCATGTGCTTGTGTACCAGTCCCATTGTTCGGGCTTGCTTCAGGCACCCCACACCTTACCTCTCTACCCTCAACTCTCTGAGACGTCCCTGTTGCCAATAATAGTAAAACCAAAGAAAAAATGGGATTCTGTTGATTAACAAGAAGGTTTACAAGGTATCTTGATCATGAATGTGTAATTGGGGACACAGATAGCAGCGGAGAGCCTTTGTTCCTCATATAGGAGGACTGTCGTGAGTCTGAAGAGCAACTAAGCCGGCATTCGTGTCCAGGAAGTGAACCATAATAATTGTTTCCAATGTTTTTTCCTGAAGAGAGTATTAAACCCCCAAATTTTATTTATGAGCATTGCAAGAAGGGTACAGTCCAACAGAAGTCAAGTTTGATTTTTATTTTGTTTAAGTAGTGTGTTTTGCATCAGCAGCAAGTAGATAAAAGCTTTCTGCAACTTGTTTCATTTATCACAAGAGACCATTTGATGCTACAGCTTCCTCCATATTGGGTAAAAGCTTTTATAAAACATTCATAAACTTTCATAGCTATTACTGAATTGTAATGAATGTCTAAACAAACTCACAAATGTTTTGTTGTCTTTTTATATAGTGTGCATGTATCTTCTTTACCCCAGTCTAGCCCTTTAAGCCTGCAGATTCATTCTTTCTTGTATTTGGAATCATTTGGTCCCAAGAAAACCATGGGAAAAAAAACCAAAACACACCAAAAAAATCAAAACAAACCCATAAGCTAGCAGTGTGCCCATAGGGCAAGAAAAGCCACCAGGCTCCTGGGATGCATTAGGCAGAACATTGCCAGCAGCTTGAGGGCAGTGGTCTTGCCCCTCTGCTCATCACTGGTGAGATATATCTGCGTGTTGGGTCCAATGCTGGGCTACCCAGTACGAGAGAGACAAGGGCGTACTGGAGCTAGTCCAGAAAAGGGCCACAATTATGATTAAGTGACTGAAACATCTCTATGTGGGGAGAGGCTGAGAGAGCTGGGAATGTGCAGCCTCGACCAATGTGGTCCAGGAGCTGTTACTGATGTATGTAAGTACCTGGTGGGGGTAATAAAGAAGATGGACCCACACCCTTAGAGGCATTAAGTGACAGGACAGGAGGCACAAACTGAAATACAGGAAATTAGTTAAACAAAAAAAAAAAAAAAGTGTTTGTTTGTTGTTGTTTTTTTTTCCTGTAATGATGGCCAAGCACTGGTACAGATTGCCCAGAGAGGTTGTGGAGTCTCCATCCTTGGAGATACTAAAAATCATACTGGATGCTTGCCATGGCTTTTGTGGCCTTTGGGCTGAACTAGGTGATTTCCAGAGCTCCCTGCCAACCTCAGTTACTTTGTGTTTCAGTGGTATCTTTGATGCAGCAAATGGGGAGCCTGTCCTATGGTTGTAAGGACACTGATCCCGCATATTGAGCAGAGCAGTTGGAGTGAGAGCAGACCATCTGCCTGTTTCTGCTGCAGAACCGAGCAGCTATGAAATGATGACTTGTGCTCACTAATGACATCAATAGATTTTTAACATGTAAATGAGAGGGGGAAAGCAGGGTAACTCATTATTAGTTATGGGTTTGCCTGAAGCTGATTTCCCATGTTAAAGCACTTAAAAGCAAATACAGAATTTATGGTGTGGTGGTAGATTTTAAACCTGAATAATGTCCAGTTGGTGTAATGGCTAATAATGCAAAATATCTGAGTCAGCCTCAGAGTAAAGTGGTAAATATATTCTGCCCATTCAGACAGACCTCTTTTATGGGGGGGGGGGGGGGGGGGGGGGGGGGGG
>JAVJGJ010000001.1:64543984-64559272 GCA_035590215.1 Microhierax caerulescens
AGACAGACCCCTTTTATTCCCCCCCCCCCCCATTCCCCCCCTTTCCATTAATATTTTATCCACCCTTGAAGAGGTGCTTTCAACATACTATATGTATACCAGCATACTGCATTCATGGTATTCCTGGATGTCATTACAAAGAAGCTTAAAGACTGTACCACTGCTCCGCTGCCTGTGATGCTAGCTTGGAAATTACTTGGAGCAACAACAGCAAGTGTCAACAGGGAGCCATATTAATTATTTGGAATGTGTCTCATAAGAGGAATCAACTGCTTTTATTGCAGCACAAATATTACTTGAAACAGGAAGGTTACTCTAACTGTTATTGTAATCTATGTGTCATTAACTTTCCATGTTTAGAGAAAGAGATTAACAACCCTGTAAATTGTTACAGTAAATAGATGAATTATAACAACATGTTTTTATTATAAATAGAAGTTTCTTGATATACTTACCTCCAAATTACTGGAGAAGATTTGAATCTTTAGCAACTGGGAAACTGCATGGTGGTGTTGGGAACCGAAAAGCTTCTACTCAGGTGAAAGCAATGCTGAGTTCCACAAACTGCTACCTGCTCTCCTGCAGACGGGGAAAACAGATGCAGTTGTACTTCATACCATGCTTCCTTTAAAAACTACCATGACAGAGAAATGCTTGCTTCCCTTTTAGAGTGAAAGTAACAGATTAAATGTGCTTGTGTGAAATCAGTTGTCTTCTGTGGCATATGGCCTTTTAAAAGAATATTTTCTAAAATGTATGTGGTAAAGCAGGTGTAACTAAAGTCCAGCATAATACCCATGTGTTCATGGAAAAAGCAAAAGAAATGGGAGTGTTTTCAACTCTTTATCAGGTGTCTCCACAAAATGGAAGTTCGTTGTGAAAAATACACAGTAGAACAAAATAAATCTATTTTGAATCCAGTGTCCTAAAAATGCTATGTTTAGTTTAAACATAAAATGCTATGTTTAGTTTAAACATAAAATATGTTTAATGATAGCCCTGATAGATCTCTGCAGGAAATAGTGGAACTAAAACACTTATTTGTCCACAGGGCAGGCTCACCATGGGCAGGTTTCCTACATTGCCCCGCCGATCCACCTCGATTCGGATCTGGAGAGACCACCATCCAAGGGTGAGTTAGCAGCGCAGTTTACTTCTGCAAGGGCAGGTATGCCTTAGGTCCTGCCCTTTGCCTTCCTCCTTTTCTTCCCAATGGCAGCGCACAGGCATAGGGGGCTTGTGACAGGATGCACAAAGGCAAATTTCAGCTGCCCATCAGTTGAGTAAAGGTACAGAAGTGGTTGTGTGGTGGTTCAGGCTGGGATTCAATCTGCGTCGCCGTTGCTCAAGGGTTTTTCTAGAGTCTGTGAGGACACAGTCACTCTAGAGGATGATTCAAATTTTAGGTGGGCTGATTGCCCTCAGGAGCAATGCTAGTAGTGGATACAGAGGGAGTCACTCTACAATAGCCCTGCTAAGATAGGTGCCTCTCTTGAATGGTGCGAATAAGGTGATATGAATGTGAGCCGTTGATTTCTCTGCCCTTTGGAGGATCGTCCCCTGGCTGTGTTGTGATGAACCCTCTGTGTCTGGCTGTGTGGCCTGGGGAAATAGGCTTGTTCCCAGAGCAAGCACCTGTGCTGGTGCAGACTTCTTACACACCTCCCTTTGCTCCTTTTAATTATGTTGTCAATATTCAGGTAGGATATCAAAATGACCACCTTGTCCTTCTTGGAACAGATAACAGCAAAGTTAAAATCAAACAGGTATATGGAGGGATTTCTTGGTCAGCTCCAGAAATGTGTGTGAACATCAAACACAGGGGACATTGTGGAAGAAGAGACGGGGAGGGAGAGGACAGCCAAAGCATGCTAGCAGGGAGATACACAGTACCTTAGGTTTGGGGTTTTTGCGTTCTCCTACTCTGCAAAGGCAGAAGGGGTACAGGATTGACCTCTGTAGTGTTTGTCACCATTCTGCCCCGACACTGTAAGGCTGTGAGCATGTGTGTGCACAGAAGTGCTTCTCTGTGTGCTCACAGTTGAAAAAATGTGGCATGTTAATGCTGCAGAGCTAATCTGGATAGGCACACTGTCGTTATGTAATAGGAGGAATGCTGTCTTCTAAATCTCACTTTGTTACCTATCTCTAATATATGGGGAGACAGAAGAACCTTTGTGTCAGTGAATTGCAGCTGCAAACCCTGTTCCTCAAAATGGCTCAAGAACTTTGTGAGATAAATGAAAGCATACTGTTAAAAGTGATACACTCTTGGCATGAAAGGCTTCCTTAGCGTTGAGTGTGCTTTTCCACGAGCACACATGAGGCTAGATCTGTAACTTGATCAAGTAAACATTTGCTGGGTTTTTTTTTCCTTTGTAAGCATGAATGTATGTTTTCTTAGCTGGTGCAGTAACAACAACAACAAAAAGTAACTGACCCTTGCTGCACAGAAGCAGCCTCAGCACTATTACTCCTTGGTGGTTCCTCTTGCATCTCTGCAAGGTGGAACCATGTGCTGGGTGGTGGAGCTTGGGTATAAGGATGCTGGATTTACAGCTCTGTCTCCAAATCTGGTCTTGTGAGTCAGGCTGGTCACGTAAAATCTCCTGGTGGTCCACAACCTCTGTTCAGCTTTGTGTGAATGACCCCGAGATTTGACACGTGCATTTAAGGTCATCAGCTTCTTCTAAGGAACTTGAAAACATCAAGTTCTGCGATAAAATTTACTACCTTGTTTTTTTAGCAGAGCACTCCAGTAAGGCAGAGACAGTTATGACTTCCAGGGCCTTCTTGCTCAACTCTGTCTTTGATGTGGGGTGTGATGATTCAGAGCTTATTTAGAGTAGGTCCATGTAAAATCCTTGCTGTGAGTTCTGGAGCAGCCTATGGAAGACTCAAGGACACTGGAACAGCAGCAGCCAAATAAGCTGCACCTTGCTTTCTCCAAGATAAAAAGAGCTCAAGACTAACAAAAATCTTCAGTGATCTGCTGTTCATGAGGGCATAGCTACCTCTGCAAGATGAATGGCACTGCCACCAGGAGCAGGACAAAGCAGGTCAGGCAGAACAGTAGAAGAGAAGGTAAAATGGAGTTTATCCAAGATAAACTGTTACATTAACTGCTTCCACTGAGGCCTTCACCCCCCATTTGAGAGATCTTAAAGAAAGGGCTGCTCAGGGTGGAAGGAATTGATGTTATTGCTGCCACGCACTGGTAAAAGGACTCAAATCCCCTTGTGTTACTCAGTAAGAGGGGGCCAGGGAGGCAGCCAGCTCTGTAGGCATCAGTCTATTAGCTGGTGACTAGGGGTATTAAAAACGTAGTAATTGGTACTGTCCCCTGGAGGAAGAGCAAGGTTTTCCTCTGGCTGGGATCTGGGATGTGTAGCTCTACTTATGCATCCATTGCCTCATTTCCAGCCTCAGTGCCCCAAATCTATTACAATGGTGCAATAATAATGATTTTTTTTTTCTAAGTATGTCAGGATTATTAAGTGGTTTTGTTTGGCTGCATTTTCTGACACCTTAGGACATACTCTGGTCACATTACAAGCTTCATCCCATCACCACAAGAGTTTTTTTAAACATGGGATGCAAAAACACCTCTGTCTTGAAGCTCTTGTTGGTTCACCACGTTTCCAGTGGCTGGAAGTCTAAAAAAGGAGCAGCATTACGACAGTCGTCATAAACTACTAATGCTTTTGGCTGTTGCTTTGATGCTTTTAATTTCCCTTCTGTATTCCTGCTTGCACTGAGCTGAACACCAGGTGCAGGTCAATGCTGCATTTCGAGTGTCAAATAGAAGAAGCCACTGTACAATTTTAATTGTAATAAATGGAAATGGAGCCAGGGTAGGGATATAAAAGCATCTTTCCTTCCCGCATTATTAAAACAACAGTACAGCTTTAGTGCTCCTGTGGGTCTATGCAGTTGCAATTCTCAGCTGGCAGGTTTACTTGTAACTGCCTTTTCCTTCTCCTTTTTAAAAATTCTATCACTGGTGATATTTACACACATTGTTTATGGATGCAGGACATTTTTACCTGCCTTTCAGAGTCCTCATGCTAGTAGTGAATAGAGTATAAACTCCAGTAATTTAGTAGTACATTAGTGTCATTGTGCATTACAGGGTAATTACTCTGAGCCACTGCTCTGCATAGTAACTCAGTAATGACACTGTAAATCACTTAATAGAAATAAGGCCCCGAATCAGCATTTTTTAATCAAGAAAATTCTTATTCCCCACCCCCTTTTTAATTGTAGGGTATTTTAAAATTATTTCTGTATACAAAGTGCTGTTAACCATTATTTTTACACCTCCTCTCAGTCTAATGGTCCGGACGTGATTACATGATTTTTCTGCAACTGTTCACACCATCCATATGCAAAATAATTCCAGGGTAGCCGAGACCTCAGGTTGTGTTCTTATAGACTGAAGATTAAACCTGTGCTTAAAAATGTATCACTGGTTACTGACAGTAGCAAGGAGTTTCATAGGTGAGGGTGATGCTGATAGCCTGGCTTAGAAAGGGATTTTATGGAATTATCCTATATAGCAATAAACTAAATTTAGTGTTTGGACTCAAATTCTGCCAGGTACTAAAACACAGCAAATAAGTGAATTAAGCTCACCAAATCCACACACTAAAACTATTTATAAAGCTTTATAGAAACAGATTTTAACGTATCTGTGGAATCATATTAAACGTGAAATACATGCCTAGTGTTTAAAGCTAGGCAGTCTGAGGAGCTCTCATCCCCTGCTGAGACAGCGTTTCGCAAAGGCTTCCTTCAGAGTTGGATCTCAGGGAGTAGTTGTCTTGGAGATTGATATGCTTGAAGTCAGTGCATTTTCAAAACATGAATTGATAAGCAAAACCATGTCATGGTCCCCAGTTCTAGAAATAAATAGCAAATAAAGGAGTGATGGGAGGTTCTCGCCCTTCTGTGCAGATTTCTGTAGCCAAGGAGGTCGTTCTGGCCCCTGTTAAGGTGCTATGGTTTCTTGTTTGCTTGTAAACCTCAGTTGTGAAGTTCAGCCTCTGTAGATGCAGAATCTCTCCCTACCCCTTGGGCTGCATGTCAGGGAGACAGCCAGAGGTTTTGCCGTTTTCCCCCACTTTGTTCTCCAGCTCAGTGGCATGTCCCTTTGTGCTTTCTTCTTTCAAAAGCTGGATTCATTATGACATTTTTCTCCCTCTTCACATTTGCAACATCTGAGGGAGAACCATTCCTAAACGTCAGCAGCATTGTGAAATCTTATTAACAAAAATAGAGCAGATTTTTGGATGCGCGTGTTCTTGGTCTTTTTTTTTTTTTTTTTCTTTTTTTTTCTTTTCCTCTCACAGAGGTCCTAGAGAGGGTCGATGGCTTTGCAGATGATGTGGGACGATCTGACAACTGGGCTCCTTCCACAGCCCTGGTCCTCCTTCCCAGGTCCAGAGAAAGAGGAGCACTGAGCAGCGAGGCCTAATGGCACTCCCTGCCTTAATTCAAGCTGACACACGGAGTCATGCCTCCCACGCTTGCCAGGCCTTGAGACACCAGCTCTCTTGCCTCTCCTCCCCCAGGTCCAGTGCTGAGAGAGGTGCTGTTCAAGAGTCCCTGCTCTGAGCTGGTGGTGGCCAGGCACCTCCTCCTGTTTCCAGGCTTTTTCTTTTTCTACTTAAGTCCCCTTGGGAAAGCCATTTCCTCAGGTTGAGAGTCCTTTACAGCGTCCCTCTGATGCTGTTTGAGGTCACACTTTTGCTCATCCTGTTCTTTCCCTTTAGAGTTAGTTACAGCTATGTGTTTCCATCTTCTTAAGGCGATACTGTTTTCCTGCCATCCTTCAGGCAGGAGAGTCCAGGGGAGAGGCTAGTTCAATGCCTTTGAGCCAAGAGAGACCATGCACTGGGTGCTGGTTGGGGTCCCTCACACTCAGGACCCTTATATCCCTTTTTCCCTATGCAATGCCAGGGTGTTATAAGGTGTCCTGCTCTTCCTTGGTTATGTATGTACAGGGGGTTCTTCCTTGCTTTTACTCAGACTTTTCTCCAAGTATAACTGCTCTTAGGGCTTCTCTGACTGCCTGAGCCTGCTGAAGGCTCTCGGTCCCTCCAGCGTGGGATGTGAGCGCTCAGTGCAGTAAGCCAGCAACACAGATGCAACATTTTCACATCTTATGTGACTTTTCAGGCAAGCAGTTATGAGGCGTGCAGGTAATTGGGGGTGGATCGGTTGGATGGGAGATGACCGTTCACCATACTACACAGTTAATGGAAAGGTTTTGCAATAGCTCCAAGATTCATAGGTACTATGAATTTTCAGTTGCCTTGTTTTGAAAAGGTCTGTACAGATTTTTTTGTTGGATTGCCTTACTGTTTCTTTTTCATTTGAACTCTGCTTTTTGTCGTGGTGGGCAAGCTCATTTAAAGCCTGTGGCTGGAGATGAATCTTCAAACAGCTTAGTGTGGTGACAGGATGGGTTTTGGCCAGTGGTAGATGAGTACACAGGAATGCATTGCCAGGTGTGGAGCTCACTGGGGCTGTGGAGACACTAGAGGGGTAAGCTCTGATACAAGGATGCGATGCTTTTCTCAGTCTTAGCCAAGGCTCTCTGGAAATTCTGTCGTGGCTCAGATCTCTACCAAAATGTCCACCTTCTTGAACAACACTGATTTCCCTGAAGCAGCTGATTGGAACATGGGCTATGCTCTGTATTTATTAATTCCTCATTAGGTATCATGGGTGGTGATAACTACTATCAACCGGAATAGCCAGAGGTCCTGGAAATCTTGCAGCCAGCCTGCAGTCATCCTGTTTGCTTGTCATTACTGTCAAGGTCCCGCTTTATGTCCTGTAGCTATCCATAGTTAGAAAGAGTTAATTGCATGCCGTTTGCCATTTTCTTTTTTACTATGGTGTTGAACTGTTGCTCTTATTTCTTTGGAATGTGTGTTTTCATTGCAAAGGGGCACCTTGGGGCATTGCTGTTTATTTATAAGATAACAGCATTTGCTCTAGCAGAAAGCCGGAGCTAACAAAGTCTCTCAAGGAGGAGTGCTAAATCCTGTATACTGGTGGGAGCTGTTCAAAGTATTTACACTTGAAAAAAAGTTAAAGACTGGGGGGGGGGAGCGACAGTCTGAGTGATGTTTAACACCTTTTCCATTATTCCTAGTCATCTAAAAAAAGAAAAAAGGAAAAAGCACTTTTTAACTAGCTTTTTTTTTCACCAGCTAGCTGCTGCCTTGTAAAGGGTTTTTGCTATGGATATCAGCATGAGCTGTGATTCAGAGATGCCTTGAAATGTTATTCTTTGTAGGCTGTTTGAAGCTACTGTATGACCTGATAAGCTCAAAATGGACATGAACATCCACCCAGGAGATTCTTTTGACAGTGGGTTTCATTTTCTGATGTGCTGAGTTGTGCCACTTGCCATCAGCAGTGGAAGTTTTCACCCACCTGACAGTGGCAACAGCTGGAAAGCAGGGTCAGCTATGGCCGTGCACCCTCAAGCATCACTAATCTAAAGTGAATGTCCTATTACTGGCTTGAAAAACAGTAGCTGAACCATTTCAACGTGGAAAAAAGAGCACAGTGCTGCATATAGCATGAGACCTTTCTCAAGCTTTTTTTCTTTTTGTCTTTTCTGCCAGACTAATTTTTGGCTACACTTCTCTTTCTGAAATATTTATAGGGCAAATAACTGTTTTAAATGAGCAGATGGGGGGAGACATAAGACAAGCTGTTAAATTAATAAACATGTGCGGTGCTTTATCAGTAAGGGAGCCCATTCTGGCATTTTTTCTGGATGATTTGTATGGCCTATCACCATTGCACCTGGTGCAGGGACAAGAAATGGGCACTTAATAACCAAACAATGTGCAAACTCCTTCTATTATAACTTCATTATGTCAGATATAATCGTCTATAACTAGATGTCAAATACATAATTTATGTCCAGCTCCCCTGTGGAATAGTGGCCATGTGAATGAATGGTCCCATTAATGGGAAGGAGCTTTTACTGTAACTTTTTTCCCTCCTGGTACATGGTCCGTTTTGTCATCTGGTATTAATTCTGAATCATTTCAGGGCTACAGAAAAAATGCCTGTTATATTTATATTTGTAATGGTAGAAGATGGCAAATAAATCATATCAGAGATCAAATTTCAGGTCCAATGATTTCCTAAGCCATATGGGTGTTTAAAAGAGAATAGGATTGGTCTGCAGTGCTTTGATTTAAAGGCATAACTGGCCTTCGTTTTACCCATCTGGAGACATTAGAAGGGTGTATGATGTGAGGTTGCACTTCCTACGGGAACCCTTTGCCACAGTTGAAGAGATTACCCACTGGAAAGTCTTTATTTGCCACTGCAGCCACACTGCTTGCTCCTGTGCTGTAGTTTTTGTCTTGTCTCGTGTTATGTTATATGGTGCCTCTTTATAGAAGTGCTCCATAAGATATGTGATGCAGTGTGTCATCATCACCTGAAAGGATGGAGGATAGGACAACGATGTTTTTCTAGAGGAGTCCTTCAGAAACATGTATGTGTGTTGGAGCGGGGCACAGGAACCCAGTTGTTCTGTGCAGGGTCTATGGATATTCATAAATAGGTATAAACTCAAAGGATCAGGTTGGCGTGGGTTCCTTTATAAAATGCCTTATATGCATTTTTATGATTTTTTTTTATTTTTTCATATATGGCCTTGTTTTGGGGTTAAAAACCTGGTGGAGAGCAACCCAGTACTTTGAATCTGGGAACGACAGTTTGTTGGTAATATAGCTAGGAAGCCTTCTCTGATACAGCATTATTGGTATATTGTTACTTAATGAGAAAACATGTTTTATTCCGGTGCAGCTACAGAGGTAATATTTTTTTTTTATTATTTTCCCAGGTATAAATTATTTTAAGACTAGATAATGAATTATATGTTTACCTAACAAAATATTGTTTATTCACTAGGCTGGTGACTTGGAATTCTGAGTGTCATATATGCTAAAATATTTGCAGTGGTTGAATATCATGTTACATCTATAGCATCTTCTCTTGGAAAGGATTTTCTTCATTCTTTTCATTTTCTGTGGTTGTTACTTTCCACTGTGTGTATGATGTATTTAAAGAAAGCAGATCACCCTTGCAAAAGAAATTTTTTTAAATGTAAGCTCTGGTTTAAGACAAGTTAGAAAAAAACAACTGATAAAGACTTGGGCTGTTCAGTGGTATAGTCTTGTCTGCCTTCCAATAAAATGTAGAAGTATCTTACTAGTCACTGAGCAAGTGTAGCGTGCTCTTGTTAAGTTCTTCAGACTTAATCAGTGCATCTCTAGAAAGGCAAGCAGCTGATTTCCCATACAAGTGAATCATGTTAGGTTCAGACACAGTGCTGTTCACAGCACTGAGTCAAAGAGTTTTGTGTTCATTTGATGGCTCTTCAACTGTGCAGTGGATTTTCTGTAGGTAAGCAGGTTTTTTACAGCACTTGGTTCTTGGAATAATCTTGGGTTGAGACAGAAATTGTTGGAAACAAGATTTCCACCAGACTCTGTGGTCTGATGCTTTCTGAAATAGTTGGTTTTAGAGCCTTCTTTGGCCCTTGAATTTCTGTAAAGTGGATTGTTGAATTTTGATTCTTCCACTTGCGTGTTGTTTGTTACAGAGGAACCCTAGTGATGTGATATAGTCCATTCAGAGGGAAATTTATGATCACCAATTGGGTACCTCATTCTTGAAAGGCACTTCTGGAAATCCCAGCCTTAATAAACACATACCAAATACTGATTTACAGATAAACATTATGGAGCCCAGTTGCTAACATTGTAACTTAGCTGCCTTATAAGAGGCCTCATCATTTAAGTCTATCAGCCAAGTAAATTTGGCTTGATAACTGCAATACTTGCTCGGGAGACAAGGACTGCTATCCTCTAGCACCAGTTGGTTTATTGTTGACTTCAGGTTGACGCAAGGTAGTTCATTCTTCTTGAAAACTCTGAAGCAGCAGTATTTAAAAGACCTTGATTGCCTTTGAGAAGAGATACTAAGGTTGGTTAAATGTCATTATAAGGATTAGAGGGCCAGCGTGCATGATAGTGTAACAACCACAGGGCTGTTGGCCAAAAGGCATTCAGGGATAGAGAGAACCAGGCAGACTTGGGGCAAGGAGAAGACATTGCCCTTAACCAGCTAAAGGATGCTGTTCTTTTGCAGATACGGTATATGGGGAGTCTTATGGAGGGCTCTAGACTGAGCATGTTAAATTATAGCAAGTTACATCCTTGTTTCACTGCAGCTGGGTTTTGGAGAAAATTGCTTGTGCTTTCTTCATTTAAAAATGACCACAGTTATGGGTCCTCTCATGTCAGCCTCCCCTTTAGATTTTCTCTAAGTCCTGTTTTCACCTTTATTTCATTACGAGCACTGCTTTTGCACAGCAGCGTGTTTGTGTGTGCATGTCTGTATTATGCCCACAAATTTAGTAGTAACACGCAGCAAAATAATACTGTTACTGAGGAAGCAATTACATTTCATTTTCTGGAATAAAAGGGAATGTGTGCACGTAAATCTTCTTCTAAATAATCTGTGTTGGAGAGCCAAAAGAAGATGAGATTTCTAAATTCATGAAGGCTCTTCACAGTGGAATCCTCTGTGCCACTGAAGTGTAACAAGCTTATTTATATTTTATTGTGCTTCTAGATCAAGCTGCATTATTATGGGCTGCATTCCCCTGACACTATAGCTGTTGCTAAGGAAGAGGTACATTATGTTAATTTTTTTGTGATCATAACTATGCAAGCTGGGTTCTGTACATTGAAGAAGTTGGGGGGGGGGAGTGATGTTAATGCACCATTTTGATTAGAGCCTCTGCAGATTGTCGTTCACATTGAGAGGCAAAAAGTAAGCTTGAATTTGAGAAGAATTCACACAGAAAATGGGAGAAAACTAAACAATTGAAATAATTTGTTCACTGAACTTTAAAATTGCTTAGCAGTAGGGATCTGGAATGAGTGCTGCTAAGAGGGAATATGGCAGAAGCAAACAATGCTTTTACCAGGCACAATCAGTGAAGACTTTTGCAGCCTTCTCATGCCTTAATGTGTTTTGATCATGTAAACAGAGCATTCATCCTTAATTCCTATTTCCTGACCGTTTCCAATGTTGGTGTCTATTATGTGATTTCAGTGCCTTCTAATTCATTTAGGTTGATTCACTAAGAGCCTACAATCATGTAGTAATCAGCACAATACATAAAGTAAAATGGTGATGTGAAGCATTAGCTTCAGTGTATGGTGTCAAAGAAAAGGCAGAGTCATGAGCAAGAGTTACTGATGTCCACGCTGGTTATTCTAAAAAATACGCTCTATGGACTGTATTGATGAGTATTATCAAAATGTTTACACAACAAATAAAATAAGGAGGGATCTTGGCACTCCTAAAGGAACGTTGTGAACTCAGTTTCCCCTGTCAGAACTGTTTTCTCATTAATATGGCTGCTGAGGCATGAAGCAGCTGTGGAGAGGGAGGACTGGATGGCTAGGAGCTTGTCTCAGTTTTGGCATGCCTTGCACCTAGCTGATTAGACCAGGACAGTGTCCTCTGGAGTATCTAGGGTTACCATGGCCATGGCACCTGAGAATAGAAAATTTTTGCCTCATACTACCGCCTCTCCCATTTTCAAACATTCAGTGCACCAAAACTGGGTTTGCACCTGGATTGGGTACTGTGAGGATTATCCTCTCTTAATTTCAGCTCCTAAACTGGGGCAGCGCAGAGCAAGCAACCCACCCATCTGAGGTCCGTCCTGCTTTCCAGAGCCCTGGCAAGCAGCGGCCCTCAAGAAGGACGGGGAAGCCTGTCAGGGGCTTGCCGGCATCCTAATTCATCAGCTTTAGTCTCTGACCCTGCCATGATGAGCAGAGCCACTTATTCTCCCTTCTCTCCTCACTGTCCTTTGCTTAAACCTTGTATAATGAGTTCTTTGACCCTTAACAAGGCTTTAGGAAAGTGAGCACTATGTTTTCCTAGTCAAGGATGTAATAGTTCATGTTACACCTCGTTGCATGTACCTGATCATACAATCCCTAAAGAAGCTAAAATGCCTGGCCTGGGAAGTGTCACTTGCTTGGGCAAATTAAATACAGTGTAAGATGAGAGTGGGATGGAGGAGTGGGAGAGAAAGAAACAGTCACCCCTGCGATGCAGCTGGTACTTTCATACTGGAGGTGTATGTTGCAAAGAGGAAAATGGAAAGAATAAAGAGTGATGAGGTACCAGTACATGGGCTGGGCATGAAGTCAACGGAACAGAAGTACCAGAGGGAAGAGAGAGGCTGCATGGCCTCAACAGAGAGGATAGCCACAGAGTACTTGTTGGGCAAGCCGCACAGCTTAAAGTAGAAGGAGGTAAGACAAGATGGGAAGGAAAAAATGTGGGGTTTTAAAAAATGCTTTTATATAACATACAGAGAGATTTAAAGTCCTTTAGCTTTGGATGGTTAAGACTTTCACTGCCTCCAGTAACTGTGCACAGACTAATCATGTAAAGTTTATATTCCTTATTTCCTACCCTAGGCACCCATTCCTACCTGCTTACTTCTTCCCACCTTTTGCACTGAGTTGCTGCAATTTAACAGCAAAGATCCAGAGTTTTCCTTGAGCATCATTAACCACTCCTAACTTGCCCTCTTGGCATTAATATAGAGCTCAGCCCAAACACTGAGAGCAGCCTGGTGTGCTCATCCATTTTTTGAATCTGTTGAAGTTTCCTTCTCAGTCTGGCCACCCAGATCTTCTGCTTATGTCCTTTTCAGATCAGTGTAGCTGTGCCTGCTGGGTCCCAAGGCCATGGGCAAGGATGTTCAAAGTCCTTGGCCTCCCCATAATCTTCTCATGGTTTTAAAAAGTGTCTGGCCTGGGGTTTGTGCTTGTCTTTAAAGCACATCACTGCTTCTCCACATTGTGTTTGGTTAAATAACTGCAGCTTGGTGTAGGTATTTCACATATAAGCTGACAGGGTTGACATTGTGAGTATTTTGCAATCATTTGTTTAATTAGCTGGAGCTCTCTGGGGAGAAGTTTATGAAATGGCATACTCCCAAAGTCTAATTCAAATCTTTTTTTGTTGTTGTCTTTTTTTGTTGTTGTTGTTGTTGGAGGTCTTGTAATTCAAAGCATTAAAAAAGGTACAAGTGAATGGAAAGCAACAAAACCCCTTCTGTTAATGGGCAGTGCCTCAGTAACAAACTCGCCCAAATACAGAAAGGAAATTACATTGGGTAAAATGACCTACAAGAGGGGAAATTGGAATTAAGTCTGTACAGATGTCTTGTCTTTTTTTTTTCTTATTATTTTTTTTTTAACCTGTACTCCCCTTCTGTTTTCTTTTAGTGCAATGTTTAATTAAGCTTCTCCTTTGTTTGGAGGTTAATTCCTTTTCTAATCTACAGCTGTTTTTACAAAGGTGTTCATTACTGGGATGAACAGAGGCTGGAGACTAGAGAATGGCAGGAGCTCAGCCTCATTTAATGAGAAGGGTTTTTTTGCTCACAGCGAAATCTCAAGGCCCCTCTTTCAGATGCAGAGCTTCTGTGTCAATTCTTCTCTGCTTTCTGGTTTCAGTGAAAAAGTTCCTGGAAGGGAGCTGAAGTTTCTGCCATAAAACTGGGGCTGTGCCATCCTGTCTGCTCACTAATGCTTTTAGAGCCTTTTGTGCTCTGCAGACCCTTAAACTCCCATCTAACTATACATAGAGACCACTGTTTTCTCTTGTGATACTTATCTGCCCACTGAAATCACTGAGAAATTATTATCCTAAATATTTCATGAGCTCTGACTTGATCTTTCTGAGTCCCCACGGAGCAGCAAGCTCCAACAAGCGTTGTCACAGTGTGCCCTCATCGCTTCAAGGTAGGCTCTTCTGCTTGCTGGGATATAGCAATGCTCAGAGTACCTGAAGCCTCTGATGCTTTGCTGTACTATCTGTAGAACATGCAGAGCACATGTCAATTATATCGAAGTATTTATATTGCAAGAAACTGTGGTAGCAACACTAATTTTTGCTGCTGAGCTGCAGTGCTGGGGAGCAGACAGCATTTGACAGAGCAGGGGCCGGCTTGGAACAGGATTGTCAGTCTGTCTCTCTTGCGTGTCGTGCTTGCTCTGACAAATGGAGGTGAACGCAACAGCAACAGCTAAAACAGCTTTTAGAGAAATAAAGCCTGTGGAAAACCCAAAGGAGTGACAGAATGCCCCAATAGTTAAAAGCAGGATCCCCCTTAGTCAGCATGGCCCTGTTAGGAGCAGTGTGGTGGGCCACATCTCCAGGCACTGCTCAGCCCACGCAGTCCTTCACTGTCCTGTGGCATGGTATTAATAAAGGGTCACTCCTTCCAGACAATGGGCATGACGTGGGAACCATTGCTTGGCATCTGGAACCCAGATTTTATTGTTATGTTTCCTTGTTCTGGTTGTGTGAATAGTCATTGCATAAATTCACACACATATCTAATTTGTATAGAAAGTTATTTTTTTAACCGTGGCACCTTCTAAACTTGTGGCTATTTCTTTACTATTCTGAGAAATGGGAAATGGTCTTTTGGGTTCTGTAGAAGCTGTAGGTTTGCAGGAAAAAAAGGCAGTTGTGGAGCTAGTCAGTTACTGCTGACACAGCATAATTAATGTGCCAATATTTCTGAAATCAGCAGCTAAATGACAGAAATACATGTGCTATCCCTTCCATGCAGAAAAGAAGTGGGATTATACTTTAAACACTCTTTGTTTCTTGTGCTCTCCAGGCACTGTTGTTGGTAACCTGCACATGTGGGTAAAACATTTTGACCTTTCTGACATCTTGGTTTTTTACAGAAGAATTGGCAAGATGAGAAATGGCATGAACAGCTCAAGGAGTACTGACTTTTGCAATCAGTTACTAGTGAAATTAGCGTACTCCTTTTTTTTTGTTTGCACAGACAATTACAAATTAGATCCAGGAAACATGCTCCCAGAGGTCTGTTTTTAGGTTTTAAGAGAATGCTGGCATGGGAAGGAGGGATAGCATGTTAACACAAAGCATTTTACCCCCATTCATAGCTGGCTCAAAGCTACCAGTCTTGCAAAAATTCAGTAGAAGTGGAGAAGAAAAATGTGGGAGGAAAGGCAACACAGGAGAAAACAAAGAGTTGTGTGAACAGCTAATCAGTCTAGATTGCATTCAGCTGTGCAAGAGGTGCTACGATACCAAGTACATTACGCGAGTAGTAAGGATGGAAGAACGGAGGTCCATGCTGAGCAAAATATGTTCTCCCGG